>OU696696.1:284084410-284636910 GCA_916050605.2 Platycheirus albimanus | reverse complement strand
AACGAGCAGTTTTCTAATTTGCCAAACCATAGCTCAAAATTGTCCCGAAACCCAGCGGCAATATTTTTGTGTTTCCATAAAAAATACCACAAAAGCATGCCCAATCTAATATCGCTAATTATTTTGGTTTTGTTTCGGGGTAAGCTGCTGGCTGGCTGGCATGAAAATTGTTGGCAATGCAGTGCAGACCAACCCTTACGACAATACACCTTCAACATAACAAAATTATGATGATGAAAATGATGTTGATGATGATGATGATTATGATGATCATCATCATTTATGGTGGAAATATTTTCACAGGACATCTAGGAATTATTTTATTTTATTTGTTGTGCTGCTATCACAAGCTCTCCAGCTCTTTGGCAAGGAAGCTTTAATGTGGTTTCCATAGCAAATCATTTTTCGGATAATAATGAGGTGGAAAGTATGGTTTCGTTTGGGTGGCACTTTCGTGGTAGGATGGTAGCTGAAAGGATGAATGGTAGTAGTTCATAGTTTTGCAAATGAAACTTAAAATTGGATAAAGCGTGACATCTTTATGCAACGGCCTCGAATTTAATTTTCCTATTTCAACGAAAATAATTGAATTTTGAAAAGTTGAAGGATTTTTTTTTCTTCGTAGGAAAGGTAGGTATGGTTTATCCTCTTCTTCGTCTACTGAAAAGAATTATTTGAGTAGAAGTTTAACAAAAAGAAGAAAGGAAGACGTCTTTAGTTTTCCTAGGAGTTTTTGTTCTTAACCTTTAAAATGTTTGTGTTCTATTTATTTTGAGAGAATCAATACCTACATAAGGATGTCATCAATTTCTTGCTTGTTTCTTTTGATTGTCCTTTCAATCTCAAAATATTGTTTCCCCAGGTAGACTGTGTGTGAACGTCAGACGTCACGTCAATGATTCAAACCTGCCAACAAAATACAGAAATATAATGAAATGTCCTTTCGGAATTCAGAAGAAGAAGACGATGGCCAATAAAACTGTTGAATTCATTAAGTCAAATAAAATTCCATCAATCACAAAAGGAATCTATCACGTTACACAAGAAGTGTGTCTTTCATTATTTTAAGGAAGACGCTATATCCAAAGGCAAGACATGTCCTTGTCCATGTCTGTTGTTTTCTTTTTTTAGAAGAAGAAGGAAGGGATGGTTGAAATAATGTACTGTGGCATTGATGATGAGTGAATTACAGTGAGGACAGAGGAAACACAATAAATCTTAATAGGTCTTGTATACACACACATACATTTGTGTAGCTGCGAAGACAGAAAAAGGTATTTTTGTGTCGACATTATTTTGTGACGAATTGGTTCTATTATTTGAAGATGGGAGATGATTCAATTGCCGCATTGGAATTGAATTTGTTGAATTTTAATTTTGTTTTGAAATTCAAAGGTCAAAAGGCAAATGGGTTTTTTTAGGAAGCATCTGTTCGGAGAGAATTGCCACTTAGTTTTAAATCTTCTCACCAAAGCTTTACATGTAAGGTACTATAAGTATATTATATTGTGAATTGTGAAACCTCATACTATTGTTAACTTAATTTGATTTTAAAATGTGTTTTACTCTTCCTGCTGATTTGAAATACCCAACTGAACAATTTAAAGACAGCTTTTGGCCCTCGATAAGAATTTTTTTAATATAAATCGGATAAAAATGTTGTGGACTTTTTGTGTTGCTGCTTTTCGTTTTCAGCATCAAAGTCTGATTTAGTATAGGGCATCCAGAAGTGTTTTCCATTATTCATGCGGTCCTCAGAAAGATACTCTGCGTGAGTCTGCCTGATGTGCTACGACTGATCATCTCCATGTTCTTCTTGATCCTCCAAACCATCATGCACAGTAAGAAATTTAAAACGTTTTTTATCGACACCATAACAAGACCCAAACATAACCGCGTTTGCTGAATATTTGCATAGCTAACCATAATAAATACCAGCTTCATTTAATCGGCGGAGACTTACGCTTGACAGCTGTCATTTTCGTACACCTGTAGTTTCTATTTGTAGCAATAACTTTGACATTGCCGTTCATACCTGACGTCTTGTTGAGTGCAGAAATATTTATATTGGTGCTTGCTAGACAACCGGCCATAATAAATTTGAAGTACATTTCAATTCCTTTCGCACATGAAGGAGGGCCATAAGTGTAACACTGTTGAAACTGGTGCGTCTGGATAGACACAACTTAGATGAATTTAATTTTGTTTTGTTTGACTTACAATTATTTATTACTAGCTTTTACACGCGGCTGCACTCGCATCAAATATAATGCTTAAGGATTTTCCATAGTTGAATAGCTTCGTTCTTGTCGGATTCGGAAAGTTGAACTCGCCGTGAATGGTCGACTTTCAATAGTGTTCCTGCGTTTGATACAAAATAAAAATTACAAAAAAACATTTCTTTTCGTTGTTTTAAACATAAAAAAAAACAAGACAATTGACTTTATACAGTGTGTGGTATTAGTGTGTTTTAACAATGGAGGGGGAAAACTTGCCCCAGACTTCCCTATTGTACCTCCGGATAAATGTTCCCAAAAAATATCATTTGTTCGCCCGTCGGCTATGCTAAGTGACGCCAAAAAGAAGCCATTACTAAAAAAAGTTGAAATAGATTGGTGGATGGTCAAAAATAATAGTAACACGAATGAGATGGATATAGAAGCCGACGCTGCGTCCAGAGGAGTAAAAGAAATAGTCTCAAGTAAAATGGCCGCTCAATTTACAAAAACAGCTGCGTCTTCTTAGAAATCGCAGTCTGGTTCTGATCAGTCAAAAGCTGAAATGGCGGCAGAAGAGGCTTTGCAGACCATATTATCGGAAAGAAGACTGAAGTACAAGTATATAAAAAAGCTTTTGGAAAGAAAAAGACACCGTCCAACGCCTGTTATAGGTGCTAAAAAACAGGCCGTCGAAACTAACGAGGCTTTTGAATCCGTTTTTTACTGAAATCGATTTGGCATCCTTTCCAAATTCTTCGATGCAATGTAGGCAATTCCTTACTCTAACTCTAATGTGAATGCCAGCCAGATCGTAGCACCATCGGACATAGAAGTAGCAGCAACAACATCGATGTAGAAGCTGTAGCTGCCAGCAATGCTACCAGCAATAACAACACCAACGAGACTACTCAGCGACCAGAGGCCTAAATACTAGTGCCCTCCCATTTTCAACACGGGATTATCATCAAAATTTATATTAGAGTTTATGAGTAAGTCCAAATTTAATACATGCGATATTAAACTGGCCACTAATGGCCATAGAAAGCTAAAAATTTATGTAAAAGATATCGAACTCCATAGTTTTTTGATTGCCGGGTTTAAGAAAGGAAACGTTGAATCATATTCCTTTATTCCCAAAGCATTACAAAAATATAGAATATTGCTCAAGGGCATCTCAGGAGACTTCTCCCCGTATGAAATTAAAGATGAGTTCTTAAGACTCAAGCCCTTGCTGAGACTGGCAGTTAAACGTTTTGAAACTAAATGTTCTAGAGAGAACAGTTTCCCTCTAGACATTTTTATTTGTGTCCTTGATGATTGAGACAGCGTCCTGAAAATCAAAACGTTTAACTCGCTCTTGAAGCATAGAATCAAGTGGGACAATAATAAGGGCATATTTCTGCTTACTGCACGTATAAGGTCAGGTGCGTGAGGTGCCTCCTGGAACACGAGGAGGGTAATTGTGGGGTTGAACCCCAGGATAGAGATGCTGTTGCATGTGTGAACTGCGGAGGCTATAGTCATTCAGCCAGTTATCAGGGTTGCCCCTAAAGGGTTGAGTTTAAAAACAAAAAGAAAGAGGAGGTGTTTACCTCTATCCAAAACAATAAAGCGAGAGTTAGGAGCAAGGTGTTAAACATGAACAACAAAGTGCTTCAAGAACCCTTTTTTATGCTGATACAACCAGACGCTTCCGCGTTCCGCAGGTGCAGCTAGTCTCTGAAGCATCGGAATCTCTTAAGAGGGTTATTTCGGATTTCCTTGAGGGACACACCATGTAAGGAATACAAAAATAAATTTTAATGGGTTCACCTTGCATAATGGTTTCTTTCTGGCTACATCATGAACTTTGATATTGTAGCGCCCCCTGGGCTTACTAGACCAAGCTCTGGTTCGCACATCGACTTCTTCATTATTTCCTCGAACCTCCGGTCGGGTTACAATTTTTCCTGCCTGACGTTAGACCTCGTGTCTGACCACTTTTCCGTACTTTTCAGCATTCGACTAAGTCATGATAACCCTTTCCCTAAAAACCCCTTTATTATCCACCTGTTTCAAAGATACCAAATTGGATAACTTAACAGCATTGCTCTTCCTACTGAAAGACACCTTTCCAATGTTGAAATTGATCTCTACATAGAATCTTTTACTGTTGCTTTATCCAATTGCATAAATACTCACAGTAAACAAAAAAGAATCCACCCTAACCATCTCAGAATCTCGGAAGCAACTCTTAGACTTTTTAAGGTCAGAAAGATTTGGAAGCAAAATTAAAAAGAATTTTCCATCACTTTGGAGACCGAACAAATGTAGTGTACACTGAAATGTTAGTCTGAATAAGCTGCCTCAGCAAGATTATTAGAGACATGGTCAGGATCGAAGTAAACGAGCAATTTAGACTCAAAGTCAGTAGTTTAAAGCCCTCGTCAAACGTATTCAAGTTTATTGATAAGGTCACAGGTCGTAAAAAAAAGTCCCGAAAGTGGTGAACAGGTACTGGTCCATCAGGACAGAGAGCTTGTAACCCCATATGACGAAGTTGAAGCCTTCAGCTCGTATTACTCTGAACTTTACTCTTTGAAAACTTCCACAACTGATGCTGAAAACACTCTCGAAGTCAGCACATTCAACACTGTATTTACTATTTGGAAAACTAATTGTTCTACCTGCAACGAAAACTTTGTTTCGCCCAGTGCAGTAGAATCCATAACTTTTTCTCTTAATATAATAAAAAGTCAGCTGGTCCTAAAAAAATCCCTAATTTCATTCTCAGAAAATCTACCATTTCTAAGCACCTCACCCCCTTATACAATAACTGTATTAATAACGCGTACTCTCCGTGCTCGTGGAAAATAGCCAAATTGATTCCTATTAAAAAAAAATAATAGTTCTAACAACATAGATAATTTTCGTTCTTTTTTTCTTCTCTCCAATCTTGGTAAAATTCTAGAAAACATTATTTTGGGTAAAATTCAAAGTTATTTCGACGTTGATGAGGTGACTCAAGCACAAGAGTTTGGCTTTAAACATCATAATTCCACTGAACATACTCTTATAGCCCTGCACGATAAAATCTCTAAAGGACTGAAGAACAGGCAATGTACTGTCGCATGCGCCCTAGACCTGAATAAAGCCTTCGATTCAGTGTGGAATTTGGGCCTTCTCTTTAAATTGAATCAACTCAACTTTCCTTCCAACTTCATTAAAATAATCCAGAGCTTTCTCCAAAACAGAAGTCTAAGTGTCTTCTTTGAGAATGAATGCTATACTTCGATACCAATTTTCTCGGGGGTTCCCCAAGGTTCTATCCTGGGCCCATTCCTCTTTAACTTATAACTCTTCGATTTTTCCATCCATAACGATAATCCTGAAGCTATACTTTACGCAGACGATACGATTTTATTCAGCTCCCACGAAAACCCACCCAATGCCCGCAATGAGGTTAAATCTCACCAGAACGCGGTGATACCCTACTAAAAGAAGTGGGGAATTGAACTCAATTCAGCAAATGCGAGCTCATTTACTTCCGAAACGTGAGTGGTAAGGGACACCACCTTGCAGTTCGGGAGAGTCATCAACTTGAACTCCGTATTGAGGGTAACGTTATTCCTTTAAGGCATTCCCTGAAATACCTGGGAGTTCGTTTTCATGAAAGACTGAAAATAAATCCTCATGTCCGAAATGTACTGAAGCTTGCGAATGCTGCAGCGGCTAAACTCAAGCTTTTAATTAATTCCAAAAATGTAGAAAAAAAAACAGAACTATTAATGTACAAAAATCTTATTCGCCCTCTAATATCATATGGGTTTCTATCTTGGTATCAAATAACTCCGAATGTAGCTGTCGAGATGCAAAGATTTGAAAGATACATTGTCAGGAAGTGCATATCCAAGTGGCGGAGACCATCGGACAAGTGGTACAACAATAAATCAATGTACGACGGACGATTCAGGGATAAAACCCCTCCTTGATTATCTCATATCTCTACCTAAGAAAATAATGTTAGCACTGCAAACCCACGAAAACTCTATCCTGCGGGACATTTTAAGTGAGAACATTATCTATACTATTCCAGAACCATACTAAATGTCTCCGATTAGTATTCTCAGTGAGGGCTCGGGTCGGCTGCGGCTGTTCGAGATCGATGACGTGTTCCTTGCTCCTTTTTACAGAAAACGTTTATTAAATAACTACAGAGGCTAGGAAGTCAGTACCTTATGAACCGATAAGTACAAATAAACATAATTATTTTTAAAAATATTTTATATTAAAATGAAAAGACGAAACTTCTGTTCAAACCTTGTAAACAAATTGTGATTCTATGTAACTAAACGCTTCTCAAGTTCATAAGTAGTCTGATAACTATAAAGCATTGAGTTATAGTGTCTTAAGTACAACTAAAACCAGCTGTGAACATAATGTAAGTTATTTGAAAAAATAAAGATTAGCCTAAGACTAATAAATTTAATGCAAAATCAATATAAATTGTTTAACAATATTGTATAAGATGAACGAATCCCAAGTCCAACACCACTCAATATAAAAGTACCGAACCTATGATAAATAAAATGTAAAATAGGATCAAGATAGCTAGTCAAAAAAAAGTGCGTGCATACAAATTACACATAATCAGAAGTGAAACTTCTTTGCCTAACTAATTTTTTTTTGCTCCGCATCAACCGACCAGTGCAGTTTCTTAAAGCCGCTTACCCGCCTAACACATTTAATATTATACACATCACATTTTTCATATCAACTTTCCAGCGCTCATTTAACCACATAAGTCCCATTCCTGCTACCCGCCAATCTATTTAAAATTGTCAACCACCTGACTGCCAATGATTCCAGATGAAATATATAAAATCCCACCGGATTCGAAATAAAATCCCACTAATTTTGTACTGTAGGAGAAAAAAAAACAATATTTTGGTTAATAGAAAGTTTAACGCTAAAAGCCGACTCAATGAATTTTTCAAAAAAAAAAAAAAAAAAAACACCTGAGACCCGCACGTTTGCACTTGCGTCAAAAATTTGATATCCCAGTTTCAAGCCGTGGTCAATTTGATGGCATTGCAATCAACTCGTTAAGTTTGCGCATGTAATTAAGTATTGAAAGCACACTATTCAGCTTCAATGCAATCGATTTAACACTAGTTTCAAACTGGAATTGCAAAATAGCTTATTCGTATAGGGATAGCCTTATGGAATGAAATTAAAGTCTTGTATTTTTTCGTTAGTTACCTAGACTATAAAAATAACAATTGTCATAATTCGGTTTTCGGGAAACAACAAAAAAATCTTACTTTTTTGTGTAAAAAATACTTGCTGAGCTCAATAACTATTTTTTTGTTAAATAAAACTTTAAGCCGTACCTAATTATACATATTTTTATTTTTGGTGATAAAATAGTTTTTTAATATTTATGTATGTAGGTATGTACCTATGTCGTACTGAATTATCCTTAAAATAATATCATCCCATAAAATAACAATCCAATCGGAAATTTTCCAACCATAAAAACCACCAATAAATTTTTCCCACTACTTTTACCCACCAAATAGTTTTTTCCAACCATTTTGGTGGGAAAAACAACCAATTTGGGAACACTGCTACTGCCCACAGTGGATATACGAAACACTTCTGTCTGCTAACTAAGACACACAAAATTCATACCGTCCCTGCTACCTTTCTGTTTTAACCATCAGCCACCGAACTACCCACAGTCTCTCCCCATGGCACTGTGCGTGATGCACTCTCTCTCTCTCTCTCTCTCTCTCTCTCTCTCTCTCTCTCTCTCTCTCTCTCTCTAGCTCTTTCTCACTCGCTTGCTCCCTACTCTCGCTCTAGGGCTATGTGCTTCATGCTACGTTCGCCCTTCCTCACTCTCTGGTAATCGGTGTCAATCGCTCTCTCTATTTTCGGGGACGGAAGTCACGCATATTTCCGCTGCATCAGTACAAATTTTACCCCCATTCGCCTAAAGAAGTTTCACTTAAAAAAAAAAGAAAACAAAAACTTACAAAATCAAATGATATAAAAATCTTGTATGGGGGTTGGGGATAGTAAAGTAAAAAATTAAAGATAAAGACAATAATATCCTATTAGTTATACTGAAGATATATCTATCTTATATTAACTTGAAATAAAATTGAGACACTCGCCTTGGTATGGTTTGTGTTTGATGGAGACAACTGCGTTGTCCCTGTCACATCTAATTTTTTATTTATTATATATTAACCTTTCATCTCTATCTACTCCTCTTTTATTATTAGGTTGTTTCATTATATGCTATTGTTGATATTATTTTTTATTCACCGCAGTCAAAGAGTCACTTTGCATTTAAATAAGATTTGCTATACTCTATTCCACATAAATAGGCAGTACAGAGAAGATTGTAATGTTTGTCTCTCATTCGCACTCTTTTGTTTTCCGTAAGGGTGTTCCATACAAAAGCTCTTGAGCTCTACATACCCAATGCATTTCAGGTGCATCCTTTCAAAAATGTACTGCTAATATAAATATATATAATTCACTGGGTGATGAAATGGTCGACACACGATATATCGATTGTGTGGTCTTCTCCCAGATACTCATATGTTTACATCTTTTCGAACTGTAGAAGGTTCTGTGTCAATGCCATGAGAATGGTGCCGTGAAATTTGGCCATGCGTCATAAGGCCATATTTTGAAATATGGCAATATGACACTTTCAAAATGTGTCATGTGGCTATATTTCAAAATATGGCCATCCGTCGCTTTGCCAAAGTGTTATATGGCCATTATGGCCTAATGTCACTTTCAAATGCATTTTCTTACCCCTCAAAAGGACTTGAAAAATTCTAAATTAAAAATGGTTCATTAAAGGTAGTTCCACACCAAGGTACATAAAGTACAAGGTAATATATTCCCGCTCATTTTTTTTTGACATCTGTCAAAACTTTTCAAAATGGCTGGTGCATGTGACCCTCATACATTTATTGTATCCTAATTCTTAATAATTGTGTGCGGATTATTTTCTTCCTAATCCATTAAAACTTTTATAAAAATTATAAATATGCGGTGTGCTATGTTCGGGTGTTGCGTAAATAATAAAAAAAAATAATAATGCTGACATTTCTTTCCACGCGTTCCCAAAAAAACAGAAAATGTGCAAACAGTGGGTGTTCTTGTGCCATAGAAAGGATAAATTAAATACTAATACGGCTAGAATTTGCTCTAAGCATTTTAAGGAAAGTGATTTTGAAGTGATGAACCCCCCGTAGATGATTTGGAATCTCTACAATACGATGGACTCGAACATTTGGCGGGGTATATTTGTCATAGGATTAAAAAGCCGGATCTTGTTGTGCAAAGCAATCAGCAGGAATCTTCGTTTTCTTGGACGAATCAACTCACTGAAGGATTTCTTCAAAAACCAACAGACAAAATGATGGCATTAATGATAAAGTTGGAGTCAATCAAAGGATGCTATCGTTTATTCACGCCATTATATAAAAAATTTCATTAGTGTATCTAATCATATTCCTTTGGACATAAAAGCTAAACAAATCTTTTTTCGATCCAGGATGTATTTCCGTATCAAACAGCTTAACAGTGTTCAAGAAGAAAATTCCAGAAAAAGAAAGAAAAAAATCAATAAAACGATTTTATAAAATTATATGATGATTTTTTCATTCAATTTGGGAAAAAATATATTAAACCTTAATTTCTTCTTAGATATTGTCGACTAGCAATAAAAGTATGTCTTTTAAAAATAGTCCATACGAAACCTTAGGCACTTTCATACAAAATATTTGATATGGTCCCTACCAGGATTTATAATAAATAAAAGGAAGAACTCCTTGATGACTACCGCATCAAATCACCTTTCACATAATGCTGTGTGATGGTACCTTTATTTGCCCATTTGAGCATCATTACCGATTTCACTGTGTCACTGTGAGATTGTTGTAAGTATCGATGAAGTGCTCTTGAATTAGATCATCGTATTGGTCTGCTTCTTGTTTGAGACGGACTTTGCTTTCGTTGCCTAAATGTTGTTCGAACTCACTGCGTCCGATAAGGAAGACCACTCGCACGGGATATCCATAATTGGAAGTGTCCTATGTGTAATGAATTTTGAATTAATCTTACAAATTGTAATTGGTGAACAACAAAGCTCTTACATTGAAATACTCTTTGTAACGATTAAAACTATCTGTTCTCTTGTCTAGGTAATGGCCATCCATTTCAGCATGCATCGCTCCAACCATGTTATAGTTGAATTCCGATTCATTTCCAAATGTTTCTCGTATGTTTTGCCTAGAAATAGAACGATGTTTAACTCTTAAAAATTTAGTTTTTGTGTTCTTTAACGGAAATACAGTGGTCCCTCGGTCATTTCTGCTGGATTCATGGAAAAACTTACGTCCACAAGGATCCATCGGTAAGATTTAACCAGAAGTTATTCGTAAGATCACATTTTTCACACTTCTAGCCAGTGGGCGAAATTTTTCTATCATTATTATAGTGCCTGCTTCTCTATCTATGCTATGCGTATGGCTGACTCGGCCGCAAGAATACCATCCACCGGCTGTTGAACAATTAATGGTTATTCAATACTTGAATAATAAAAGATTTCAGCCACCTTTGGCACCACAATAACATGGTATATGTCCTTGTTGGAACTATGCAGGCTTTTATTGTCAACGCCACCTTTGACACCGATAGCCAGAAGTGTTATCAGTTTTCAGCTCCTGAAACAAAAAAAAACTGAATTGAGAAACTTTATACATACTTTATATACTTACCACTGCATACAACTATGCATAGAAGCATTTATAAGCTCAATTCAGTTCATTATTTTCTTTTAAAACAAATAAATTTGGTAAAATCAATATAATGTGTACTAACGAAGTAGTTTTTTTTTTGTTTTTAGTGGACTTTATTGAATTGAAATTCAAAATAAAAGTTTAGTGACCTTTAGTCCAAATGCGTTTCGCCCAGGTACAACAGTTGGGCTCATCAGTTAGATGCTGTTGTACCCTTCTAAGACGCAAAATTTTGATCGATGGTTACCGACATTTGATAAAATTACAGCATGAATACACTGTGAATTCTATTTTTAGGGGAATTCGTTTGAATTCATGCACCTAAAACTATACATATATAAATATATATATACACCCGTGGTCTAGCCGAAGTTAACGAAGTAGTTTGTGTACTGGCGACAGTGCCTTGGGTCACATGAAGACGCCTTTTTGTTTGTTTACTTTTTTGACAGATGCGGAATATAATTACCTTACTTTATGTACCTTGGTTCCACACTATCCCACAGTGTAATACGACATGTCAAAAATGTGTGATGAAACAGATTTATAATAGTGTGGAAACAGAATATGACAGCGCAGATGTCATACGATTTGACATGTGTTTAGATCTAAAATATTTTTTTAGGATTGAATGTAAAACCATCACACATTCCTTCACACTTTTGTTTGACATGTTGACCACACTGTGGGATAGTGTGGAACTACCTTAAGGAACTGAAAATATTTATGTAAAATATATGTGGATATAAAACAAAAAATTCAAACGACAAAAAATATAAAGAATTCATATATCTTATTTAAATATATGTATGTACATTGTACATATGTTTTTGTATGTACCTAGTATTGAATTAATTTATTTTTAACAATAAATTGTAGTACTATTTTCTACTATTCTTCTACAAATAGGACAAATCCTTGGCATTATTTATATGGATAAGTTTTCTTGCTGTTAAATTAAAGTTGAACTTTAAGAAAACATTGTCAATTTGCAAGAATATATTTTCAACTGAACGCTTATAAGTTAATATTTAAAATAGAAAAAAATCTTGATTCTCGCAAAGCGTAACGGGCGGAAAAAAAAAATTGGCCCAAGAGAGAATCAATTTGGGGTACCTATGTGAAAAAAAATTCCTCTTCCTGGTCGCCAGGGCCCGATCCAGCTTTTCCGCAGCCCTTGGCAATCATTTAATTTGCCGCCCTTTGCAATGAAAAAATATAGATAAATTATAAAATTGTTTTTGCAAAGACTGTTCGATTTTTATCTTTTCTTTCTTTGTTGGAGTTGTATTATATTCACGTCCATATGTAAGTCTGATAAATCTTATCTTAACGAATATATCAAAAAAAATAAGTGTAGATATGTGGCATGTGTACATATTTGTAAATTTCTCAGAGCTACTGATAAGATTTAATTAACCTTTTCTCATTGACTAACAAATTCATGAAAATCGGTTCAGTAGTTTAAAAGATACACTGAAACGTTTTTTTTAAAGTAAGTTCTTATTTTATGTTTATATTTTGTAACATCGACTTGCTTGACCTATTTTTTGCATTTGTACACTAAGTCTTAATAAAATGAGGCAGATGACGTGTTGCTACAATGTTTGCAATAAAATATGCAGTTTTGTTTAGATTTTTGGGAACCGCAGCGCCACATGTTTGATGCCTCACATCTCAATTTCCTTCAACATTATTTGGTTTACCAGGCGCTCATAAATAAAAGGAGGCATTTTTTGCATTTATTTGAAAACAAAATGGGTGTAGCCAAAAGCTGAAAGAAAACGGTAAAGATCAATTTTGAAGTTATGGTTTCCAGGCTCAAGGAAATTTTAATTCACACAATAGAGAAGGTGTGTAAAATCCCCAAGCAGTCCATACACATGAAACTTACTCACGACACGACATATATCTGCACGACACTTTTGGCTGGCAGTATAGTTAAAAATGCAGACGCTTTAGTGGGCATGTGTGTGTGTGTGTGCACAGACTCCGTTGTCGAGAAAACCAAATGTATTTTAAACCTAGGTTAGAGTATAAATATTATGTTGTGTAAATGGCGGATTGGTTTCTGTCTGGTAACTTGTGCTGTTTTTTTGTGGGCCGCCTAAACAACATTTTTTTTTATTCATGTCCTACTTTGGTTCCACCCATTTTCAAATCATCGGCAAAAATAAAAGGCTTCCTGCTTTTTCTGAGCGCCTGGTGATACAAAAAATGTTCATATGCTTTTTGCTCGCAATTTAAAGGTTAACCTTGTGAGGTTAGGAAGAAGAAAAGACCTTAGATAGTGGAAGACATTGTAGAGACATATTTGCCGCCAAAAGTTTTATACATATGAGTGTGTGATGACGATCAAAAGGAGAAACAAAAAGTCACGGTTACGAAGTTCACCTTTCGCACTTGCTCATATTAAAATTTTATACTTTCACTCACTCCAATTTATCTAATAAACAGAAGAAAGAAAGAAAAAGGCTTTTTATTGGCTCGGGTCAGTGGCGACCATTTTTGCGCTTGACTTGAGTAAGGTGATATTTTTATATGATACAGGGTGGCTTTTTTTGAGTTTTGAGTTTTTTTTGTTCATAAAGAGAAACAATAAAAAGTGCTCGTGCTGTGTTTTTCTGTCCTGATAATTTCTTTTATTTTCCAGAATTAAAATACTTTGAAATAATTATTCATGTAATTATTATTAGTTTGTTTGCTTAATCATTTTTGTATTTTTACCTACTTCGACCATTTTGTATTTGGTTGTGGAATTGTTTCTTCGCTTTTAGTGTGATTTAAATAAAAATAAAAACGTAGTGTATTTCAACTGATTTCCATGTTATATTGAACTAATGCCAGAAAAGACAAAATATTTAATTTTAAGGCTCTTGCAGGACTTTTTACTGGTCAAATGTTCTATAAAAATTAACCATTTAAGGACTTTATTAATTGACATATATGTAGGTATGTATCTTGAAAAAAATTTCATGCAATTCGCAAAGTAAGCGTATATCCTTTTTCTCTCGAAAGACATAATTCAACAAATATTATTTATCGAACATTCAATTTAATCTATAACAGATGGCAGGACATGTGTTTTTCTAATTAAAAGCCCGTGCCGACAAAAGCAAAGCATATATAGCAATACGCCCCGTGTTCCCTGTTTCTCTCAATAAAATATCCCAGCAGCCAAAGCCCAATGTTAAGCACCGAAGTTCCAGTTCCAAAGACCAACATTTATTCCATTTGCCTTAATTCCAGTCCCTAAACGCTCACAAACTTGGAAAATTAAATATGCCTATGCTCCCATTGCCATCCTCGCATAGCAATAAATCACAAACATTAATTTCACATTAAATGTAATAATTCATGCAGGATATAATAAAAACAGAAAAAAATTCATAAACACAAACAAAGAAGCAGATAGGCAATCCTTGATGCCATTTAACAGGTCATCATCATCATCATTTAAACTTTACACACGTAAACTTATATATGCATGTATTTGTTTAACGAATTCCTTTATCTATCTATAAACGTTAACGTACCTGTAATTAATATTAAATAATTATATATTAATGCATAATAACAAAGTAACTGATTTATACAAAACAAAACAAAAATATTTTGTTTGTTAATTTCGTTATTTATTTTGTTGTGATATAAAAATAGAAAAAAAAATGAATCCCACAAACAATATGTCTTTTTTATATCTCGCATTCATCTTTTGCTGATATCAAACGTTAAATAATTTGCATCCACAGTTAAAAAAATAAATAAAAACATATTTTTTCTGAAATTGGGGGGCGAATATATCTGCCCGGTACACATTGCCAACAGGAAATAAAATAAAAAACAACAGAAATTATGCATTAATAAATAATTACAGTTCACTCTGTTAAAAGTCCCATCATTTGGCTTGGTGTACATTGTACATTAATATTATTGTCGAAATCAATGCAACAAAAATTAATTAATTTTTCAATAAAATAAAAAATCGCACAGAAAGATACAATAAAAACATATTCATTTTGACTGGACAGTACAGAATATAGATGCACAGATATAAAAATTCAAAGAGGACAGCAAACGTTTGTAAAATACTTAAATTAAAAATATATAAAACCTATACAAAATTGTACCTATATATTGTGTCATATGCATACTTAAAGCAAAATAAATGCTTTTTAAAATATCAATTAAATCAAAATTTTTTTTTAATTAGTTCCTTCGACCAACATTTTTTTTTTCAAGCGGAAGAGAATTGGTGATAGACATGGAATAATAGGGGCAGTGAGCCGTGACATAGAGCCAAACGTCATAAGGTCAAATAATAGCGTTTGGCACTGTGACACTTTGATAAAGCGTGATAAGACCAATTCGGTTTTATTGCAACAACAAAATCCCATGAACGCTGCATTGCTTAGCCCTGAAGTCGCCTTGGAAAGTCTAGAAAACTCTCTGTTTTTTTAAACCTGGGGTCATCCTGAAGTCACAATCTGAAGTCCATCTTGGTATTTCGCTAGGGCAAGTTGAGGTAACGAACCAGCTGTTGAAGTGACGTTTACTGTCAAGCAGTTCTTGTGTATTTTTCATCTGTATTTGATATTTAATTTAATTTTTTCGAAAGAAACTAAAAGACATGCAAGTGAATACATTTAAGTAAATGAAAATCAAACAAATGTTGATTTTGTGCATTGTGACAATTATACAACCAGCAGCTTTAGCTTTCCGACATAACTCTTGGATTTGCCAAGTAAACCAGGCACGATCAAGGGTAAAGTTTAAAAAAAAACAAAGCTTTTACAGGGTGGGCCAAAAGAAGTTATCCATCCTACGTTGTTTGGCTCTTTTTAGGGTTCGCTGTCCGTCTATCCGTCTGTCCGTCTATCCGTCTGTCCGTCTGTCCGTCTGTCCGTCTGTCCGTCTGTCGGTCTGTCCGTCTGTCCGTCTGTCCGTCTGTCCGTCTGTCCGTCTGTCCGTCTGTCCGTCTGTCCGTCTGTCCGTCTGTCCGTCTGTCGTCTGTCCGTCCTTCACCAGGCTGTATCTCATGAACCGTGATAGTTAGAAAGTTGAAATTTTGACAGATGATGTATTATTGTGTTCTCTATAACAACAAATACTAAAAACTAAATAATATAAAAATTCAATGGGGGCTCCCATACAACAAACGTAATTGTTTGCTTTTTTTTTGCTATGTTTGTGCGTCCATCACCAGGTTGTCTGTTTTCTTCTAAATCCTTAAATATTAAATTAAACTTACAAAAGAAGTATCTACTGGGAGGTCTCGATCCGATTTTAAAGAAGTTATTATTAATTTATACATACATATTTATTTTTGAGACGTTAAAAATTAATTGCAAATTTAATACTGACTTCTTGTTCTTTGTTTGACATTCGGTTTCTTTTCTATTTTGTTTTCCATTCGAATTCGAATTCGAACACGAATAAAAGAAAACTGAGATTTAAAAGCATACATAGGTTGGATTTTTTCTTCTTTGCGGATTTCTGGAATTCTTGAATTTACATGCATAGCCGTCTCTGTTTCTTATTCTTTTTGCTGATTTGCCAGTTTTCTTTCACTCACACAAACAAGATCATTTTTGGCGCGATCTTTCCTAAACAAACTATCAGTTCGTTGTCTTCTGCAAATCCTAATCGCCTGTGACAGTGAGAAAGTTAAGCTTTAATTCTTCTAGTAGCGTGCGGTGACATCTACTGTAAATTAGTTAAAGCAACTTACATTACGTACAAAAGTACTTTTTCATCCCGTAAACTGTACGCCTTAGGCGGATTTCGTCTTTGTGCCGGGAGGGTATTGCCACGCAGCAGTCTTACCAGCGTCAACTCTTGAACATTGCTTTAAAGCCCCAGCGCATAGAATATAATCCATTGATCCGTTGCGTCAACGGAGGGGAAATTTTCAAAGTTAAAACTTCGGCTACTTTGTGCGTTGACGTGTATTTAATCGAGCTGTCAGCTGAATTTTCCATACGGACGGACGCAACGGATTCTATGGGTTGGGTCTTAAGGACCACAGAATCGGAACAAAGAAAAACGGACTGACAGATGGTTCATTATTTATTTAAATAAAAGGCCACACTACGTGGAACTGCACTGCATTGAATTGCACGTATTCATTGTATGAAATTGTATGAATTAAATCGCATTACGCACCACAGCGGGGCTGCAATATAGCGCCAGTAAACGGTTGGTGGTCTACTCACCTATTGTAGTGCCGTTCCACAGAAGTGCAGTACTGTCTTGCTGTAAAGGAATAAACTGGGTGTTGAACTATACCCTCTTAAGTGTTTTGAACGCTTAGCCAAGGCTGCAAATATAAATCGCAATACTCCTTCTGTTGCGTGCAGATTCTTGGAGCGTAGAGGTTGCGGCACCTCTTCGTCTTTAGGGTCCCTGCCGGGCTTAGCATTGTCGATATTTTGTAAGCTGGCTTCAATCCAATCATGTATGTGGTTGAGATTGAAGTTGGAACTTGAGAGGGAAAGATGTGCCTATCCTCCGCCTCCGCGTGGCAACCCGGCAACAATATGAATGGCAAGGAAATTGTTGTAAATGAAATAGGAGTGAGTATCTGCAGCTATATTTCTTTTCCTTGAAGTATTGATTCCTTACTGGAAACGTATGCAAGGAAAAACTTGTATGCGGCAAAGAGAGGAAGGCTGGTTATGCGTATTTGGCTGTTTGCTTCTACCTTGGCAAATGGTTGAGTGCGCATATATAAGGCTGCCAGGCCTTAAGTATTGATGGTGTTCATCTGGAAGTGACCTCACGGTTGCGAGGCTCCACCGGAAGCTTTATTCTGGTACCACGGAAGATAGTGCCCACCCAGGTGGCCGAGTCACCTGGGAGGGGTATGCCCCCTTGTGGGAGTATAGTGGTGGTTGTGGTTTACTCCATAGCGGAAACATATGGCATTGGGTAATATTATCTACGGATTTTATTATTAGATGCAATAGGTGTTAGATAAACCTCGCCCCTCACCAAGGAGTGTGGACATGCCTCAACATGTTCCATAAAATTGGTACTATGATTCTACCGTTGGGTAGATCTTAGGCCTCTGGTCTAAGCCCAATTTGACTCTGCATGCCAGTAAGCTCGCCGGGAAATTAAGACTTAATTGTCACGAACAGAAAAATGTGTCTATTCAAAAGAATTTATATACAGGCAAAGGAGAATACAATTTTGCAAGATAAATGTTCGCATAATCAAAACTTAGGCGAATTTATTAAAGTTGAGTGGGTACTTAGTGGTTGTGGTTCAACACTGAACCTGACCCGTGGATCAACTTTATTTAATCCGTGGAAAGCGGTGTATTAACTCTGAAACTGCTCTTGGGCCACCGTCTGAATTCTGATTATGCAAACACGAACCGAGGTAAATTGTTTCAAAATCTTGATCCGAGGATGAAGCACTATACTGTACACTTATTCCTTCACCCTTAAGTCGTCTGGCAAACGCCTAACCACGCATTCGCAAGTGACGAGAAAGTTGAAAAAATCGGACTGGTAATACTACTGTGTACAAGCTTTATATGTGTTTAGGTGTAACTGGTTGAAGCCGTAGACAAAGTTTTTTTTTTTGCGTGAGAAAAAAAATTTGATATACTAGGGGCGGCAAAAATTAGGTCTGCCCCGGGCGGCCCCAAACCCACGCTACGCCACTGCACTTTTGATTGCGTATTGACAAAATTAAGAGATATATTTTTCATAAGTATAACGAACGAAAAAAAAAAATGATCAAATTGAACATTGGTACCGTAAATTTTTAAAACTACATATGTTTATTGTTCTTTCATTAAAAGTGGGCATTAGCCACACCGACAATCAAAAATGTCTAGGTATGTGTGGGCTATAAAATTGCTGTTGCTAAGTGTATTTTACCAAAATCTATCTCTGAAAGCAAATCAGAGCCGCCAAAAATTACAAAAAGAAGAAAGAAAAGAAATAAACAGCCGTATCTGATGGATCCGATATAACGCCAGATCCTGAAGAAAACCCAAGAATATAAGATCGATATCCACCCCCTGGTTCGTCGATTTTAAAGCAACCTACGACGGTGTTAATAGAGTTGAACTGTATTGTGCCATGTCCAACTTTAGAATCCCTGCTAAACTGATACGCCTTATCATGATGACGTTGGAAAATGCTCGCTGTTCCGTCAAAGTTGGGATCCTATACCGGAACCTTCGAAACTACCAGAAGGCTAGGACAAGGTGTTTCACTGTCATGCATCTGTTTTAACATTCCGCTTGAGAATTTCATACAGAACACTCATGCCAGCACATCGGAAACCATATTTTATAAAGTGACACATTCACTTGGGTTTGCGGACGACATTGACGTGATAGGGAGAGCAAAGCGAACAAAGTAACCGGTGCCTGCTTTAGTTGAGCCAACAAAAATAATTAAGAAAATAAATAAGCTATATTTTTAAGATTGAAGAAATTTTAAAAACTTAAAATGCTGCATCAGGATCCATGATGTCGAAACTCTTCTGGAATACAATTTGTAGGAGGGACGTCATATTTGTTCACCAAAACTAAAAATTATCAATTCCGTTTGCAGAAGAAGACATAAAAATACTGTAAGTGTACATCATACTGATACTTCTAACTATCAGCAATAACAAGGATTCCCAAAAACCCAGCACCAAAGTTTTTCCTTGACAGAAAATCTTTGCTTGGAAAACTGAATCTTTGCTATCCCTTCGGATTTGGCGGTAAATTGTTGCTACCTTCTATTCTCGAAGGATATCAACAGAAACACAGGATTGATAAGAGTTTAACGATTCAGGCTCTGGATCCTTGGCTGGAGCTGTCATTTAAAAATATTTATTTATTTGCAAATACATAACAAACAATGTGGTAGGGATAAAAAAACAAAAAACAACAACAATGCACTTCATAAGGTCAACATGAAACGTGGAATGACGCTCAAAAAAGAAACAACATTCAGCCAAAAAATTTAATGCCATGTTACAGAAAGTAACATGGTTGAAAATACGTGACAATGTGACAACCACAAAAATTGCTTCGTCTACAAAATAATTACTTAGCAGCTTTAAAAAATGGTGGTATAGAAGTGCTTGTGTTGCATTTTGTATTGCCTATTTATTTTTCTTACTTCCAAATGTTGTCAAATACCTTCTTTTAAAAGGACACCCAAACAGAAAATCAACTCTTAAACAATGTTATTTGTCCTTTCTTCTCTTCTTTAAATTCTTCTTTAATTTTTATTTGTACATAGCTTCCTTTTTTAAATATTAAATTTATTGTTAAATCGGCTAACAAACACGTTCGTTTTATCGAAACAAAAAGTTAAAAAAAAAAAAAAAACCAATGATACAACAATAACACTAATATTGCGCTAACTTGATTACGACACAAACCTGATTTTCTGATTTATTTGTGGAAAATGAAAAAAAATAAGACTTACCTACATGCTGCTTCCAGATAGTTGCCTTTATCTCTACCCCAGACTACTATCCTTTCGCCTTGCACCATCTACAACACTTGCTATGCCAACCCCAATAATGTGTGTCATTGATCCACAAACTAAGAGCTACCGATAAAATCGACACATGTCCTTTTTCCTTTTTTTTTTTCTTCTTTTTTTGTTGAAAGGAAAAATCCCTCTTCGACAACAATATCACGGAGACTCAACAAATTACAAAGAATTGCTCGACTAGCAAGCACCTGGTGGAATCCCTTTTTTTTTTGTCTATCCTTTCTAAATCTCACATCCATTTAAAGTTGTCCCTTCGTACTTTCAAAAAAAAAAAGCGAAAAAAAAAATAGAAATCCAAAAAGATAACAGGAAGAAATCTACCCCAGAAATCACTTGCTACAACTCCTATATAAAACACAAACATGAAACGCTTCATGGGAAAGTGTGTAGTAAAACACTTCAAGGATAAAAAAAAAGAAAAAATAAAAGCACACGGCTTGATGCTCTTAAAGGACCTTTTCAGTAGTAGACGTTATACGAGATACGACTACGACCCAACCAACCAACCAAACTACTTGGTACCCGACTTCCTACATGCAACCAACCAACCCATCAGGATAGATGTTCAACTAAGTAAACGTTTGGTTCATATCCGGGACAAGTCTAAACGAGAGAGAGAGAAAGATTCCTGTCACTATGTGCTCGAGCAGCCAAATTGCAATGTCTTGAGAAAAGCAGAGGTGAAACTGTCAACTTTATAATATGACGGGGGCCGATGTAAAAGGACAAAAGTTTTGAATTACTTTGCCAGTTCCAGTGCTAGCACCAGCGCCAGTGCCAGTGCATCGCACAATGTGTATACAATACCAAATGATTGTCCTTTCGCATCATTGTAGATTGGGTGGTGTGTGTCCTATTTTTTGGGATAACGGCTTAGGGAACGAGGAACGCCCTGATGAGAAGTGCTACTGCATCCTGGTTTCAAAGGAACACAAGCTTCTTCATCAGGTACTCGTAGTATAAGTACACTATTTCTATCATCATATATGAAGGGTGACGGGACGGCGAAGCGGCATGGCAGTTCATGGCACACACTTTCAGAATTCGGAGAGAAAGTTTATCCTTTTGACTCGACTCGTTAATTTAATGGAAGAAGATTCCGGGAATTGCGCTGCACTTCATGATAGAACTTCCTCTCTTTGTTTCTGCCACAAATTGCCAGAGGTATGCGATTTTGCTCCAGTTAATGTGGTGCTTGTTCTTCTTTGTATTAAAAGTCTACATACATACAGGGTGATTTTTATTTTTTCAAACCAAATTTTTTTCAACCCATTGGCGAAGAGGGAAAGGATACTTAATTCCTGTTCCTATTAATGATTAATTTGCAAAAAAAAAAATTATTGAATCCATTTGAAATATTTAATTATTATTTGAAACACAACAGTTGTATCTGTCCACAATAACTTTAACAATTTTTTTTTACCAAATTAAATTTGAATTTTCTAAGAATTTTGCTGGTTCGTCCTTTAAGGTTTAATTTAACAAAAAAATAAATTAGAGAAAGTTTGTACAGAAATGTCTTCGAACAAACAGTTTTTTAAAATTTTTCTGATAAAACTATAATCACCCTGTATGGTTACCTACGCACATCTTTATTAGTTTTCATGTGAGCAGTGAGTGGCTGTAGTGTGTATTGTTTTTGTAATTGCATTATTTAAAGATTTCATCAACGAAAACTTTATTTGAGGAATAGATTGAGATTGAATTTGTAGTACCCCGTGGCGTAGTGGTTAGTGTGTCGGACTGCTACGCCGAAGGTTCAGGGTTCGATCCCTGACGTTGCCACCTTAAGTTTTTTTTCCGGGGTACTGCCTCTTGCGAGGAAGTGACAAATCCTCCAAGAGTAATTAATGTCATGGAAAGTGCTTCTCTGTTAGCCGTTCGGATTCGGCGGTAAATTGTAGGTCCCTTCCATTCCTGCAGAATATCAACGCACACACAGGAATGGTTGAGAGTGTAAGTCACAGGCCCCGGCCCCGCTTGGAGCTGTTGTGCCAACAATTTATTTATTTATTAGATTGAGATTGAAAGGCCAATCATTTTGGATCAGAAAATTAGAATCAAAGCTTTTGTTTTCAAGTATTTTAAAATTAGATTTGGATGGCAACTCCAAGAATTTTTTTTATAGGTATACAGTGTCTCATTTTTTTTTATTAATAAGCCAGGATATGCTTTAAGCTTTCACTCGAAGCTAAGCTTTAAAACAAACTGTTTGACAGCTTTGCAAAGTCTACTCCTGAACTCTGCCATTTTGCTGCTGATGCCACTGACCAGCTGAGTTATCGCAATTAGTTGAAGACTGCAGGGAGACGTTTAATGATAAGGCCAAGTAAGTGAACGCGTCATTAACATTAGCGTGTCAGATCTTACGGAGAAAAAATATGGAGACAACAATCGGGGCTTCTACGAGCTACTCAAGGCAACTTACCGCAAGTGCTCGAGGTAGGATGTTAAAATAATTCTAGGTAACTTCAACACCAAACTGTGACGTACAAAGCCTGGTTGACATTGCAGCAAGCAGACTTATAGTAAACTCAAGCTCGCAATTTGCCTTAAATTTTCAAGGGTCAATGGCGATTTATCGATTTAAAGTCGCTCATGACAGCGTGAATAGGAACGAGCTATACAGAGCCATGTCACTTCTTGGCATCCCTGATAAACTCATTCGATTGTGCAGGATGACTATGTAGAACTTGCGCTGATCCATCAAGGTTGGTAAGAACACCACCGACTCCATCTTCAACATCATTCTTGAGGCAATCGTGCGGAACTCGCGTATCAACACCAGCGGTACGATAAATGACTTGTCTATGCTGATGATATTGACATTATTGGAAGAACGACGCGCGCTGTCAGTGGAGCATTCGCAAGTGTTGAAGTGGAGGCGGCGAAAACGGGTCTGGCTGTAAATGAATATAAAACAAAGTATATGCTGTTCTCGGGAGCACAACATCATCACCGTCGACATTTGCAAAACGTCACGATGGACAGATATAACTTTGAAGTTATCAAAGACTTTGTCTATTTGGGTTCCACTATAACCTCTCAGAACAACATCAGTGAAGAGATCAGTCGAGGTACCACTCTTGACAATCGCTGTTTCTACGGGCTAATAAGTTAGAAGGCATCTTAGTAGCATAGCCCTCTCTCAAGGGACCAAGGAGTCACTATACAAGACCTTTATCATCCCAGTCCTACTGTATGGGGCAGAAGTGTGGGCACTGACTACTGACACAATCGGATGAATACAGGCTGGGGTGCTTTGAGAGAAAGATTCTTCGGGTGATATTCGGTCCTGTATGTTTCAATGGAGTAGGTATGAAGGAGAAGATTCGATGACGAGCTGTACGGGCTATACAGCGACATCGACCTGGTAAAGAAGCTGAAAATACATCGGCTTAGATGGCTGGGTCATGTGGAGCGTTTGGACGAAAACGCACCTGCGTATATTCAATTCTAACCTGGAGGGCTGACGCAGTTCTGGAAGACCCCATCTTAGGTGGGATGATCAAGTGGAAAAGAAACTCAACCAACTTGGTGAGGATTGTTGGTTGAGGCCGTGGTCCACAATGGAATGTTTGCGCAACCTTGCAACTACTGACTTTTACGTTTTAACTCTTCATGAAGTGTAGTGCAGCAACCAGATCCTTCCACCTGTCCCGGTTTGCCGCAGTAGCAAACTATTCTATTCCCTGACTATTTCATTCGGATGATTGTTTTGCTATATTGTCGATTCCTCAGTTAATGAAATATCCAACTACGCTTCCTTGTATGATTTTCTGTTCACAATTTTGTCTGCCCGGTCCTGTTATTGTTATGCAGTTCCACATTCAATAGTTTTTGTAGTTAGCAGAGCACTTTTATGTCGTTCCACCTCTTTTTGATTTCCGGGTAAGGTAAATAACCTGCCTTTTTGATCATCGAACACAAACAAGGCTGCCTTAAGACACATTTTCTTCAACCTAAGGAGAAGTCTTTACCCTGCCCAATCAGTCCCCTTGAGCATTAGCGTACCCGCTCTCTACAGCGAGGAGGTGCACAAAGGGATTTTCCTTTCATTGAGTCAAGGGCCATCAAAGTAGCGTTTCCTATACCCTTTCCATCTCCAGTAGTTTTAAAGAGCATTGGATTCAATTTTCTCAGCTGTAAGCTGCTCCATGTTGTCTTCATAATATCCCGTTTATTAATGATGGTCCTTGTATAGGTAAGAGTTAATCTAGATGGCCATCATGAGCTACATCCGCCTGACCAAAATGTAATCAAAGTAGACATCACCAAATTTAAGATGAACAAAGCAGCTGGATGCGATGGTCTTCAAGCGGAGCTTTTTGAACACTCTGGAGATGACCTAGTCAGGAGCATACAACAATTCATATGCAAAATATGGTCGGAGTAAACTATGCCCGTTGAGTGTTATCTCAGTTCCATCTGCCCGATTCACAAAAAACGAGACCGCTTACTCTGCGCCACCTATAGAGGCGTAAGCCTATTACACATAGCTTATAAGATCCTGTCCAACGTTTTATGTAAACATCTATAAGCCGTTAGCTGACGATCTTATAGGTCCCTATCAATGTGGTTTCAGACCTGGAAAATCTACGACCGATCCTGGGGAAAACCAAAGAATATATGATCGATAACCACCACCAGTTCGTTGATTTTAAAGCAGCCTACGACAGAGTTGATAAAGTTAAACCTAGCCTGCGACAGAGTTGAACCTTATAAGGACGTTGCAAAATGCTCGCTATTCCGTCAAAGTTGGTAAGGACTCTACTGAAACATTCGAAGCCGCCAGGGGGCTAAGACAAGATGGCGAACTGTCATACAGCTGTTTTAACATTGTGCTTCAAAATGTCATACGGAGCACCCATGCCAGCACATCGGGCACCATTTTTAATACACATGTAATAACATGGGTTCGCGGACGACATTGACGTGATAGGAAGAACAAAGCGAGCAGTAACCGGATGCCTTCACTACCATGAAATCAGTAGCAAGCAAAATACAAAAATAAATTGTTGGCATAACAGCTCCAAGCGGGCCGGGCCTGTGACTTACACTCTCAGCTATTTCTGTGTGTGCGTTACTATTCTGCAGGAATAGAAGGGACCTACAATTTACCGCCGAACCCGAACGGCTAACAGAGAAGCACTTTCCATGACATTATTACTCTTGGAAGATTTGTCACTTCCTCGCAAGAGGCAGGCGGAAAAGAACTTAGGTGGAGTCAGGGATCGAACCCAGAACCTTCAGCGTGGCAGTCCGACACTTTAACCAGCCATGGGGTACTACAGTAAGCAAAATGGGGCTGAAAATAAACGAAGACAAGACGAAGTATGTATATGCTTTCATCAACAAAAGTCCAATTCCACCAACGACTTGGTCAGAACGTGACCATTGATAGGTATAAATTTGAGGTAGTCAGTGAATTTGTCTACGGGGGTCCTCCTGTAAAAACAGGCATACATCAGCGCTGAAATCAAACGCAGAATAACTCTTGAAAATCACTGTTTCTTTGGGCTGAATAAGCAATTGAGGAATAAAGCCCTATCGAGAGGAAACAAGGCGACACTGATTAGAACACACTCATCAGAAGCATGAACTCTTTACCAATCGGATGAGAAGTCACTTGGAGTCTTAGAGAGAAAAGTTCTGCGTACGATTTATGGTCCTGTCTGCGTAAACCGTGAATACAAAATTTGGCGAAGAAGATACAACGACGAACTATACGTCTGTATATCGACATAAGTCTAGCCAGAAAAATTCGAGTTCAACGACTAAGAACAAAGATGGTTGCGCCATGTAGAGCGAATGGACATCGATGCTCCAGGGCTCCAGCTGGAAAGCCTTCAACGCCAAACCAGAGGGAGTCAGAGGCCAAGTTAGACTTCGTCGTCGATGGAGCGAGAAGGTATAGGGAGACCTACTACAGCCGGCAGACTAGAGATCTAGCAGGCTGGAGAGGCATAGACAGCAAGGCCTAGGAGCACCACGCTCTTGTGGAGTCAACATAAGGTAAGTAAGTATTGATGATGGACGCTTGGCAGAAAAAAGGATGCTTCGAGACATCGCACAAGGTGACGAAGATAAAGTTCAACTATATTCTATCTCATTCTCTCTCAGGTTCAGTAATATAAGGGTAGTGTCGCTTTTTCGTTTCATTCAGTGTTAAATCAAATAACAACTGTGGAAGTCTTAACTTTTAAAAGTTCACTTTTAAGGTTGTAATATAAATTTTTGGTCTCTCCTCATAAATTTTCTTAGGTTAAGGTTCATTTATTAGCAATTGGCTTATTAGAAAAAATTCAACCATATTGTTTTTTGTCTAAGATCCTTTGCCTATGCGACCACTAAAGTTCAAACAAGCGAAGGAAGTAAGACAGAGGAATTTTCAATATCTTCGTTAATTTTTTTTTCTCCTGTGCATACTTAATTTTTACAAATCGGTTTGCCAAAGTTGAAGGCTCACCTCTTATCCACTCAATTTTCGATCGAAACCTCATTACTTTCAAGTGGATACCAATACACTCCAACATAATCCTCAATTTAAATCCTTAAAATTTTGCAATCAGAAAATTTCATCGCCGACAGTCTTATATGACTGACAACAAGTCCATTTAATAAAAATTCCTTTTCCTGCAAGAAAACAAGAAAAGGTTTACGAAACAAGGAATGGAAATCTAAAACCAGGGATTTCGGTGGAAAAGGATCAAAAAGAGGTCAGAGTTCGTTTGGCTTCATCGCTGCCGCGATGGAAGAGATTTACCTGCGGGTAAATCGCCTTTGGTCCTGATGGAGCTTCATGAAATGTGTGTGTGTGTGTGTTTTTTTTTTACAAAACTCCTCATCGCTTTCCATCCTTTGCCGCGCCCGGCCCGCCGGTGCCCTACACTCGACTACAAACTTTTGTTCGAATTGAGTGGAATTGAAAATTTTGGAGAAGTTTACTACAACAGTTGGGAGGGCGCCATTCGTGTATAACCCCCACACACGTTATGGTTTCCGATGATGGCTAGTGGATAGTTGGATCTGTTTATTTTTCCCCGGCTTCTACAGTTATTTGTTGGTGGGACTCGGGCGAACTCGCAGACATGGAAGCTCTGTGCATACATGCTAATGCTCGGGGATGGAAATTACAGTGTAAAATGAAGTCGAGGATGGAATCGCTATCCTGCAGAAGATAAAGACAACAAATAATAGTATGGGATGGCCGGACTTGGACTGGAACAAATGAAAAAAAGTCGCACCCACGATTTTATGAAGAGGACGATGGGTAAACAAAGGTCCGCATAAAGGACTCCGATACAATGGGTGTTTTGTCGTCCATTTAGCTAAGAGTGGTTCGTTTCTTTTTCACTCAATTTCCATCGAATGTATATGAATACCTATATAACTTCCTACATACCTATGGATATTTGCATTGTTCTGCTCACACACCCTTAAGCAGCAGGATACATTTAAATAGCCAAAAATGTTCACGACTCCATTTCGGGGGTGGTTGAGTCCCAATAGGCGGTCGGTGGCATGTTGGGTATAAGAAGTATAAGGACGAATGAAGTAGTAAAAGCTGGAAGAAAAAAGAAAGGGTAAGGGGGGCTTTATAAAGTGCAGATGCGGAAAATGGCTACTGGCCATTTACCTCTTTTATCCATTGCAAAGAACACACTATATAGCAAAAAAGCTGAAGTGTTGGATGTGGATCCCAATGGAGTTGCTTGATGATGCCACTAGGCAAGAGGGGACACACGAGGAAAAGAAGAACTCATAAAAAGGAAGGATTTTACACGCTGTCATAGTTGTACATGGAAGTTTACATATGGTAAAAGGGCATTAGACCGAAGCTACTAGCTCTAGTACAGTTTTTGCTGATGGCGGATGATGCTGAGTGCACACCAGACGAAAAGTTTTTTTTTTTCCAGAAACGAGTGTAATATTTTAAATGCGCTTATCTTGGGGTGTAATCCTCAATCGTGGGGTTTTTGATAGTTTTCGTTCTACTGTGGTTCATGATGCGTAGAGTAATGGTCGATTCTTTGACTGGAAATTAGAGGTACAATGGGGGGAAAGTATATTAGTTGGCCACGCGATTGAGATGATTTAAAGAGTGTAATTTATTTTTTTTTTGTTAAGTTTATGGGTTTGGGAATAATTGGTTATCGACCTTTTAGGGTTTAATGTTGGGAACATAAACGATTGATATGAGTAGGTCCTTGATATATTAAATTTTTAAGATTGAAGTTCTCTCGTCGTAATTGTTGCAAGGCAGGATGTTTTCCAATGATTGCCAATTTGCATTGCTATATCGAGAATTCCAGAAAAGCATTGGTTTGACTCTATTTAGTGTGGACTTCGAGGCTTTTAATAAGTTTAATTTTAGTTAGTTTCAGGTTATCAACTTTTAGAGACAGGTTTTAATCATACATCAGTGTATACTTATGAACATTTATGAAGAGCTATTTAACACAATATTTGGGTGGAACTTTTCTTAAAATGTGTAAGATTGTGGAAATCTGAAAATTTACAAATTTAGACAAATATTTAAAATGGTAAAATATGTAAAAGGGGTTTTCGATAGGGATTTCCGAACTTTGACAGGTGGTTTAAGCCATATTGTTGAAGCTACGTCTGTCAAATTGGCCGACAAGATTTCTCATATATCAATAAGCCGATTTTCATTCTTCCACATTTGCTGGTATATCGTACGGACAAGCAATCTTGGCAGCTCTGGATGGATCTGGCCTGAAGCATTGCCTGATAAGCTTTGTTATTAGCTGTGTGTGTTAAGATGCACTCAACATCGAATCAGGTGTGTTGTGGTCATCAGTAGCTTCATTTTTGGAAGTCTGTTACGATTTTTCACATTAGCTGCTTGATTCTGCGGTCTTGTGGATATCGGATTTCACCCCTCACTGGCCCCTCGGAAAATAAAGAAATCCAAGACATTGGTGGCATTTTTACTATCGATCGCAATATGACTAATTTGGTTGACGGTATGCTGATCAGGAAATCGCCAAGTCCCCTGGTGTATATTAAGGTGTGGGAAATGCTGGCTTTGATGACACTTCGCCCTGATTACTCGAATTGAACCATATGGATCTAGGAGACATGTGGTTCTGGCAGGACGGTTTATATCCCACACATCGGACCTCACAATTGAATTTCTGCATGAACGAACTGAGGGTAAGGTTATCTCTCGTAGAGGTGAAGTAAATTGACCAACAAGATTATGCAATTTCATCCCGCTTGACTTTTCTTAGTGGGGTCGTCGGTCGTCTATGTGAGTAAACCACAATAGACTAATGACCTAAATGTGAACATAACACAGTAAATCGTTCAAATTCAGCCTGATATATGCGTAAGATTTATTGAAAGTCGTCTTAAGAAATTTATTAATACCTGACATACAGCTTTTTTTTAAATTTCAGCATCTACCCGTCCTTATTGAAAACCCTAGATTTATATGATTTTCTATAAATCCTTCGTCAAACATAATAGTCCAGTCGACAGGTCGCAAAAAGTAGGTTTAGATGGAAAAAGGTCAAAAGTTAAGGAAACTTGATGATTTTGTTCAGGTATAGTAAATGAATATTTTGTTAAGTTTTTGACATCGAGGGCCATGTGGAAAAAGAAAAGAGGGGGGGGGGGGTAAAACAAATGTTTCGACCTTGATCCGGGTTTCCCTCAATAACTTTTTTTCTTACGTGCTGCGGTAAAAACATATTCAGATTTTTTGTAGAGCATTTAATTTCCTGAAATTTAGTTAGTAGAAATATTGTTATTTGTCAACTCTTTTCCAAGATATGGCGCTTTGAAAAACAGGTCATTTTTCAATTTACGACAAAAATGCCAAATAATGAAGAATTCCAACTTATTTCTTCGAATATGCCTGAATAATCATTAAATGTGGTTGTAATTATGGTTCCTCGTTGAAATCACCAACTTTCGACACTCCCCCCCACCCATCCCCACTTACTCACCAGGTGTCAGGTAATACCCATTATTATTGTCATCATCCGTAATTAAATACATTATTTTGTTCTTCTTTGGAATGACGTTAAGGGGTAGTCAATTAAGATCAGACGAAGTTTTCGATCTCGAGGGCCCTCTGAAAGAGCGTTAAATTTACAACAATTGCGATAAGACCAAAATTGTTTGTGTGTCAATTCATTACCAAGATATGGCGCTTCGAAATACAGGTAAAATAAAACCATTTTTTTTAATAACAACATTGTTAGAAACGTAACTCCCTACAAAAAGCTTCTATCGTAAGGTGCAAGTGGAAAAAGTTATTAGGGGAAAACCGGAGAAAGGACGAAAAATTTGCAGTGTTCCCCCTTCCTCTTTTTGCACAGGGCCCTCGAGGTCAGAAAATTAGCCTAATGTTATTTAACTACCCCTGACCTAAATCCCCAAATTTCATTAACTTCCGACCTTTTACCATCTAATAGTACCTGTCGACTGGAATAATATGGGTACAACTCGATACATGCCATTGATTGGTATAGTTATAGTGCATACTCTTGCTGCGTTCTTTTTCTCACTATAGTCAACATTTGTTGTTAGATATATGTCCAAAAAAAAATGGTTAAAGTGTCATTGTTAGGATCTATTGAGGTTTTTACAAATCATATTAAGGAACTATACAATGTTTGATTTTGTTAAACTGTCAAACGACCACTTTTAATGTTTTTTGTATATATTTAAGAAATTAAATAATTCCCCTCCATCCCTCAAAATTGCCGTGAAAAGTCCATTTTATTCTATCTTGTTGATCACTCAAAGAAAATAAAGACGTTCTTGTTGCTCAAATCGAGGATTTGTAATTTGTATGTTTGATTTTTAATAAAGACTGAATTGTTTAATACAAAACGTCCAACTTGACAGATCAACAATCCCAACTCATATCATCGAGGTGATTTGGAAATAGTAAAAAATGGTAACTTTTTGACACTTCAACGTGAGTTTTGGTACGCTGTTATGACGTCATATACATATGTAGTTACAAAACGTAACTAATTTGGATTAAATAAACGCCATTTTGTTGACTATTGTTAACAATAGTTGACTATGGTTAGAAAAAGAACGCACCCAACTCTCACGCGATTCGATTAAAACACTATTTTTTGTATTTTGTATTGCTGTGAGGGCTGTTATTTACGTATTTTTACAGAAAAAATATGATTACCCACACCCACCTTTATTACTGTTGATCATTCAAACACTACTGAATTGGTTAGGCTGAGGCTGTGGTGACCGAATCGTTTGACGGATTCAGATTCAGTATGTCGGTCAACTTGTATAGGTTTTTATGAAATAAAATAATATATACCTACAAATAAATAAAAATTAAATGTCTGTTTGTAATTTCAAAATACCGGTTTTTTACTTAATGCGTATGAAAGTATATACGGTACTTAAAACAAAAATATTTTTTAAAATGTTTGTCTGTTTGTCTGTCTGTATGTTCCGGCTAATCTCATAAACGGCTAAACCGATTTTGACGGGACTTTCACAAGAAGATAGCTGGTAAGCCGAATTAACTTAAAATCACACAGTATCTGTACACATAAATAAAAATGAAGTGTAAAATATCAGCTTTTTACTAAATACATATGAAAGAATTGTTATTTTCAATACATTGATGAATTTCAGCGGAACGAAGTTCGCGGGTCAGCTAGTAGTGAATAATATAAGAGATAGCAAAAGATAGATTATTAACTTTCACTTCCATTTCCACAAATTACATATAATAAAACAAAACAAAAATTAAAAACAAACATATTTCAATTTATAATTAAATAAAATTTCGCAGGAAAATAAATAAATTAAACCAAATTAAAAGTTTGTTATAGAAAACCGATACTTAAACCCGCTGGGACTGGGATGTTCAATTATTATTTTTAAATTCCAAAAAACATCGCTCTGTAATTATTATTTTGTAACATTTGGGTATTATTTATCCGATTTCAAGAGAATGGAAAAGGCCCAAAGCGGGATTAGAGCTTCCGGGAATAATGTAAATATGATTATTATTATTATTTATTTAGTACGTTAAATGCTAACGTTAACATTACAATCATTACTTAAATCTAAATGATGTTAAAAATAAAAGACCACCAAAATATGCTCTTTGTGGCTCACCAATAATAATTACAAAATTAACACCACTCAATGACTGTATATGTATCTATCTACCTAAAATATTAAATCGCATCATGTATGTGTGTTACAATATGGAATACGAAGAGATACAAAGCTGTTATAATACGAAATCGATTTTGATTCGAAAAACCTACCATCAGCACCTATCAGTTGTATTGCGTTGGGCTGTTTCTGTTACCAATTCGCAAATATTTGTGTTCCGATGTATAATTGTGTTTGTTTGAGAGAAAACATACGTTACGTAGGTTTGAAACGGCCTACGGTTCAAATTTTACCTACGTTTCCGTAGATAAGGTAAACTTTTATCAAGAAATCAAAATGGGAGTATTTTTTTATCTTATAGATACCCAGAACCAGAACTAGAATCGGATACCACAGTACAAACTTTATACAATAGGATACAAATGCTTACTGAAATACTGCTATACACAGATCCAGATACAGATGGCAAGAGACAAATAACACAAAACTATACATCAATATTGCACAGCATCCCCATGGTTCTTTAAATTTTAAAAGACGAAAAGACAAAATGCTCCTTATGGATGGATGCTGCTGCTGCTGTTCTGTGAGAGATGTTATTTGTCCTGGTGCCTTCTGCTTTCTGCATCTGCAGTTCAAGAGAGGTTACTTTGCATATTGTTTTCATAGGTGCAGCAGTTGCATTTCAGCTGAAAGGAGAAGAAACTAAATTAGTTTTTTTTTATTCTGCTCATTTTGTACAGCAATTTGCATGTGAAGAACACATATGGGTATAAGAAGGAGTAAGGTGTACCTTTTTATACATTTTATAGCTCCAACTTTAGCTCCTCATAACAGAGCTCATATATTTTTAACAACAAGTTTATTTGCATTTTGTAATATGAAATGTCATCCGGGAGATTGAGAATAGAAAGGACAACGTTAAAAGTTCAGTGATGAAGCTGTTTGTTCTTTAAGTGCCTTTGTCTGTTTTTGAGGTGGTGGACATTGGACTGGACAAGTTTACATAACACTACCAAGAATTTTATATGAAGGATGTGTTGTAGATATTGCTTGTTTAACTGGTTGAGAACCACAGTAGTTGTGTAATTTTATGAATAGTTTTTATTTTATTGTGCTGGATATGAGAGGTTGAATGGTCATCAAACATATTTTCTCTTTTTAAATAAAATTTGTTCTTATTTTTTTTTTTACATTTAAGTTTTGATTCTTCTCCACTTTTTCAAAACTTTAATTTATTATACCATTCTGCAAGACGAAAGCGAATGGTTGTGCCAGCAATTTTACTTTAAATATCATGAACCTACCATTTTGTATACCTACTTACTTTAATGGCCGACGCTTAAAGATGGCGCTACAGACCGAAGTGTTCTGAACCTTACTCAAAAATTCCCCTTCAGCCGACTCGATCTCTAGCTTGCCATCTCCGATTTCGCACTCCAATTGTCGAAAGGTCTCCCTCCATTATTGACGAGGTCCACCTTGTCTACTGACTGGCTCTGACACGGTGAGCGTGGAGTTTAAAAATATCTGTTGCAACCTACTTCCATTTTACAGAAAAAGGCAAAATCTACTCCCTTTTTTTTATTTCACTAAAATCTTTGTTTTACATTACACATGTAGAAATGAAGATGAAAATAATTTTTTTTTTGTTAAATTAAATTAAAAAGTGTTATGGAACAATATACATATACAAGAAGTCGGAAAAACTTTTATTTTGGTTTTCGTTTGATTGAATTAAGGCTATTTAAAAAAAAATTAATAATTTAGAGGGTGTCCAAACCCAAGTTTTTTTCGGGCTGTAGCTCACGCATTTCTTGGGAAATATTGGCTTCCGGATTGTTGGCATAACGTCGGTTCTTCACGGTTTCCCACAAAAAAGTCAAAATTAGTCAAATCGCAGCTCCGAGGCGGCCAATCGATAACACGATTTTGGAATTTAGTGAGCAAAAGATCTATTGTAGAATGAGCTGTGTTGCATAGCGCGTTAGCCTGCATGAAGCAGAGGTCGTCCAAAAATATGTCTTCACATTGCTCTGTAACACCCACCGTTGACCGAAACGATGTTCCCAGCCTCATTTTTGAACAAAAATGGTCTAATGAACGATGAACCCATTACTTCACAATCCGCACCAAACTGTAACACTCTTTGTGGATGCATTGGCTTCTCGACAACAACGGGCGAGTTTTCCCGAGACATTTTGTTTGTTAACGTAGCCGCCGAGATGAATATGCGCCTCATCAGAAAAGTTGACTTTTCGCCGAAAATCGTTGTCCAATTCAAGCTGCTCTTAGCCCCAACGAACTTACACAGCATTCACTTTGGAAATAAGTTTTCAATATTTTCCAACGCTGTTCAAGCATAAAGCCACTCATTGCGTTCCGCGGAGGTATGATACTGACTATCTTTCAAGATTTCGAGCGGGAAACAGCTGTCATTGTCAAAATAACCTATGATTTAAGATAAACCTCTAAATAGCCCACCCTAGATGTAGATTTTTATAAAAAAGTTTAATTTTGAAATCTATTTACTTCGATTTTTATCAATCTACTTCACTTTTTTCTTTAAATCTGCTTCGATTTTTTTTTCCTGAAGTGGTAGCACTGGTTACGACTTTTAAGGAAAACTAAACCTTTACCATAGAATGGAAGGGTGGAGTTATCGTCAAGCTACCGAAAAATGGTGATTTCAAGAACAGGAACAACTGGCGTGGTATCAGCATTTTGTCCATATTTCCAAAGCTAATATGCAGCGTGCAGCTCTTGCTTATGTTTTAAATTATTTTTGAATTAATTTCAAATTTAAAAGGATCATGAGAAGTTACACCAAGAATTTTACATAAATAATTACAAAATTGCCTTAACTTATTAGAAAATTCATGAATTTTTTAATAAAGTGCTTGGCTAGAATTGGAATGGAAATATGGGCTGTAACAGGCCCACTCAACATGCATATGTGTAGGAGTATGTGTAAAAGCTAAAAGGATATAATTTTTTGGCAGCTTCCTGCGGTTGCGTGGTTTTATTATTATCCCGTTGGTAAATTTAAATTAGACATAATGAATTTATCGGCTTTTCAATTATTAACATGAATGAACCACCCGAGTTTGGCCAGCCAGCCGGATGGCTTGTTATGTGTGTGTGTGTGTGTGATGGTGTTTGCAATTCTAATCGTTTGCGTTTGCTATTCTTGCTATAAGCTCTGAAGCTAAAGCCGAGCCGAGGCAGCTTTATAATACTCCTGATGATGATTCAGATTCACATTAAAAACAAGAGTGGAGACGAGAGTTGGGGAAGAGGGAAAGCCTACTTGGACTGTGCCACAGTTGTCAATTTCGGCTTTATTCGTCGTCGTTTTTCTAGGCTTTCTATTATTGTCTAGTTGCTGTGATGATGATGATGATGGGGGGTTTTTTGAGGAGACTCGGGAGTAGACTATATGTGTGTTGTTGGACAATGATGACCGGCATCTGGCCAAGTACAATTTCCGCATTTGAGTATTTGTTTGTTCGTAATTGGAATTCGGATTTGCATGCATGCAGATATGTGGGGGTCATAAAGAATTTATGTTGTTAACTGGGCAAAGTTGTTGTCCTATATGCTTTTGTTTGTTTAAAGTGTTTTCGGTTTTCGGTTTTCAGCCAGGACATACATCCAGTATCCAGTTATACACTAAAGAATAGTACACACAATGTACTGAACTGATGTCCTGCTGCTGTAGCTAGATAGATAGATTTTTGGAAAATATTTAGTGTGAGAAGAAATCAGAGAGCGAGTTGAAAATGAATTGAATTTGATGAGGTTGATGCGGTTGGTGTAGCGGAGCGGCTGGCGGTATATATGTTTGTATGGGTGGCAAAATGTGCTTAGAATTGTTTATTTAGGAGGCAACTGAAACATGAATTGTTATTTGCTTTTGTAAACGATTTTGTTTTGAGTTCAGATAGTTTTATTCGGTATCATTTTTGGACATACATTCTAAATAAATTTTTGTATCTAGGGATGTTATTTCGTTATTCAATCTATATGCCCTTTTATATGACACGACGACGGGTTGAATTGGAGGTGGGGGCTAACCATATGTGTCAGATGAAATCGTTATCTCGTTTTAAATTGACACTTTGCTCGTTAAAGTGCTTGTTTTTTTTTAGTTTTTATTATTGCTGATGCTGCTGCTGTTTCTGTTGTTTCAATATTTGCCATGGTTGCGGGGATTAAAAGCTGACCACAGTTTAACTGTCACTGAAATTTACCAATGAAAAAATTAATTGTCAGTTACGCGCGAGGTCAGCAATATGTGTGTGTGGTTAGTTTTAGATTACACTTAAGATAGATACAATGCACTATATTGCGTCGGTCGCACATACTTGCTCAGTGCGGATCCTAATAATTTATGATTGAAAAAAAAGCGAAACATTTTGGTTTCATATCAGATCTCTGTTAACGATATTGTTTTCATTAGATTAAAGCTAACTATGGCTCAAAATAAAAACATATTTGAATAATCTTTGATTTGCAAATATAATCGAAAATGTCAAAATGGTGGAGTTCAGAAAATGGTTCCAGACCAAAATACTGATTTAGATCACATTTCCCGCATCCTAATCTGGAGCAAACAAACCATGAAATCTTAAAAAATAAACCTAACGAAGTATTTGGAAACTCGAATTAAGAAAAAAGCTGAGAACTATTAAACGGTTTTACTTGGCAACTTTTCTAAACGTAATTAATTTTGAACATCTTAAGAAGACTTGTCAAGTAAAACAACAAAATTTTAATCAGTACCTATATGTGTATTAAATCAAAAATCGCTTTCATACCAAAGAGTTGATTTAAAATTGCTGCACTTAAAATATTTAATAATAAGTATGTAAAGGAAATATGTTTCCTTTAATATGGATGTCACCCTGTAAGTCTCACAAACGTCAATATGACAGACATTAAAGTCCCCAAACGTCAATATGATTGACATTACAGAGACAGACCAGGTGCAATTGATTGTCAAATTAGGAATATCTGATGTAACTTGAAATCTGGAAGCTAGGAATCAAAATTGCAATTTATTAACATAAAATGTCGTTTCTCTAATTACAGGTGATATTATTGTAATTTAAGTAAAATAAGAATTAGTTAATAATAAACTCTAATTACAGAGAAACTCAGATTTGTTTTAAATTATTATGGTTCCTCTCCAAACCGACCAATAACCCTTATAAGTATATTGAATCTCAGAAACTTGGCGTACTTTTAGATCTCATTACTTTTCACGGCTGACTTGTTACGCACAGTGTTTTGGTACATACCTTTGCATGTATTTTTTTGGTGTGATTCCATTACTTTTTGCAAAGTTTTTTTTTTATAAAGTGATACAATTTACGGGTATTAAATTAAAAATGAAGGTGTTAGAAAATCTTATATTTAAAGTTTTTTAGTTTCATCTAAAAGTTTACCGCATTTTCAAATCTAAAGATTCAACAGAAGATATATGAAGTGCTCTATCAATTTGATAACATTTTCGACTCAATGGGTGGATACCACACCTCCTGAATGAAAAATATAACATTTTCAATTTTTTTATTTGTAGGCAATACAAACTCTACCGCCGGCCGTCTCAAATTTAAATTTTTTACAAAAGTTAGAAGTGCTCCATACATTTGAGAATATTTTTTTTTAGTAGGTGGCTGCCACGCCCTCTGAATATAAAATCCTAAACTTTAAAATTTTTTCTTTGTATGTATTACAAAGCTTACCACTATACCAAATTTCAAGATTCTAAGATGAGAAGAAGTGCTCCAAAAATTTGATACCATTTTCGACTAAATGGGTTGTTACCATGCCCCTGAACCGAAAACATCAAACTTTAGATTGTTTCATTGGTATGTATGGGCGGATACCACGCCCTCTGAATGGAAAATCCCATGTTTTTGAATTTTCCATTTGCATGTATCAAAAGGTCTACCACTCTGCCAAGTTTCAAGATTCTACGACGATTAGAAGTGCTCCAAGAATTTGATTAATTTTCCGAATAAATGGGCGGATACCACGAACCCTCAATTGAAAAATCTCAAATTTTCGATTTTATCCTTTGTGTGTATCGCAAGGCCAACCACTGTTCAAAATTTCAAGGTTATGCGGTGACGGGAAGTGATTCAATATTTTGATGATCTGTCAGTGAGTGAGTGAGTCAGTTACTATTTTTGCGATTTTTGAAGCCCATTATCTCAGAAACTAATCATGCTAAGCCTCTGATATTTGCATTTTTGCTTTTTCTTGCCATGATAAATAAGTTAGAGGGGGGTCGAAAATGGCCTGAGTTGGTGCAGTGCCAAAGTTGGTAGAACTTGGTTGGGCACTAATGTGCCCCTTGATTCCTATCCTACATTTTCATCTCCTGAATTGGATCCAAAAAATAATCTTAACCCATATGATTTTCCCCTGCCGAAAAGTACCCAACGCAGCTTAAGAAGTTTTCACTTCAATAATATTGATGATTGTGTATAAAAAGTGGACGTCAAACACGCCCAAACTAAACTAGACCATACAGGGCTGATGGACATCAACTCTCCAGCTCGTAAAGTTTTAAGGGTAGTACGCAGCTCGAGCAACATTTTAGTTCATGCTTTCTGCTCGCGATTCAAATGTAATTTGTGAGTTTAGGAAGAAAAAAACACACCTAAGCAGTAAGCAGTGGTAGATATTGTAGAGGCATATTACCGCCAAAAGTTTTATATGTGAAGTGTGTGATGACAATTTCAAGGAGGAACAAAAAGTTACGGTTTCGAAGATCACCTTTCGCACTTTGCTTATACTAAAATGTAATACTTTCACTCACACCGATTTATCTGATAAACAGAAGAAAGTAAGAAAAACGCTTTTTATTGGCTAGGGTCAGTGGCGACCTTTTCTGCGCTGGGCTTGATCCAGGTGATATTTTTATATGTAACAGGGTGACTGTGCTTTTTGTTTTGAATATTTTTTTTTATGTATAGAGACAAAATAAAAAGTTCTGCTGTTTTTTTTCTATCTTGATAATTTTTTTTATTTTCCAGAATAAAAGTAGGTACTTTAAAATAAGTATTTATTTTTTTATTAGTTTACTTAATTATTTTTTTATGTTTACTTAGGCCATTTTGTATTTTGTTGTGGAATTATTTCTTCGCTTTTAATGTGATTTAAATTAAATAAAAACATTTTTTATTTCAACAGATTTCCTTTTTATTATTTAAATATTTAAACATTTTCTTGTATCTAAAATGTAGTCTTTGAAATAATAACATTTAAAATAAAAATATTCTTTCAGAAATAATGTTACATAACTTAATCTTGTGCCCCGTAGTGCTCGAAGAGCAAAATTCTTATTGTTTCTTCTCCGTCTCCGGCGCTAAAATCAGAACTTCAGACGCTGTTGAAGCTGCGTAGCGTCTGGCATAGGCTTCGAAAAATTCATTACGTTGGTAGTTTTATATGGCTTGTGCTGTACAACAGGAAACGTCTGGAATTAGAAAATTGAAAATTTCAAGACACATTTTAAAAAGATGAAATTTCGTAAATTTAATTTCGGAATTGCATAACTATGACACTGACACATTAAGAAGTTGGAGATTCCTTCTACATTCCTTTATTTTTTTTACATTTTATTTTTAACGCTATTTCCAGTTTAAATTTTTGATCACAATTTGTTATAGTGAAAAAAATTCGAAAAACTTAAAACAAACACCGTGAAAAATTGGTCAAACGGTTTTCAATTTTACAACCCACATAAACGTCAAAGCCATTCGATGGTGTAAGTAATCGATTTTTACTTGCGATAAAAACGTACTATAAGGCAAGTTATGCATTGCCATGGCCTGTGTTAATTTCGCCTGAAGAGCATTCATTGGTCGATTGTGCTTTATTCGCATAGACCTGTGAGTTTTGGTAACCCCACAAAAAAGATTCAAGGCTTGGCAAATCGCATGATCTTGGTGACCACATAATTCACATCATCTTCGCAAAAGGTAATTTAACCTTCAAATGGTTTATTTATAATGCAAACAGCGGAGGCGGCTGTCTGGGACGTAGTGCCGTGTTGCTTGAACCACATGTCGTTTCGGTCCACATGGTTCGATTCAGGACATACGAAATGGTTGTCATCGTTCTGTATTTGTAGTGCTCGTCATTGACGGTGACCACCCAACCAACGTTCCTGGCGATTTCGCTTGTTAACACAGCCATTTATCCAGAAATGCGCCTCGACGCTGAAGATCATTTTTTGGCCAAAATTTGGGATCTCTTTCAAACTCTCCGAAGACCAGTCAGCGAAAAAAATGTTGAATCGAAAGGCCGAGTTTCTGTGCACGGGGAGAAATAGACTGCATCGGGCTCTATTTTACTCTTTTACGGATCGCGTCGATGGTTTCGTCCAATTTGGCGTTCCTTTGACCAATTGATTACGGAATCGGGCGTTGCAAATTCAGCCAGCAAACGTTGAAGAGTCGACAGTGGAAGGCCACCGCGTCTACCGTAAAATGGGTGCAATACGAACACTAACAGTAATTTAGTCATAAAAATCAGATTTGATAGATGTCACTAAATCAACATGGCCATTACAGGCCGTCAACATCTACCCGTGCAAATTGGAAAACCTTTAATTGAATCTTTCAATTTTTTGCCACTTTCACATACAAAAACGAACTTGAGGTTAAATTTTGCTTCTGATATGAACTTACCCTTGGCAGGTTTCGTCACTGTTTTCATGTCAAGCAAATCTTTATTTCATTAAAAAAAAAAAAAATTAATAATAATTTTGCATGAGCAAAATATTAAAAGACTAGATTAGCAGAAATTGTGAGCAAGTTGAAAGGTCCTTGTTGACGAAAATAAGGTAATTTATAAACAACTAGCTGACCCACCCGGCTTCGCTCGGTTAGACAAATCTTAGTTTCATACGGATTAAATGAATTACAATTTAAAAAATATAATTGCAGTATTTAAAAGCTGACAGGAAACACATTTTTTACTTAAAACATACATAAGTGTCGTTAAGAAATATTTATTTTTTGTGCATTCGTCTTGAAAAAAAAAGTTAAAAATTCTGTCCGTCTGTATGTCTGTCTGTCTGTCTGTATGTATAGACACCTACAGCCCAAACGGGTGGGCCGAATTGCTTCAAACTTGGTATATAGATTTTTTTAGGTATTGGAAGGTGGAAGAACAGCACACTGAGCACTGAAGCTTTCGTTAAACCTGCGAATCAAAGAAAATCCTGTTTGCAGCATTTTAAAGCAATCAGTCATGGCAAAAGTGGTGATATTAGCAAGCGGATTTCCGAAATCACTTCCCGTGATTCTGAAACCAACAGCGGCGTATGAATAAATCTCATGTCTCAAGGCATCGTTTTTTTCGGTATGTGCAAGCCATTCAATTGAGTGTAAATATGCAAGTGTTCTTTGGATTTGCCTATGGCATGCCGCCTCATCATTTGAATTTTAAATTTGGATTTATCATCTTAATGCTACGAAACCTTTATGCCCCGATACTGTGCAATGGAACCTAACTGATTGTGAAGAAGCTGATGAACAATGTGATAGTGGCAAGGATTTTGAAAGGAACGTTCAAAGGAGAAGAATGCCAAATTCTGCGAATTTCCTTTTCTTCAACTAATTTGTCGTCAGCTATTATAATGTGGCGTGTTTCCTAGTTGGGAAACCATCCTTACTCTTCATTTACGCTCCGGAGCAGAAAACAAATTGTTGTGTATCATGCAGCCTTAAATTCAATGCAATCATTTTTCTTACATAATTTATTAATTAATTTAACAATTTTTTAAATGAACCATTCGCATTACTCAAGAGCTTTTTGATAATTATTTTTTTTTATTTTCGCATTTAATGCATAAATAAACAATAAGGATGGTTTACCCACTCGCCAACGTCCAACATAAAGTTGTCCATGAGAAAAAATTGGAAAAATGTTTGCCTAAATTCCCCTGCTAACAATATCAATGCACCACCAAATAAACGTTGGTTTCCTTTTAACGTTCGATTAAGGGCTTCCAATAATTTCTTGTGAACCATCGTGCACTCATCCCAAATGATTATTTTACATTGCTGTAAAACCTTTGCCATTCCAGATGTTTTTGAAATATTACATGTTTGAAATTCATTTACTTGCATGTTCAATGGCAATTTTAATGCAGAGTGACTTGTTCGACCACCGTCTAACAAAGTTTGCGCAATCCCAGACGACGCAAGCGCTAATGCTATTTTTTTTTTTCAGATCGAATCGTAGCTAAGAACCAAGTTCTGGTTTGAATAAATATTTCGCATTCGATGTAATATTTCTTCAGTCACTTCATCCCGATGATTTGTCCAAAATCGCAGATCACAAACTTATTCCAATTTTATTTAAATTAAATTGACACATTGAAAATAAAAATAATTTTCTATAATTACGGGAAAAATACTTTATGTAAAATGCTAGATCAAAAAGAACAACGCTACCGCTTTACAGAATTTTGACCAAACTTCACAGAAACCTTTGCAGGCATCCTCAGAAGATGCTACCAAAAGATTTGTTGGCATTTTGACAGAATGCAATAAAACTGCAGTTGTGGCAAATTATTTTACCGAAGTTTGGCCGTAAACCTTCGTCGACATACTCAGAAGACCCTATAAAAAATGTTGTTATTAATATGACGAAATGCACTAAAAATGCATTTTGCGATTTGCCCTTTACCGAAATTTGACCAAATTTCACAAAAAAGACCTTCCTCAATAAGATAGCTACCTTTATAAAAAAATATGAAAAAATTCGGCCCAGCCATTCTCGAGTTTATCGAGCCCGAACATAAGGCAACTTATTTTTATATATTAGATAAACTTGTACTTGTAATCGTACACCCTCTCTGCTTCTAAAACATTCAAAGGTGTTTTTTTATATTTAAGGAACCCTTATAGAACACACGTTCCAATAAATCCCAACACTTCGAATGACATTGTTAATACTCCTTACTCACGCTGAGCGAACGTTCAAAAAGGTCCTTGCATGAGTATATACAGAACAGTTAATGGGGATAATATTTTTATTAAATTTACGTTTAAGTTGAAGTGTGAGTGCGTTAGACATGTCTCCTAATTATATCATTTAATGAGATACACACATGCAAAATATATCTACATACTTCCAGGACGAACCACTTTCGTGCTTTTCGTGGCCCAAATTATAATACAAGAGCGAAGAGCTGACGCTCCTGTGACTGTGATGCGAACATTAAATAAACAGAAACACACTTTGCACTAAATCAGAAAGAGTTTTATATTCTGGCTTACAAAATTGTCACTTGAAGCTTGCTGTACTTGGTAGAAGTAGAGGAGAGGAAAAAGCAGCTGGCAAAATGGAATTTAAAGCATCAAGGATTACCTTGAATTGTGTGTCGAGAATGGATGTGTATGATGCATAAGTGAAGTGAGTCCTTATTGTATATCCCCCACAAATGGTGACGAAGGATTGCGTTTGTTGGATATTATAGTGAATGAGATTTCTCATCATCACTAGAGCCGAGCGTCATTCCAACGTTGCACAGATAGTAGGTGCGAAATATTAGATGTAGATCCCTTGAGTCCTTGCACATCCTTAACTCGTGTAGTAATTAAGTGCAATTGGCGAAAACATTCGTTTTGTTATGTTTTTTTTTTTTTGTCACCACCGCACTGCTGTGATATGTGATTTACATTTGCATAGCAGATTTCGAGGCTGTGGGGTGGGATGAGGAGTGTTTATATATACTTTGTTTCCCAAATTCACTCTCTAATTGAAGTAAGTTGGCCTAAATTTCTTATTCAAATAAGCCACCTAGGATTTTCTTGGGTAAGGATGTACTTAATTACTGTTGTGATTCATGAAAACACGAAGGTTAAAGGTTTTTGTGTTTTTTTTCTTCCTTAAGTGGCGCCCTGTTCAAAATCAATGCACATTCTTTTCAATTTGTTTTTTGTTTGTTCTTTACCCATGTAAGCACGCATCATCATCCATAACCACAATCATATTGGTTTTATTGATTGGTAGTTTCATATCCTTGCAACAATAGATTTTGTAGTAAATATGTATAATAAAAAAAACTTTGTTTGCTAAAAGTATTTTGTTTTATGCTTCGATTTTGGTTTGGATGGTTGTATTGCATGACTGAAGTAGGTACCTACTACAGCTACAGGGAGGTACCGTTAGCTAGGTTGGGTTAAGTAAATATTTGAATTGGACTTAGTTATGTACTTACCCATTCACCTATACTATACAATACATTTAAAAAGAATGGACGCCACAAGAGTTTGTTAGCAGAAGTACTCTTCAAATGTTGAGTGGTTTTATTTGTATATTTGAAGCCCCGAGTGATGATTGGAAGTTTCTTTTTGTGTTTTTATTTTTATTTATGTGGATGTTGCTCAGATTACACATGCTTGGATGTTTATTCTTTGTTTTGTAAGAACTATTTTTCATACAAAAAACAATTTTTATTTTTTACACAAAACATTTGTTTTCATGTAGCTACTCTTACAATGTGTACACCAAGTGGTTAAGGTATAAGACTGGTTAAAACTCCGTAGAATAAGTTTAAAAGATTCAAACTCCGATGTTTAAAGCTTAAAGTTAAAAAAAAAACTTTTAAAAGTTGTCTGAATATTACAAAAGTTTGAGGAAATTTGAGTCATACAATACTTAATTAAGTAAAAATTTTGATAAGCGACATTATTTGGGCTGTTCAGAATTTTTTTGTTTTCTATACAAAAATCAAGATTTTAATAAAGCATAAGATTTCAATGATTAGAAGTTAGAACAGTTTGCGTAATTCCGTCTTTGAGTGAACTATGTAGGTTCACTTAAAGACGGAAAAGCATTTCTGTATGCTTATTTACGTTAAGCTGCAGCCTGAACGGTTCCTAGAATTTCGTGTGACTTCAAAAACATGTAGATCTAGATATCAGTTCTCAAAAAAAAAAAAAAAATTAATGTCAGTCGATGTCTTTCCGTCTGTTTATTGTATAGGTACTCTCTAGATGCCATAATAAAAACAGGGCTAAGTTCTTGAACTGATTAAATCCGCCAACTATCACCATATACGTCGAACAACTTCTAGTTTGCAAAGTTATTACAAATACCTACGATTAAAGTACAATGCTAAAATTTCGCACACAAGCGATAGGTAAGTTTTTAAGTTTTTATAAACTAAAGCTACTTATTTCCGAGCAAAAAACCTAAATGATTTTTTTTTAGTTTTGTGTTTTAACTGTTAAAATAAGCCCCTGATAGGGTGTTATTCCTTTAAAAAGTTTCAATTCCGTTTAAATTGTTACAGAAATGACTTCATTAAGCTTTAATTTTACGCATATACAAAAAAAAAATATGCAAAGCATCGTTTGATATTTTTTAAATAAAATTTAAGGAAACGCTGCACCTTTTAGAGGGGCGTTTTCGTTAAAAGTCAGAATCGGCATACATTTTCGACGGTTTAGTAACTATCGGTCGATGGTTTAAGAGTACGAAAAAATTTACATGTAATTCCTAAATATGAAGCATCCACACCTACCATCTCCATTTGCATTCAATTTTTCAAAATTCAAATCATGTAATGTTTTGTGGTTAGAATCGCATTGCAGCCCAACATTTTGTGTCACTATAAACTCATTTTAATGATTTTTTCTTAATAAAACCAATTTTAAACATTGGGCGCGGTGACGCCTTTTTATTGTGCTTGTGTAATTGAATAACACACAAAATAAATGTCACTCTGCTTTCTCCAGTTTATTAAAGAATTTTTTCTATAGGAGTAACTAAACAAATAGAAAAAAATCTTTTAATATGCATTTTTTTTGATCCGTGGTTCTTTTAAAAAAAATGTTATAATCGTTTTTATACCCTACTCCATAGAATGGGTATATTGTATTTGGTGTGGAGTTTGTAACATAGAGAAATATTACCGTACGGTATAGAAAAGTCTATATATTCTGACTCAGAATCAAAAGCCCGTACGTCCGTCCCTATGTATACTCTAGAGTCTAGAGGTAGCAATTTGTGAAATTTGGTACATATAATCTTTGGTTCAATAGTAAGGCTAAGTTCTTGAACCGGTAAAATCCACCAACAAACACGACCACATGAACAACCTCAATTTGGTAAAATTAAACTATGTTTTTTGTACAGTTACGACAAAAGCTTAACCCTTAAATTTAGCACACGTAAGCTTTAGATAAACCTTCTTCCAATTGAATAAAAATATGTCAGTTTGGGCGTGGCTGGACGCCCATTTCAAATACAAAACCATAAATTTTTTTGTTTGTAAAATAAAAATTGTTATATGCAAGCGAAAAACATAAATTTTGTGGGTATTACTTGCACATAAACATCTTGCGTATGAAATCAAAACATTTGATTTTGGGCGTGGCTGACTCCCACTTTTCACTAGAAACCATAAAAAATAGTTTTTGCAAATAAACGGTATATTTATAATGAGTCCGAAAGCCAAAATTTTGCGTCTCTTAGTAGAAACTAAAAAGTTTGTGCATGACAAGAAATTTTTGAATTTCGAACGTGGCTAACGCCAATTTTTCATGAAAGAATGAAAAACTTAGTTTTAAAAATTTAAGGTACATACTACCTACCAATATTCAATTTTAAACTTTTTTTCGTTCGTTATATGGCAAAATATATCTCTACATTTTCTTGTGTAGATTTTTTCAATACGCCCACTTTAAAGGGCGCGATTTTAATAAAATACATTTGTTCAGGTAAGATCGTTTAAAAACTACTCGATTCAGCTGTAGTTTTACACATATGCCTAAATACTGACTTATGAGCAAAGCTCAGTTAGTGCTTCAATTTTTAAGACACGCCCACTTTTAAGGGGCGTTTTCGTCAAAAGTCGTATAATGTATTAGTTTTTTAAAGTTTTTTAACTACCGGTCGCAGTTTTGAAGTAAAAAGATGATCACTTAGATTTAAATTCCTTGTTAACGTAGCTAAATGTGGTTCAAGAATTGTTAAATACACCCATAATCGCTATTTCCATTCAAAATCTAGTTTTGAAAAAATTTAGTTTTGTTTTCTCTTGATTTGTTCAAATCGACATGTAAGAATAAAATTGAATGTCACTGGGCTCATACTGATTGCCTTGGCAGTAAAAAGTCTTAACTTTGGGCGTGGCACACACCTTTTTTTATTGCGCCAGCACTAATTGAACATTACACCACACAAAATTAATGTTACTGAATTTGTTTCTGTCTGCTAAAGAAGAATTCGGTGCTGAAACTGGAACATCGGTTAGCTGCGGGAGGCGAACGTACACATACAAAAATATAGAAAATAGGGTATCCAACAGTTCGTTGCAAAAGTACTGTAGCTCTCGCTTATGTTTAATGATTGAATTTAGATTTTTAATTGTTTGCTTTGAAGTAATTTTTTGTAAACAATGGCTGTTTTTTACGTAATATATTTAAATAATTATATTATGTACTTGTCATTAGTTTTATTTACTCGAATTAACAGTTATGTTTTTTTTCTTACCAGCTTTTCATAAAATAATAATTGCCTTAAAATAATATTTCATTGTTTTTTTTTATAATTCTCGCTACAACTTACCCCTGCCTATGTTACAACCAACCTCATTGTCGGGGTAAGTTGTAACAACCCGTTTTTTTTTTTCTCAATGTAAAATCTTGACGTCTTTTGAGCAGACTTTGCTTAACTTTTTTTTGTAGAAACATAGTTCTTAATTTTTAAAAAGGTTTGGCTGACTTATTTTCAAAATCTTAGGAGCTACACAGGCTTTCGTAAAAAGTGTTACTTTTAGCCCCACTCTCCCTTATTAAGGCAGTGCCAGCGTTGGATAGGGAATACGTGGAGACATCGGGGCACATTGGTTTTCAGTGTATTCCTTTAAGATTGTATAGCCAGATCAGAGGTGGAAACATATTACTTGCATCAATTTAGCAAACCTAATCGCGTTAAATATATGTTCTTTCTATATCACCGAGAAACTTGTTCGGTTTCTTCAACACAAGTGCCTTAAATAGATAGTTGCGTGTAGACAGTGTAGAGTAGTCTATGACTTAACGACAGGCAAAAGCACTGAGGTTTTGAAGCATTAAATCCAACACATTTCTGGAATCTGGAAACGAATACAAAAACCTGAGGAGTTTTTCGAGGGTCGGAGACAAAACGGATCCTTGGTGCACAACAGCATTAATTTTATGAATATCAGACTGAAAACCATTTGAAACAACTTGAATGTAACGATCCGAAAGTTAACTTGGTCGGTGCAGAATGCACTCATTTTCGATGAGACAGCTTGATGTCAAACTCTATCGAATACTTTTGAAATATCAAGCGCAATTATCTTACTTTCTCCAAAACGATGTAAAGATTGGTTTCAAAGTACGGTGAGATACGAGTATACCATGATATCACTACTTTACCCGTTGCTACGACAACAGCACTGCCAGTCATTTGGGAGTTTCCGTTTATCAAGATATTTATTAATCTGATCTGATCTGATTGATCACAGTTACCATGACCTTGGAAAGAAGAGACATAAGTCTATTTAATCGATAGTTTTAGAGGTGTGAAGATGCTCCATTTTAGGTTAAGGCTGGACAAAAGCTCTTTTCCATCCAATTGGAAAGATCTAAGGCTTACGCAGTGGTTTTGCCAGCATCGAAGCACACCTCATCAGGATTATGGGAGAGGTCCTATCTTTGACCAGCGGATTTATATTTATCGATTGTCTTTAATTCTCTTGCAACTGAATGAGTCCCATTAAGCCATGAACGGTCTAAAGACCACGAAGAGTCATGTCAATCTGTGGTAGAGTATTTGGAATTGGCAGCCAACCGTGCTGCTCATAAGACAGCTTTTGCTTGAGAGTTTACTACAGAGTAAACGAGCGCCGGAACCGAAAACGTACTGGAATTAAGTGTTTGGTGTTTGGAACACTGAAACCAATCCACTAGACTGGAAAGATGGTGTTTTTGTGAAGTTTTCAAAGACAGAAAATCTTCTGGCATGGTATCACCGCTCTTTCCGTATTTCTGAAGTTTATGGCAACTTTGATCAATCTAGCGCAATTTGATTTCAAAAGTTTTAATTTTTAACATTTTTTCTTATCCAAACAAAAAAATTAACTTTTCTTTTAACATGGCAGCAGTTAGTTCAATAACCCTATCTTAGTATAGAAAGCGCAAGAAATTTCAAATTTGCATAGGAATTTTGAATGCAAAGAAAGCACAGAAAGTTCTCATCTGCTCATCATATCGCCGCATAGCCCCGTAGAGTAGAAAAGTTTAATAGCCTTTTGTCGAGTTTTAAACTAAAGAATTCCCCTCATTGTCAAAGCAGGAATTTTTCGATCCGTTCTTGATGATGATTACGTGTTATAAAAGAATGAAATTTAAAGCCAAACGCTGCTCCATCATCGCTTCATCATGATGCACACTCTAATGACACTATACTATTTCCCTGAACGTTGCACGGTTATGGCATCGTCGGTCGGCGTCCATCGTCGTAGGATCCCCATGCCTCATTCTTTTGCCATAAAAAACAACTTCTGCAACTTATGAGCACGAGCATTAAAACTTTCCGCCTGTTGCATATCTAATGTGATGAGATGAGGTATGAAAAAGAAGGCATACAAAAGATGCCAAGCAGGAGAGGATATATATTCGCTACCTGAAAGAAAATTACTTCCTTTCTTTTTGTTCTATGATGCACATCAGGTTCAGGACCTCTTTTTCTCAACAACAAAAAAAAATGTAATTTGCTATGATCCTGCAGCCGAAGAAGAAGAAGTGTAAAGAGCAATTTCTGTCAAATTCGAAATATAAAGCCAGAATTTTGGAACTATAGGAAAAGTTTTCGCATTATCCTTTATCTTGAGAATTATTGCTCCCATCATTGATCCATGGAACCAGTACCATACTCAACACAGCCAGCGGCACCGTCGGTCGGTCGGTCGCATCAAAGGCGAATCCAAAATAAAAAGGCCTTCGATGATGAAGGAAGTGGAAGAACCCATTTGGCTTAATGCATCGTCAACGTCATCGCATCGAATGCAGATCAATTTCCAAATGGACGAGTACCTACCAATATCGCGTCGGGGTCGGTCCGAAGTAATATTGAAAAGTTTTCCAATGTCCAACAAAAATGACTATCCCCTACCATCAGACTGTATAGTATGGGTAAATGCGACGAAGCAAAGTATGTATATGTTCTGGATGCTCATCGGCTCCCTTTAGGATTCAATGGAAGTCATATACGAGATTCCATTAAGTTGATGAAGTGTAACAGAACTGTGTTTGAACAACGAGACCAGAGTACGAGGTATAGGAAGAAAATACATATAATGTACGGATACGCTCTTGGCATCAACCCGAAAAAAAAAGAAAATGAAAAGGATGAAGATGGAGCAGTTATTAGGTCAGGATGTACCTATCAATTGGTTTTGCTTTGGAAAGCTATCCTCGCAGGAATCAATATTGTACATAAAAAAGGGGAGAGAGAGCTCTTGCTTACCTCAATTTGGTTACTCTGTCTCTGATGATGATGATGTTCGTGGCCATGGCAATGATGGCCCAATAAAACTTTCGTTTTGAAAATCCAAAAGAGTAAAAGGAATGGATGATGATTTAAATTAGGATAGAGAAGTTTCGGGATTGTTTTTAAGTCCGGATAAAGTCACTTAATGGAGAGAAGAAAGACAGTAAAACGAATATTCTTAATCAAAGGGAAATGAGTCGAACAATTTTTTGATGTGGCTTTCGTTCGTTCTAGTTGAGCAACAATGTCAAAAGTTTTCTAATTGAAGTCGCATTTAGTGAGAGTCATAGTTTTGGAAATTACATTAAGCAAGGCTAACGAAATGTGTTTTTGAAATTCTTGCTTTTAGAGTGATTTAAAAATGCAAAGTCAGAGTAAACCCTTTTCATAACTCTGCTGGAGTCTTTTTAATCGTATTACAGATTTTCTTTGAAATATGTTTCTATACACTTCTACATTGGAAAAGCAGGGTGTTGTAAATTATAAGGTCTGATGGGGGAAAGAGTATTGAGAAAAGAGGAAATATTTTTACAAGCTGGAAATTATGGAACTTTTCCGCTCTGGATAAAAATGTGATTTTATAAGTCCACTGTCTCTGCTAATAGAACAAAGAAGAAGAAGCTGGACTAACCAAAATAATAACAGGTATGGTCTACCAGGTTGGATTATCTACTTCATTACCAACCACTTTAAAATTGACTGGTTCTTACAACAAACTGCTTCGGATATGGATGACCTTATTGATGACGAAACTAGCAACCAAAACAGGGAAAACGAATTTCGGTTCTGAACGTGAAATGTCCGGACTTAAGCAGGCCGCGATCAGAAGAACAACTACTGCGGAAGCCCTAAATAAAATCAAGGCCGAAATTACAATACCTCTTTCGTCAAGTGTAACATAAAGCTGAACTGAGGAGAAGGAGACGTATGATGAATGCGCGAAGTACGACACTAAAACTATTCTTATGTTGACGTTAACGCGAAAATCGGAAAGGGGGTAACCTTTGCTAGAGAGTCGTAAAGCACAGCCTGTGCAGCAGCGCTTCCGGTAACGGGTTCAGGCTTACTGACTTTGATGCGGGGTGAAGTATCATCATAGCTAGCATTTATTTCCCACACTTCAATAAGCACAAGGGGTATTGACGGTTTCTTGATCAACATATTGTCAACCATGTTACGATCGAAAGCAGACATGCCACCAAATTCCTGAATTTTCGCACTTTATGCTGGGTCAATAAAGACTCGGACCAATACCTGGTAATAGCGAATGTAGCTTCTTTGAGAAAATTTGATGTCACTAAGCTGGGATCACAAGAAGTCGCCAGCCGTGTCTACTCTCACTACTCGGCAATACTGGCACCTGATTCCAGCCCAGAAAATAAAATCAACATTGTTAAATGGCTGTCAAAAATGCACATACTTAAATTTTGGATTTCATGACACCATACAACGAAACACCTGGTTAGACGCTGAGCGTATGATGACACAAACAGCTAAAAACGAAGCTCATCAGCCAGAAAAAACTGCCAAGAGTGCTGCCCGTTGGTGCCGAAAACGTGGAAAGAACACTTCTGCGGACTCTTAACCGGAAACGACAATAAACTTAACGCCGTCACACAAATTGATCCATGCGATAAGGCTAGAATGAAAGTAAGCTTTACGTGAACACCTATCAATTAAGCCTTAAATGCACTTTTAGACCAGAGCCGTAAGATCTACTATGAGGTAGATATCTTAGTACCAATTTTATGGAATATGTTGAGGCATGTCCACTCTCCTTGGTAGGGGGCGAGGTCTATCTAACACCTTTTGCATCCAAGATTAAAATCCTTGGATACCAAGGCGAAAAAGTGCCGCTGCCTCAATGCTCCAAGGATCCCGCAACGAAGCAGAAGTGTTGCGATCTATATTTGCTGCCTTGGTTAAGCGTTCAAAAACCTTAAGAGAGTCATAGTTCAACCCCCATGCGATAAGGAACTTCCGTACAGCGGTGGGAGATGACTTGGTGGGGAGCATAGGTACACTAAGTTGTGAATTTAAAATCTCGTGCAATGTAAGTTTGCCTGACAACATAAACCTCAGTATCAGGCGGCTCTTTCCCCAAAACTACGCTAACTACTGAGGTATTAGTCTCCTTAATGTTGCCTATGAAATCTAGCTGGCTATTATCCTGTGTGGACATCTAAGCCCTTTCGTGGGTGAACTGATGGGTCCCAATCAGTGTGGTTTCAAGCCAGTGAAGTCAACCATCTATAAAATTTTTACACTTGCACCAGGTTCAAAAGTCACCTACCTATGGCAGCGGGAATAGGGAGTGCCTACCTTTACTATGTCAATAGTCGGCATCTCTTTTAAGCTTGTTCGATTGTGCAGGATAACTTTGAAAAACTCGCGCAGTTTCACCAAGGTTGGTAAGAAAACATCATAAAACAAAAATAAGCCGTCACGGGACGCACGGCAGTTGTGAAACATTCTAGTTGACATTAAATTCATAATTTTTAAAACCCATAAAAAAAATATGGAGTGAAATAATTTTTAATAATTTAGTGCTTCGTTAATAGAATCAATATGCTTGTCTTGTTATTTTATTATAATAACAATTATTATATATTATACTAGCAAAAAGTACCCGGCGTTGCCCGAGCACCCGAGGCGAGTCTTTTCATGCAAACGACATTACGATCATACTGAAGACGCCCCCAAATGGGCGGTGTAGCGTTTTAGGTATGAACTATCATATGGCTGGGAAAAAAATACCAATAATAGCTAAGAACAGTACCTCCCACAGGACCAATATTTTTGCTTTCGAATTTCTCGAAAGCGGTTAAAGCGATTTTTTCGAAATTTTACACATATTATAAAGGTTAAAGTGCATACCAATATTTTTCATTAATATTTTTTTTTATTTTTAAAAGCATTTTTTAAAACTTTTTTTTAATTTATTGCGTATTTTCGAAACAGCTCATAGTTTTTTTTTTTCAAAAAATATAAGTATGTATATGCATATGCTTCATTCTTATGAATTGACGTAGGTATTTGAAATTAAAAAAAAAAATCTTAGAAACCGCCCCAGTGATTTTGATAATTTTATTCCTATAAAGTAAAATTCATCCAAGAAATAAAAATGCCGTATTTTGTTCAGCTCAAATTAGTTTAATTATTTATTTAAGAATTAAAATTTTTTTTTTTTTATTCAAACTCTGAAGTTTCAAGACCATCCTCACTCAGAGCAAGTTCCTCCGACCCAGTCATGCACTTTATGTCAAGTTCCTCTTTTTTGAAAACGTCGTCATCGAAATTGATGTCTGAACAACCCGAAATTTCCATTAATATTTCTTTCTGTTCTTGTTCTTGTTTTTGTTGTTGCTCTCGTTGTTCTTGTTCACAATCAAACATGGCTTTTCGTTGATAGAGAAGTCGATAAAGGTGGGTCAGACAATTCTGCCTGTCTGTCTGCCCGTTTATCTGTCAAACTGGGTACACAGTATTCTTACGACCGCGACGTCCTACAATTGGGAAAATATTTTGAATTGGCATTCCAGCTCTAAGACTAACGGTACCTGCCATATTACTTATAATGGTGTTATTTATGAATTTTTTTTTTGGTTTGATTTTTTTTTTTTGAAGATCTAATTACGGTATACATTTTGTACTTCCTTAAACAAAATTCACAATCAAACATGGCTTTTCGAAGTCGATAAAGGTGGGTCAGACAATTCTGCCTGTCTGTCTGCCCGTTTATATGTCAAACTGGGTACACAGTATTCTTACGACGTCCTACAATTGGGAAAATATTTTGAATTGGCATTCCAGCTCTAAGACTAACGGTACCTGCCATATTACTTATACTTTTTTTTTTTGAAGATCTAATTACGGTATACTTCCTATAGAACCGGTCATTTCAAATCAGACTGTCTCTTTAAAAACTGGGCGGATTCAAATGAAATCTTTAATGTGGAAACTCGTTTCTAAACAAAATATAAAGTTGTTTTTATAAAAAAAAAAAACTTTTTTTATTTTTGAATATTTGATCTTTTTTTAAACTTTCTTTTCCTGACAAAGACTACAAATTTCTAGATTCACATGCTTATTAAAGAAAAAGGCAACAAATGGGGCAAAAACTGTTCTCCATATTTCATTGTGTGCAGGGTGCAGCAATATACTTCAACTGCAACCAGATATTTCTCTTTGGCTCTACCTCATCAAGGATTGTTGATTGCTATGTCGTTTGTTTGTTGTCCAGCTGTTTATCAAGTGGCGGGATGAAATGACATAAGCTTCACGGACCTTATTATTATGTCTGCTTCAAATAGGCACAATTTCCATGGACATTTTGAACAATTAGGCAATAGTCATAAGGTCCATGAACATTATGTCTATGTAAAAGTGGACATAATGTCTATATTGAAATTTTGGACTTCAAGTCTAGTTTTATTTATGGAAATTATTTATATACATATATCAAATGCTTTTGTTTAGGTCTATTTTGTATAATGGGCCTCTGATTCCGATGGCATTTTTCTTCTCAACTTGACGCTACCGATTGAATGGGTCAACTAAAGAAATTTGACTACGGACAAACAATTACTCAAAACAGAAATTCGTCGTTTTTATGCATTTGTGATTTTTGTTTGGAGTTTCCATTACCTTGACATTATGTCTATTTCAAAATTTACTAATTAGACATGTCTACATTTTCGATTTCGCCATAAGGTCAATGGACATTATGTCTATTTCGTTCATGGACCTTATGACTATTTCCAAAAAGATTTGAAGGTTCCCGAAATGGCGAACGATATCATCTCTGTTTGCTTTTTTATTCAACGCACATAATTTGTTTTTAACCTATCGGCGACAATAGCTTTGAAAGTACAAATTGCGCAACTGTGAAAGCTTGCATAGCAAACTCGATTTTCCTTGCTAACTTAACATGTGCGAATAAAAAAGATGACAGTTAAATGTAAAATCCTACCAACTCTTATAGCAGGCGGATATAAAGTTGGGAACCACCCAACTTTGTTTCAGTTTCTCATGAGCTTACACTTGCAAGTTCATTTTTACTTGCGATTATAGGTACTATAAGGCAAGTTATGCATTCGTAAAAAAAAAATTTTTTTTTGAACAATCAAACATAACATTACGATGATAGAGAAGTCGAAAAAAGTAGGTCCGACAATTCTGTCTGTCTGTCTGTCCGTCTGTCTGTATCGGCACCTACAGCCTAAACGGCTGGACCGATTTGCTTCAAACTTGGTAGATAGTATTATTATGACGTCCTACAGAGGGGTTTTTGGAATTATCATTCTAGCTTTAAAACTAACGGTACCTCCCATACGATTTTTAGTGAAAAATTAATTTTTCTCGAAAACGGCTCCTACGATTTTGATAAAACTTTCTGAATAATGTTTTCTGTGCAAACTTTATGTTTTGGTTGGAATAGATTTTTCAGGAAAAGTCTTATAACGGTACTTCCCATAGGACCGGTTTTTTGAAATCCGATTTTCTCGTAAGCCACTCGCCGAATTTCAATGAAATTTTTAATGTGGAAGCCCTTTTATAAACGAAATAATAGAAAATTTTTAATTTTTCAAAAAATATTTTTTTGAATTTTTTAAAAAAGTTTAAAATTTTTTTTTTATTTTTTGTTTTTTCCAAAAACGGTCTAATCAATTTTTTTTCAATTTTATTTTTCTGATAAAAACTACAAAGTTCTAGAAGTTGGCATACTCAAAAAAAATTTGGAATATGTTTTCGAAAAGTTTTTCAAAAAAAACCGTTTTTTGAAAAAACTGGTCGAACGATTTTGAAAAAAAATTTCCTTAAAATTTAAAAGAACAAAAGAAATCTGAAGGCTTACTTCATTTTCTCCAAAAAACGTTTTAGGTATTGATTTTAAAGTGATTTATAAAATTTCATATGATTTTTACTTGCGATTATGGGTACTATGAGGCAAGTCATGCATTCGTAAAAAAAAAAAATTTTTGGGCAATCAAACATAACATTACGATGATAGAGAAGCCTAAAAAAGTGGGTCCGACAATTCTGTCTGTCTTTCTGTCTGTCTGTCCGTCCGTCTGTATCGGCACCTACAGCCTAAACGGGTGGACCGATTTGCTTCAAACTTGGTAGATAGTATTATTATGACGTTCTTCAGAGGTGTTTTTGGAATTAGCATTCTAGCTCTAAAACTAACGGTACCTGCCATACGATTTTTAGTGAAAAATTAATTTTTCTCAAAAACGGCTCCTACGATTTTGATAAAACTTTCTGAATAGTGTTTTATGTGCAAGCTTTATGTTTTGATTGGAATAGATTTTTCATGAAAAGTCTTATAACGGTACCTCCCATAGGACCGGTTTTTTGAAATTTGATTTTCTCGTAAGCCACTTGACGGATTTCGATGAAATTTTTAATGTAGAAGCCCTTTTATAAAAGTAATAATAAAAATTCTGAAATTTTTCAAAAAAAGTTTTTTTGAGTTTTTTAAAAAAGTTTCAAAATTTTTTTTTCAATTTTTGTTTTTTCCAGAAACGGTTTAATCTATATTTTTTAATTTTATTTTTCTGATAAAAACTACAAAATTCTAGAAGTTGGCATAGGTACTCAAAAAAAATTTGGAATATGTTTTCGAAAAGTTTTTCAAAAAAAACCGTTTTTTGAAAAAACTGGTCGAACGATTTTGAAAAAAAATTTCCTTAAAATTTAAAAGAACAAAAGAAATCTGATGGCTTACTTTTTTTTCTCCAAAAAACGTTTTAACTATTGATTTTTAAGTGATTAGTAAAATTTCATATGATTCTTGCAATGCCTTTTTCCGAAAATCTCAATCCCCAAGACCATTTTAGCACATTAGAGCAAGTTCGTACGACCCAGTCGTGCACTTTATTACTTTTGCCATCCACTGGCGCCTGTAAGTTTTCCAATAGGTTCATTTCAAAACTCTCAACAAACTATTTATTTCTAACATATGCCAAACACGCCCCTTCAGCTGAAATGCAAGGAATAATGGCGGGCTTACACATGCATAAATTCCCCGGCGAGCGCCTGTAACCGTGAGAGTACAAAATTTTCGCGTTTGTAAAAGCTTACACACGAAACTTAATTTTCCTTACAAACTTTCCATGTGTGCATGAAAAAATTCATACTTCTTAAATACATGCGAAACGTAAGCAACTGCTGTTACCGGTGCATGAAAAGTTGATGAGCAACAGACTCTTATTATACTTTCATGCATGTTCCCAACCAACGCGAAGGTGTATGTTTACACATGCTTTTTGCTTTTTGCTTTCATAAATTATTCATTCATGTCAAATCACAGAAAAGGAACACGGCAGAAGTAAGCAAAACTAAACAAAAGGCAACTGCAGAAGTAAACAAACCAAAACAACAATTTGGAAATTAATCCAAGGCAACGGCAGAAGTAAGCAAAACTAAGCAAAAGGCAACTGCAGAAGTAAACAAACCAAAACAACAGTTTGGAAATAAATCCAAGGCAACGGCTACGGCAGAAGTAAGCAAAACTAAGCAAAAGGCAACTGCAGAAGTAAACAAAACAACAATTTGGAAATAAATCCAAGGCAAAGGCAGAAGTAAACAAAACTAAACAAAAGGCAACTGCAGAAGTAAACAAACCAAAATAACAATTTGGAAATAAATCCAAGGCAACGGCAGAAGTAAACAAAAACACAATAAACAAACAGGGAATAAGAAAAAAAGGAAAAGGAGAAACGTCAAAAATATTTGAGAAATATAAACAACAATTTGGAAATAAATCCAAGGCAACGGCAGAAGTAAACAAAAACACACTATACAAACAGGGAATAAGAAAAAAAGGAAAAGGAGAAACGTCAAAAATATTTGAGAAATATAAAATTTCTCATAATAAATTTAAGAGGTAAGTTCAAATATTATTAGATTAAACCTATTTAAAATAATTTATTTTTTAATTTAAATAGCCTATAACCTGGCCAGGGAATGGGGCAAGATTTTAGAATCCACTGTATTGCAAGGTAAGTGGTGTGTCGTCAGTTTATCTGCCATATACGGACAAACTGACACACAAACAAAATTACTCTTTTATATATAGTAGAGATACGTTTATAAATAGAAACAACATTTTCCTCAACCCACCCATTGAATACCCCCATCACCGCTATACACCCAGTCCACCTACAACTACTAACAAACCATCCACCATTTTTGACAAATTTTTCCTCACCCCCCCTACAAACGAAATCCCCACCACCAATAACCACCCAAACCACCTTCCATTTTTATCGATTCCCCCCCCCCCCCACAACCAAGTCCCCCAACACCACCACTATATACCCAGACCCAGGCCATCTACAACCACCAACCAAACATCCACAATTCTTCCTTCATTTATTTTTTTCCTCACCAACTTCCCCACATAACCACCCACCCCACCTACAATCAACCACCCACCCTTTTAGTCAATTTTTGCCTCCAACCAACTACCCCAATTTTTGATAATTTGCCCCCCCCCCCCACATAACCCCCCATACAAAGTACTCCACTACCACCCCACCCCCTCCACCACTTCCGCCTCACCCTCACCAACGACCACCCAACCACCCAACGCCTACCAGTCACACTTTGAAAATTTTTATCGAGCGTCATGCCATTTTTCGTGACGATTACGATCGATTTTACTGCCTAGGTACGCCAATAGATGTTTCACATCAAAATCTTTTGATGTCGAGCAAGGGCTAAGACCAGATGACGCGCATAACGCGCTATCATGTTACCTCTTTAACATACTTCTTGAGGCAACCGTACGCAACTCGCATTTTTTTTAAATCCGTTCAATTACTTGCCTATGCTGATGATATTGATATCATCGGAATGGAGGCGGTGAAAATGAGTCTTGCTGTTAATATGAAGACAAACAATATACCTTGATTATGCAGTCCTATAGGGTGCAAAACATCATAGCCGTAGACTGAAAATCGGGAGATATTCTGCCCTGTATCTATCAATGAAGTATAGAGGAGAAGATTCAACTGTTCCGGCTATACAGCGACATTGACCTTTTCAAAAAGCAGAAGATACAGGCTAGCTATAAGGTACCTGACCATGTGGAATGCTTGGTCGAATACGCTACGCACTAGCCTGCCGAGTCTTTAATTAAAACCCTGATAGCCAACGCAGTACCGGAAGACCCAATCTAAGGTGACGCGATCCTGATCATTTATGACGATCTCAACCAACTTGTCGCGCGTAACTGGAAGGGACCTAATTCGCTAGGGACCGGATTAGCTGTCTTTGTCTATGACTACGACTCTCTTTAGGTTTTTTGAGCGCTTAACCAAGGCAGCAAATATAGATCGCAACAGGATCCTTGGAGCGTTGAGGCAGAGTCACCTCTTCGCCTTTAGGGAACCTGCCGGGGTTAGTTTTGACGAAATTTTGTAGCTGGCTTCTATCAAACCATTACTTCTTTGAAGTAGAGGTGGTTTTGATATAGAAGTTGGAACTTAAGAGAGCATAGACGTGCCTATCCTCCGCCTCTGCATGGCAACCCGGGAACAAATATGAATGGCAGGGATATTGTTGTGAATGAAACAGGAGCGAGTATTTGCAGCTGTATTTCTTTTCCTTGCAGTATTGATTCCTTACCGGTAACGTATGCATATGTATGGGTGATGAAGTCTCGGCCTCGTCACCGGGGAACTATATATGAGGTAGGATATCCAAGGATTTTATTCTTGGATGCAAGAGGTATTAGATATACCTCACCCCTCACCAAGGGGTGTGGACATGCCTCAACATGTTCCATAAAATTGGTACTAAAATATCTACCTTAGGGCTCTGGTCTAAGTCCAATTTGACCCGGTATGCGATTAGGATCGCCGTGGAATTTTAGGCTTAATTGCTAGGATTTCCCTCAAACTGTCTATGTTGGTTGAGGCCCGGCCGTGGTTCACAATAGATTGTCTGTGCCACTTTAAGAAAGTAAGTCAAGTCAATGCCTGCCGTATGTTCGCTTACAGTGTTTGAAAAAGGACTCTCTTTCCGACCGAAAAATCGTCTTTAGAGGCGTATTTTTGGATGAATATGTTAACAAGCTAAATTACCGTATATAAGACGACGCCAACGTACACGAAGTTCACCAAAGATTAATTAAAATGTTACCATTTGGTGTGGATTTCGGTCCGGCGGCATCATTGGTAAGTACCTTTTCGAAATCAACGTTGTTGAACGATGAAATAAAAAAAATTTGTTGATACCTTTACAACATTTTTGAAAAACCATTTATCCGGAGTGTTGGACTGTTAAAAAACTTAGTTTTCTTATTCTTTCTAACATAAGCACCGGCATCTTGAAAACCGTTTAATTTTTTGAATTATTTTCGCTTTTCAAAGTTTCTTTTTAATCTATTAAATAACCACTTGTTCAAACTTCTGCGAAACATCATCGACAAGACTTTGCTTCCTTCATAACCCCTCTTACGGTGTTATCTTAATTTTTTTTTTTGGTGGCAACATAAAACCAATGATCTTCTCGACTTACCTCACTCGGCGTATCCTTAAAGGAAAAACAACTTCCTGCCCTTTCATTTCACTCACTTTCATTCCCAAAAAAAAAACAGTATCTCTATTAAAATTAATTGATTTCCTTACACACAAAACGCCATCTAATCAAAGACGAATCCGGTTAATTTAACGGTTCATTAAACAGTGAATTTTGAAAACCTCTTTTCGTAAAAGATATCAATCTTCCAACAACAAAGAGAACTTCCCAAGAGGATAACAAAATGATTCTTCCTAGTCGTCTCCTGTATGAGATTACATGGAATAAAAAAATTGAAAAAAATTTAGTTTTGATTATCGGAATTATTGTTTTGAATTATCGTTAACCCATATAAGTATGCAATTAAAAGAAGATAAGGGAATTTTAACAAAACCAAAAAAAATAACATTTGTGTAAAAGCAGACAACGGGCAATCCTCTACGTCCCCACTGCCACAGCTCTTCCAAAAGAAAAAACTAAGCCATGCTCTTCAATATTCAATACCACATTTAAGAGCTCTCGAGTTCTTGCGGTCGAACAAAAAAAAAAAAAAAAAAAAAAATAAGAAGGATACTCTCAAAAGTTTGTTGGTAAAAGTTATTCAAAAACTCCTTCATACTGTAAATGAATGGACAACCAATTAAAAAAAATCCAATTTAATGGGGTTTCTACTTTTCATTCCGCTGGCTGGCTGGTTGGATATTCCTTTTCGTTCGTTCTTCCTTAGACATCCTGATTCCGAGCGGTTTTTTTTTGTGTTTGTTGTTTTTTGTTTTCGGAACCATTTGCTGTCATAATAGTTTTCTTTTTTGCCCAAAAATCACCCACTTGCATTAAATGTTGGGGAAAAATAGAACGTCGAAAAATGCCAGGTTGTCTCAGAGATGGGTAAAGGGTAACTAACGCAGCATACAGCACAAGTCGAGTCGTTGCGGGGATGGTTTATTGAAATCCTAGTTTCAGGCAATCGAGGAATTGAGGAGACACAACCACGACTCCGATGGCTGTGGCGATGGCAATGACGGTGACGGCAACGTGACGATGAAAAAAAATATTTCCGAGCATGAGTTGAGAAATCATTTAAATTTAAGTGAAAAGAGATCGAAAATGCTGAATCCTTTTCCTTACACCAGCAGACACTACTCAGTTTTCCTATCGTTCTCTCTTCGTGCCAGGATTGGATATACACGACAGTTTTCGACATTTTTGTTGCGGTTCCATGTCACTTCCCGGCCCGCCCGCCTGGTCCGCCCGTTACAATCACTGCAAATCATTCCTCCATTCGCACAGCCGAATAAAGGAGAGCAGGAGCAGAAACTGGGGTTATGTCTGACAAAGATTGCATAGCACAAAATGCCGGAACATCGAGTCTTCTATATAGGATGATAGGTATTCCCAGCTTGCAGCCAAAACGAGGGATTTCATCTTGCGCCACACATCAACTGTCACCGTCACCATCACCATCACCTCTATACAACATACACAATAAAACCAAAGGGATATGGATTTGATATACGGGCTGAGGAAAACACATTGCTCTTCGAAAAAATGACGAAACCGAAATTTGAATTGCATTCCATTTCATTGACAGACGGGAGAGGATATTGCATGATGTCATTGATCACCTGTATATATAACCGACACAGGACAATGATGTTGATGTTATAAGGTGATTCTGCTGTTCGTGATGATGATGATGATATGGTGATGGTGATTCCACTGCGATGGCTGGCTGGCTGTTTGGGTGTGTTTGTACTGTTGAAGCATTTAATCATGAGCTTATGTCAACATACTGGTTTGTACATGTGAGTATGACAATATTGTCGAGTCTGACAATGCTGGCTGGTTATGAGCTCAGTCTGGCATACACGTTTGTCTTGTTTTGAATATCAAACTTGTTTATCAGAAGTAAAAGAGGATATTGGTTAGGAAGAACAAATGCCACCGGAGTGAATTGAGCGACGAAAATGTAGGGATAGTTCGATTTTATCAAAGTTAAAGTAGTTGTTTTGATATAACTTTGAAATGTACCATGTATATTATTTATTGTATCGGACAGGCGGAAAGGTCCCTTGCATTCCAACAGAAACAATTCCCAATAGGTACACCAACCCCTATGAAGATAATCCTTGTTCTTCTGAGGTGATACCGGTCAAAACGTTAGATCTTAAATTATCATAACAAGTTTTCTAGGTTAGGATCAAGGCACAGTTATGCCCACGTGACTGCTGAACGTGTCAGGTTAGCAGTTTAAGCAATTGGGAAGTATAACGAACAATGATGTGAGGGAATTCAAGAAACTACGGCACGATAATATATTTTTTTTTTTACGACACACGAGCACAAGGGGCTTGTTAAAGCCCTTTTAGTGATTAGTCGCAGCGCAAGCGATAGGAAATTAGGGAGGAAGGGAAAGGAGGTGTCGATGAACATTGGTCTTGAATGTTTGAAGTTCAAAATGGCAAGGGAAAACTGTGCCAGGCAATCCATTCCACATTCGTGTTGTACGGCTAAAGAAAGAATCTCTATATTTCACGGTACGTCCGAAATTGGGCTCAAGTGTAAACTGATGAGCGTTCCTAGCAAGACGAGTATTAAGGGGGAAATGTTTAAGGGGTGGAACGCAGCTGGCTACCTCGAGTGAGCATTTTTTGTAGAAGAACCTGTAAAATAAGGAAAGACATAAAACATTTCGACGATGTTCAAGGGATGGAAATGTTTCCATAATGCTTCTCTCTTTTATCAATTTTAACGCTTTTTTCTGAACTCTGTCGAGCAGGTGAAGAAAAGTTTGAGAAGCACCTGTGCAGAGATGGGAGTTATACTCGAGTTTAGGGTGTATAAACGCTTTGTAAATTGTAGCCAGATCAGAAGGGGTGAAAAACTTCTTGCATCTATTAAGAAAGCCTAATCATCTTGCAGCATTCTTGGCAATCTCAAGTATATGATCATTCCAACGAAGATTGTCGCTGATACACATACCGAGTACTGATAGCCTTTCGGCCTCCTCGATGCAAGTACCATTCATGGGGGTATGTTTAGCTTCAACGACAAAAGACAGCATTGAGTTTTCGACGCATTAAACTCCACACGATTTCTAATACCCGAGTTCACAATGCTGTTTAAATCGGAGTTTAACGAGCTTATCATACGATTTCGTTGTAATAACACGTCCGAAGGCGAAGGCCGTGAATTATCAAACGTATAATATGAAAAGCTGAGGGTTGAGTCGTCAGCAAAACAATTTAATGAATTAGAAGTCACAGACAAGAGATCATTTATAAAAATGAGAAAGAGAGTCGGAGACAGAACGGAGCCCTGGGGCACACCAGCATTTATTTTATGGAGATCAGACTTGAAACCGTCTAATACAACTTGTATTGAACGGTCCAGAAGATAGCTTCTAATCCAACGAATAAGAGTATCATCGATACCAAATGCACGCATTTTCGATAAAAGAGCTTCATGCCCAACCTTTATCAAATGCCTTTGAAATATCAAGCGCAATAATCTTGCTTTCGCCAAAGCGATGCAAAGATTTGTTCCACTGTTCGGTGAGATAATATGCCATCAGATCACCAGTGGAACAATTGCTGCGAAAGCCGTATTTCAAAAATAATTCATTTTTAATTTAATTATTTTGTACAGAGACTTTTTGCGAGTCTCTTGTGACGTCACTATAAAGAAAGAGCTGTCATAATCTTCTATTCTTTGATTCATGGTATTGCCGATAATTTAAAAGCTCCCGATCTACGAGATATTTCTTGAGCTGACGATTTATCAGCGTTTCCATGACCTTGGAAAGAAGGGACGTAAGTGCAATTGGTCGGTAGGAGGAGGGGGAGGAGGAATCACCTTTTTTAGGGACAGGCTGGACAAATGCTGTTTTCCATTTACTAGGAAAGATTCCTGAACGATAGGAGCGATGGAAAAGCTTACGCAATGGTTTTGCCAGCGATGAAGAACACCTCTTCAGAAGTATAGGGGGTATACCATCCGGGCCAGCGGATTTGTGTATATAAAGATCTTGACGAACTCTTGCTACTGTACGAGTGCGGAAAAATACCTGTACGCTCATAGAAAATAACGTTCTCAAGTACAGGAGGAGCATTGTTGCTTGCAGGCAACGTAGAACTTGCAGCTAAATGAGCTGCGAGCATATTCGCCTTCTCTGAAGAGCTGACAATTGGTTTATTGTCGACGATGAGAGTTGGAACTGAAGATGACTTTGAGATCTTGACGAATACCCGGAACAAGAGATCTCAAACGCTCCGGGGAATAGCAGCAGAAACCTTACTAATTTTTGAAGTAAAGGCGTTAGGCCATACGTTTCTTGTCGTGGGGTTGCTGGATTTGTAGGCTTCACTACAGACCAAATTAGTAGGGACGGTTTATTGTCGTGGAGCGCTTACTTTCAGAAATCTCTACAGACCAAAACCGATTATTGTCGTAGAGGAAACTCTAAAGAATAAACTATTTAAGTTGTTTAATCTATTATACATTGAATTGTCAACTTAGGTTTATCGTTACGCATGTAATGCGGTTTTCAACAGGGACGCTACAAAAGTAGAGCGATAGGGACATCAAACGACGCCATATTTCTTGTCGCTCGTTTGACATTTTGTGATGGAAAGATATACGATCCAACAACGAGTCGAAATTATTAAAATTTACTACCGAAATTCGGAGTCAGTGGCCTCAACGTTAAGAGCGCTACGTCCAATTTATGGTCGTCATATTCGTCCCACTTTTAATGGAAGAACAAAAAACATATTTTTAAAAATTAAAGGTACCTACCAATATTCAATTTTAACAAATTTTTTCGTTCGTTTTATATGAACAATATAACACTTAATTTTTTGTGGGTAAATTTTTTCAATACGCCCACTTTTAAGGGCGTGATTTTCATAAGATACCTTTATTCGGGTAAGATCGTTAAGAAACTACTCGATTAAGATTCAACCGTGTAGTTTTACACATATGACTAAGTAATACTTACGATCAAAGGTCAGTTAGTGCTTTAATTGTTTTAATTTTTAGGAAACGCCCACTTTTAAGGGCGTTTGCATAAAAAGTCGAAATATGCATTAATTGTTTAATGTTTTCTAACAATCGGTCAACAAGTTTTGAAGTAAGAAGATCAACATTTCGGTTTTTATTCTTTGGGTACGTAGCAGAGTGTGTTTCAAGAATTGTTAAAAACACTTATAATCGCTATTTCCATTCAAAATCTTATTTTTTAGAAATTCAAGTTATAATTTGTTTTGTTCAAATCGAGATGCAAGTCTAAAATTGTATAGTAAATGTATAACTTGCCTTATACCTATTACCCATAATCGCAAGTTAAAAGTATATTTTTCTTGTTATATTCTCGGGAACTACTGAATCAACCTGAAAGCTTTTATAAAATGAAAGTGGTATTGTTTTTTAATCCTCGACTGTATTTAGTTCCTTTAATCCACAATCTTTTTATATTTACACATGTTGTACGCATCACCAACAATATTGTTGATTTTTGCATAAAACAATCCTTTAACTGTCACAAGCAGACAGACTCACAAGAGTTGCAATGGAACAAGGACGAGGCTCAATTCATGTGTATCGGAGCTTGACAGCACTCTTACCCTTTTTTACCATCCTCTTCCTAACAGCCATAGGAGTAGGAGATAGGATTAAACTCTGCCAAAATTCGAAACTTCTGTTAGTAAGCTTCATTTGGATTTTTTACACCTGAATAGTCTACGAGATTACTATAATATACGCAGCTAATAGAGAGAACAGTCAGATGCAGTAGAGAACTGGACATGGACATTTTTGATGTCGGAAATATACATACACACAGTACAGTTAAACATAAACATGGCTAACTCCTTCCAATTGTATGCGTTAAAGCACACAGATTTCTTTCCATTAAAGCATAATGGAATGGGCTTGTATTTCGTGACTACAGCCAAACTGTTCGATTTAGATGCGTCGCCGTAGGCAAAAATGAGATTTGGCGTAATGCCTACTCCTAGACACAGGTGGGCATAGGGACACAAGTTTATATATGAATGGCAATGGCTATGGCAATGGCGAGTAAGGGCGGTTGTATATATGTCCTGACAACATATGTTACACTCTGCGGAGGTGCAACGACAGTTCCAACAATACACTTTGTACGCATTCCTGATACCTACGGTTCGTTGTTATGACTTGTATAGATATAGATGCATTGCAATCTGTACGATCCAATTTAGCAACACTCTCTCGGCATAAACTGGAGGCTTTGTGCGCTCGCTATAGTTTTATAGTAGCTTATAGATAAAGAGGTGCCTTGGTCCTGCTACTGTTGCTGCTTTTGAAACTAGAACAGGGACCGTGTATGTATTATAGTCATGGCGCGGAGCGCGGAGGAAGGTATAAACTGAGGAAAATCATAAATTTCAAAAGTTCTATATCTACCTCGGTTCTAGCCAATTCATCCGATACTATCGGATGCCCGCTGCCGCCGCGCCGTGCCCCCCGCCACCATCACCGTTGCTAGAGAACTGCATCTACCTACGGAAAAATCATTCCGGGTTCCAATTCCAACAGTTTGTTTCGGCTTTTCTGCTTCAGCTGCACCTCCTCATCCTGTGATCTATCTGCATGTGGACGACTAAAACGTCGTCGTTCATCTCTGTTGAAACAGCTACCTGGTCCTGGTTGTGTATACGCGAGTATACTATGTATACTCCTACCTGCTGCAATGTAGTGTTGTACTGGACTATAAGCCCGCGCAAACAATAGAAGAACGCGCGGTCGGTCGGTTCCATGTCCAACTTGGAAGCCTCCTCGCTGCGTCTGCTTCCACTTCCACTTCCACCAACGTTACGTGTGGCAAACGATTTATGTGCCATCTTTTGTATCGCACGAATGAATGCAATCGGATTTCTATTTTTTTTTTTCTATTCCCTGAGTGAGACCGAAAAACAGAGGGAAAATAAAAAAAAAAAGGAAGAAATTGAGGAATGGCGGCTGCGTTCTATTCTGGAACTTTTTTCGAGCATTTTTGATGATAGCAATGTTTGTTATGCAAATAGGAGCACCGAAATAGTTCGGATGGGTTAATCAAAGGGATTGGCAATAGTGTTGCTGCAGGAGCTGCTTCTGGAATGGACCATGCTTGCTGGGTGGTTGGCTGGCTCGTTGGCTGACTGTCTGTCTGTCTGTTCTGCACTGCATCATCATCATCCATTGGCTATCCTGAAACTCTGCCAAATCGTATGAGTAGATTTTGGTAGAGAATGATGGGGTTTTTCCCCGGGCATATCTATCGTGCGGTGCGGTGCGGTGCGGTTGGATTGCGATTGTAAACGAGAAGCATTAATAATTGGTCTAAGGTTTACAAGAAAAAAGAAAAAACGGCGGCGCGGCGTTTATATTTTGGAAGCTTTGGCGTTGGACGGGGTTGTAAAGTGTGTCCGTCCAGGTTGTTTCCCTTTTTCATTTAGATGTGGTCGAAATTAAGTTTCTGGTGGTTCTTTCTATAGTCAGTGAATGGTGTCATGTGCAGTGAATTTGAAAAGTCTGATAAGAGTTACTTGGGGAGGTACAGTTTAAAAGGAATCCGGTTAAAGGCTTATTTTAAGGAACTGTATAGGTACGTTCGTTCGGGGAATTGAAAAGATTTTTTTTTAATTGGAGCACAAATTGAATGCAAGGAAAAGATAGCAATTTGAATGTTAGACAGAGATAACACTTGAATATAAAGGAATAGTGAATGCCCTCTTAGCTTGGATTCAATCCGTTTTAAATAGAGTTTTTTTAGTTTTCTTACCAAGGGTTTTCTAATTGGCACGGATAGATTTACGCGGCCTATGTGGCGACCATGTTATTTTGATGTCACCTGTCGCTGTCAAGTCTGTCGTTTATCATTAAAACATTAAACAACATGTTTAAATGATAAAACTATATTGTCAGCCAAAATTCAACATTCGTGGCACGAATTTTTTCGTGCGTTAGAGGAAAGCAAGATCGGCTGAACATATGGTTGGTTGTCTGTAAAAGTGTACAGCAAACCCCGTGCACGGCCTTTCGCAGACTTAAACTTGAAAAATTCTCCAAAATTCATCCGTATTTGGAATAAATTGGGTCTGCAAATTCCTTCCATCTGTACGTGTCTGTCTGTTCGCACCTCTAGAGCCTGAACGGATTTGCCGATTTTCTTCAAATTTGGTCTTTAGTATTTATTTTGTCGCACCTCAAAAAGTAGGAACTTTTAATTTTTACTCTAGGCCCAAAAATAACAGTAACTGCCATACAATCGTGAAGGAGAAATTCGATTTTATAGCAAACGATTCCACCGATTTTAATAAATTGTTCAGGCTGCAATTTTTTTTTTCAAGACAGTCTATAGCTTGGTAAGAATGTTTTTTTACGAATTCGTCTTAAAACGGTTCCTCTCAAGAAACCGGTTTTTTTCAAATCAGGTTCTATAATCGTAAACTATAAATCCGATTTCTATTAAAATTTTGGACGAAGGACTCATTTATAACCTTATTAATGTGGCATTTCAAAATTCTCAAATTTGTTTTGATTTTTGATAATTGTCCTTAAAAAAAAACTTTTGGACTTGGAATTATTTGAAAAAGCTCTTCTATGATGTAGCATCTAGGTGCCATATACTTACACAGGTAGACCGTTATGAAATGCTTTTAAAATTTGTATATCTAAATTATGCGTATAAAATGTAATTTTGAAAATTGAAATAAATCTATTCTAATCTAAAAACATAAGCGTGAGCTACAGAACGGTTGCAACAAAATGTTATATACCCTATTTCCTATTTTTGTATGTGTATTCGCTTGGCCTCTGCAGCCAGCCGCTGTCCAGTTCCAGAAACAAAAATCTTCATTAGCGTGTGCCACGCCCAAAGTTGAGACTTTTTATTGCCAAGGCAATAACTATGAGGTTAGCGACACTCAATTTGCATCGTGTAGTTCGATTTGCACAAAAAACAAGACATATCTTGAATTTTTAAAAATTATTGTTTGAATGGAAATAGCGATTATAGTATTTGCCAATTCTTGAACCACAAATTTATTTACTCATTCATCTAAGTAAGTATGTTGTTGGCACAACAGCTCCAAACGGGGCCGGGGCCTGTGACTTACACTCTCAACCATTCATGTGTGTGGGTTGATATTCTGCAGGAATGGAAGGGTCCTACAATTTACCACCGATTCCGAACGGCTAACAAAGAAGCACTTTCCTTGACATTAATTACTCTTGGAGGATTTGTCACTTCCTCGCAAGAGGCAGTACCCCGTAAAACAACTTTTTGGGTGGAGTCGTCAGGAATCGAACCCAGAACCTTCGGCGTGGCAATCCGACACACTAACCACTACGCCACGGGGTAGGTACTACTATTCATTCATCTACGGATATTAAATCTAACAGACTACTAACAATTCTATATAAATTAAATAACTTAATATATATACATACTAGCAGACACGGCCACGCGCTGCTGTGGCTAAGGTAGGTATATGTAAATTATTATTTTCGAATAATCATGAAGTCGTTATAGTGGGTATAAAAATGACTGAAATTTGGATTTTCGTAAAGTTGATAAAGCAAAAATCAGCATTATTAATCTAACCTATCAAGTTTGTAACAAATGAGTAAATTACAAAGTTGATACGTAAACATGTAACATTTAATTTTAGAAGCGAAGTAGGTAGGGTAAATAATTCTTTATTCTTAACAGTAATATTTATTATTTTTAATTATAAATATTTTTAATTAAATATTAGTTCAAAACTAATCGGTGCACAATATTCTTTGTTAATCTGTCTCTAGCTAACACAAATAGATTCAATGGTTTTCTCACACGTGAGCATGCAACTGCCATCTACCATCTTCTACCATCTACCAAGTTCTACCACCAACCATCTTCTAACATTTACTTCCTTAAAAAAGTGTTTCTTTAAAAACAATACACTAATATAACCAAATATTTCATATAATTGACACTTTTACACTCCTTATTATTTTTTTTTTATTTTTGCACGCAAGGTAGGTCGTCATAATTTTTTGGGGGCGTTAAATATATTCTCGGTATCGATATGAAGGAAAATGCGAATTCAATTTAAATTGTTTTTATTTTTCAATATAATCTCCCCTAACGTCAATGCATCTGTTACATCTTGAGATAAGCTTTTTTAAACCCTCAAAAAAATAAATTTCCTCTTTCCCTGCAAAATACCTATTTATTGCCGACTTGAGTTCTTCATCATCCGAAAGTCTTTTTCCACGAAGACATTTTTTCAAATCCGGAAACAGGAAATAATCACTAGGGGCAAGGTCTGGATTATAGGGTGTATGTTGGATTTCTTCGAAACCACAATCTCGCGCAGCAGCCTTGGAAACTCGCGCCGTGTGAACAGCAGCGTTTTCATGAAGAAGCAACACACCCGCTGCGAGTTTACCCCGTCTTTTATTTTTAATTTCCTCCCGCAAATTATGCAAAGTGGAAGCGTAGGATGTGGCGTTGATAGTTACACCTTTTTTTGTACTCAATGAGCAAGATTAACTTTGAGTCCCAAAAAACTGAAACCATGAGCTTCCCGTCAGACGGAGTGACTTTGAGCTTCTTCGGGGGGTCTGTTCCTTTTGTATGCCACTGTATGGACTCTTGTTTGCTTTCAGGGTCATAGTGGTGAACCCATGTTTCGTCCCCAGTAACAATTCGATCCATAACACCGTCCGCGTTCTCACTAGACATCTCCAAAAGCTTTCTACAGCATGCGATTCTCACTTTTTTCTGAGGCGCTGTGAGCACTCGTGGCACCCACCTTTTAAGATGGTCATGAAGAATGGTGTGAATGGTACCAGTTGAAAGCTTGGTGATTTCTGCCATCATTTTCACCTTTATTCGGGCATCATCAAGAACAAGTTTTTCGACTTCTTTGATGCTTTCTCCCGTACAAGCAGTAGCCGGGGCGCCGGAGCGGGGGTCGTCTTCAATGCTCTCTCTGCCTCTCTTGAACTCACTTGACCACTTTTGCACAGTTGATAATGAAGGTGCGGAACCCTGGTAAACAGCCACCATCTCTCCATGAATAGTTTTTTGACTTTTTCCTTGCTTAGTGAGAAATTTAATTACAGCGCGATGCTCAATTTTGACCATCATCGTCTCAGTTGCCATTATGTATTAAAAAATATTAATAATAATCACATTTAGCGGTTATTGAAAAAGGATACAAAAATTAAATCAAATGACAACACCTCCCTTCATTAAAAAGCTGAAAAAGCTACAAAATCCAAATCTCAATCTCAACATAGAAATGCAGTAGCGAGATCCTTTTTTTGTAATCATGGCATTGAAAATTTTGGTTTTCTCTATGACTTAAACAAGTTAAAAAAAGTTCCAAAAGAGCAAATACTGAAAAACTGCCAAGATTTTCACACAGTCCTGAAAGTAAGTGAGAGCAGTGACTTCCAACCTTATGAACCAAAGATTATTTATACCGAATTTCCAGCGCAAAAATTGCGACTTCTATAGAGTACACATACCGACGGACGAACGGACGGCACCTATAGCCTAAACGGATGAACCAATTTGCTTCAATTTGGAACGTAGTATTATTATGACGTCCTTCAAAGGAGTTTTTGAAATAAGCATTCTAGCTCTAAATCTAACCGTATCTGCCATACGATTTTTAGCGTAAAATTAATTTTTGCTCAAAAACAGCTCCTACGATTTTGATAAAACTTTCTGAATAGTATTTTCTGTGCAAACTTTATGTTTTGGTTGGAATAGCTTTTTCAGGAAAAGTCTAATAACGGTACCTCCCATAGAACCGGTTTTTTTTTACATCAGAGTTTTCTCGGAAACCCCTTGAAGGATTTCGATGTAATTTTTATTGAGAAGCCTTTTTTTAAATGACTAGATAAATTAAAAAAAAAATCCTGATAAAATCAACCAAATTCTAGAAATTGGCATACTCAAAAACATTTCGAATATGTTTTCGAATAGCTTCTCGAAAAAAATATGTACCTTTTACCTACTGTACAGTAAAAGAAAACACACATTAGAACAAGTTCGTGCGACCCAGTCGTTCCCTTTTCATTTATTTTGTTTTGTATTGCGCATAAATTACACATCAGATTCTGCTATTGTGGGTTACGTTGGCTGGCTAGGATATAGTCAAATTTCATGATTTCTTTAAAAAACTATGGTCAATATCAAAGTTTAACCTAATCGAACGTACAGAAATTTAAACTGATTGTTCTCATTAATTGATCAAATTTAGCTCATTGAGCCGAATCAATTGATTAGAATTTATTATATAGAAGCTCATATTATAATGTAAAAAGCTAAAAATTTGAATAATCGAAAATTACAACATATGCATGAATTGAATAAATTTTTTGCATCCTCATTCTATCTGCACTTATATGCAAAATCAGATAAATAATTTTTTACTAATTCAAATTCAATGCTATGCCCTGAACAATTAAAAATAATAACCATAAGCGCACAAACTTTTATGGAGCGCGCTTCCTCTCTCCCTCACTCCCATAACGTATTTTAACCCCAAAATACTAATTAAATCATTGTCCATCTGCATTAGGGTTATATTTGTTCAATCTGGTCAAAGTTTGATTAGTTCCGATCCAGATCCCTCCATATAAGTACAAATATAAATTCCGATGAATAAGTAATTCATTTACATTAGGTATAGAGATACCATCCCTACATCCCATTTTGTTCTGATGTGCATCAGCATCAGCATCACTATATCCATACATCATACCGCATAACTTCTATTCTCTTTAACCACACAAAGCATTTCACAAGCCCATAATTGCACAAATTTCAATTAATGATTCCAAATGGAAAACGAAACACATTTCAATATTTTGTTCAATAAAAATATACTTCAAATATATTTGAAAAAGAATTTCGAAAGCAAACATAATAAATATGTTTTAAATTCAAATATAATAAGGTTCGCACTTAATGCAGACAATACAGTAAGGTTGACATTTTTTAGTCAAAAATCATTTTCAGTTTATTGTATAGAACGATGCAGAATATTAATTTAATAGCCTCATCCGGCCGATGATTGCCTATTGGTGAACTGTGTTGTTCAACGTTGCCCCATCTTAAATGGAAAAGATTTAAGCGTTTGAGAGGCAGTGTCTTTTGACCGGTGCAGGGAAATAAGTCCCCGGGTACTAAAACCACCCAGGGACTTCATTAAAGGGAACTAAGTCCACTTAAGAGAAGTGGACTTAGTTCAAATAGAAGGTGGGAACGTGCTCCTTTTTCTTATGGGAACTTAGTACACACTTCGAATCATGAAGACGGAACTAACGAATATCTTAAATACTGAACTAATGGCTTTTATGATTCTGAAAGTGATAATAAAAAAATACCGTGAATTTCTTACATGGGTATATAAAGCTTACTGATGCGTATAAAAGTGAAATGGTAAAGGGAGGCATGCCGCCCCCCCCCCCCTCATGCAACCCCCCGCTGGGCTAACTGTTGGATTTGGAGTAGATGCGTTGTTGGTTATGTGCAAAGTTTTTTGTTAGTTACCTAAAAGGAGTTTGGCATACACCCAACCTCGCACTTACTCCAAATCTAACAGTGAGGCCAAGCAGGTATCATCCCCCCTCCCTTCACCCACTTCTCTTTTTTCGATGTAAGTTAGAAGTGTATAAGGCCAAATTGATTCAATCACGCTGTCAGTAAACGAATAAGTTTATGAAATGCATACATCCGAAATATATATTTGGTATTATTTCGTTTTTGAAAATGTATCATGAGTTATAAGGAAGTGGGAACGGATTTCGCATAAAAGGGGAATTAAATCCACACTATTTTCTTGGGACTAAATTCTCACTATTCATGGGAACTTAGTCCACTTCTCTTAAGAGGATTTAATTCCCACTTAGTGGGGCTTAGCACCCGGCGACTTATTTCCCTGTACCCTTTGGACATGCCTTGGAATATACAGAAAAACAGAGTTATGGAGTACAAACGTTATACTATTCCAAAGCGAGATCCTTTACACTGATCAAATTGTCCTGTACAGAATAGATCATTTCTACATAATATAGTTGCAGCTTATTGGCGGTTATGTTGCGAAAGCTATGACCTCATCCAATGAACTCATATTTGGGGCTTACTACCCCAATGATGAGTACTTTGAGAAAATACGTACAAGCGGTGTCATTCTGCCCTATGCTCCAGGAGGAGTTGAAGAGCTGCTTGCACACGGACAAGATAATATATATTCTACCCGAGACCTTTCTATTTTTAGATAGTAAAGGGCTGATACACGATTGATGGGCGGTTCTGTTAATCTACTTACGTCAGCCGTAAGATTGTGAATCGGCGGCTCCTGTACGAGCGAGATGTCGACCGTCGTGTCGCCGCCGCAGGAAATGGAGTAGAGCATCATCGGTATAGTAAGGCTGTGTCCAATCGGGTTGGGTGAGCAATAATTGAGCATGAAATTTAAAGTTAGTCAACTGTGATCACCTTACATAGTTTTTGGGTCGAACAGGTGTTGTGGCACACAAAAATTAATTAATTTTAAATGATATTTTAAAATGTTGGCTTAGCGGAAAGTTTGTCCCCGAACTAACATACATGCTTAAAAAAAATGGAGATTGCCTTCCTATATATACCTATACTCCTTGATATTGAAGGAGCCTTTAAGATCAATGCCAGGGCGAGCATTCTCGCAACTGCTATGCGAGTCTTGGCTTCTCAGGAAGCCTGGAATCAAGGTCCTTGCTTATGCTGATGAGATGACATTTTATGAATAGCGAAAGGAGAATTCCTTAACACTGAAAGCGATCTACTTGAGTTCTACGCACACTGAATTTGTGAACAAAAAGATGTGGTTTAGGAATAAATCCCTATAAAACTGAACTTGTTATATTAACGAACAAAAGGGCCACACTAAAATTACATTTCTATCGAGGGTCGAGAGACGAGGGAGTTCCCCTGAAACTATCCTGAGCTCATACTTGAAAGAAAATTGAGCCTCCATTGCTGTCTATGCATTCAACAGAATTTTTGGCAAAAACTGGGGCTTAATGCCGAAGGTCTTACATGTGGAAGTGGATGTGGATGTATAATGTACAAGGACAAGGCAATAGCGAGATTAAAACTGACATGGAAATGGACGCTTGGTATGATGGAACGCAGCTGACAAAATCAAAAATTTAAAAAAAAATTCAAAGCACTGACAGAATTTCAGAGTCTTGGGTGCTTTGTATAGACCAGTGCATTGAGAACAACACCACCAGCAGATCTTGAAACTTTATGAAACCTGCCGACCATTGAACTCTTCATGAAAGAAACGGCAACAAAAAGTGCAGAATAAGCCAATTTCATTATTGGAAGAAATATTAAAAACATATTTGGGAACAAATGGAGGTTCTGAAAATTATATTTTTCCTCATCTTGATTTTGACAAACTATTCAAATGCATCTTCCCAACTAGGGTGGACTGTATTTCATCCGAATCCATTTTCACAGATGTACCTACCGAAATTGGAACAGGAACTCGCTTCTATTTGGAAGCTTTATAGAAATAAAATTACACAACCCAAGCAGTGTATTCCAAGCAGACATTCTAGTAGGAACGAAAGCAGCCAGAGAAACATCGATGCTGGAAATACTGCGAGGCAATATTACCATTTTATTGATAGCCAGGAAGCAATAAAAGCAATTTTAACTGTTGACATAAAATCCAAGCTTATCTAGAAAAGCTTACTGGCTGCGCACAATGGTGAAGCTGCAGCAGTAGCACGTAGCAATGTCGATGTTAAGTAAATCGTAATCGCATGACTACAATGTGAAGTAGCAGCTGCAGCATAGAGAGTAGCTGAAGTACAAGTCGACTCGACTCAACTTCACGAACGTGCTGCGCTTCAAAACAACAACAAACCAAAATGGCAGACATGATTTTTGTTTGAATTCAGTGCTACAAATTGTATTTGTGTATGCTGCCTAGTACGCTACTTTTGTTGACATTTACTTTGACATTGCTACGTGCTACTGCTGCGGCTTCACCATTATGCGCAGCCAGTTAAGCTTCTTGCCTCGCAGCAAAATGTTTTACTGTGTCAGGGGATTCGAGGGAAATAAAAAAGCTGACAAAATGGCAAGAAAAGGTTCTGATGTGAAAAAACCTCTCTATGTGATCTCAAAAACGTGACGGGTATGGGTGCAATCCCAACAGAAACAAATACGAAATTGACTACTTTAAAGTCCGGACATATGAAAAATTCTGGCCAAAGTACGACACAATTATGCAAACAGAAAGAAAAGCTGTTGCAATGTTAATAGGCGTACTAACTTTGCATAACATCCTTAGATAACATGCCAAAACCTACTTCTGACTCAAAGGACCTCTGCAGAAATTGCAATGAAGAAAACGAACGTGAGGATATAAAATATAACACACTTCCTCTGTCACTGCCTAACCCTTTGTAATGTAAGCAACTCTCGGCAGGCAGTATTTCGAGAACATCATGATTAATTGCCGCAGAATCGAATAACCAAATTTTACAGGTTTACCAGGAGGACCGGATGGCTGGAAACTCCACAAGGAACCCAAAAACGAGTATGGTAAGTTGAAGAATTTGGCTAACCAATCAGATGGGTATCACAATAGGTCCACGCATAGACCTAAGTGGGATGTATTGTATGAATGTGCACACAGCGCACTGTGACACTGCATTGGTGAAACAAGTGAAACTGGTGCGTGCCTAAAGACAATGCATCAGTATTATTCCAGTCGACATGTTAAGAAAAGTGGGTTTAGGTGAAAAAGATCGGAAGTTAATGAAACTCGGTGATTTTGTTCAGCGGTATTTTACGAAGTCTTTGACCTTTAGGGCCCTGTTAAAAAAGAGGAGAAGGGGAAACTGCAAAATTCGACCTTGCTCCGGTTTTCCCTCAATTACTTTTTTTCCTTACATCCTACGGCTAAAACATATTCGGCTTTTTTTGCTATGGAGAAAATTGTTTTATGTCAATTCGTTACCAGGATATGGCCTTTCGAAAAAAAAAATAATTTTTAAACCGATATAAAATGCCGAATTTTTTTTTTTTTGAAAAATTACCTTTTTTTCGAAACGCCATATCTCGGTAACGAATTAACATACCTACAACAATAATTGTTGTACTAACGAAATATTAGGACCTAGACCTAGACGATATGGGGTCCAGCAAGACGGCGCGCGCGACGATCGATGTCACGATCTACTACATCTCCATCTACCCGCCCTTATTGAAAAACGCTAAAATTCAATTAGCACATAATCCGAACAGCAAGCAAGTAGAAAATGCAACTTTCGAAACATAAAGTTGCACAGCACTGTTTAAGAAAAAATTGCTGAAGAGTATTTTGCGTTGAACCAAAATGTCATAAGTATCCATTTAGCAGCCGAGCGCTGAAATAATTTGTTTTTTGTCAAAAATATAGTTGAAAAAAAAAACTCAGCTTTTGGGATAATTAATCGCAATAATTATGATTACGGAAAATTTTGTTACCACCAAATTCGAACACAACATATACATAGACCAATACCAACTATGGATTTCGGTTCGGGTTGGGTGATTCCACATTTCCCACTTTCACGGCCAACGAGCACACTGCTGCTTAGCTGCTGGCTGGCTGGCTGTCAGGCTGCTGTTCAATCCGCCTGACTAACTCCATTCCCACGTCCCACCCACACTTTGTCAAATTAATGATTTTAGGGGTAATTTTTGCTCAAAAATTGACATCGACATGAACGTCAGAACAGAAAATACAGGAAGTACCGCGAAAAGAGTTCTTTTGGACATGTGTTGCTGCTGCACACCACCGCTACCGATAAAGCCTTTCGCTGGAGGAAAAGAGAAAGAGAGAGAGAGTGACATGGAAATGATACTGAGACAGTTAACCGTGAATGGATGGATACGTCGACCTAACGGAACTACGCATCAGGGAATCGAGTACACCGTTCGCGTCCGTCCATGCCGTTGCCGTGTATATTTATTGCTCATAGGTACTCACACCCGGTCGGCTCAGGGCTACTATGCCATGCCAGCCAACCAACCAACCATCCAACATAACCTATCTATCGATATCTATTTGAATGAAGTAAATAAATTATCCACGCGCTCTTTGTGTCGCCGGTAATTTTGAATCCAGAACAATATGGAAACTTTTAGTTTGATGGCGATCGCGGAAAGTCATCAATTTGAGTTTTTGAATTCAGTAGTGTTGTCGGGAATCGTTGGAATCGTTTGTCGTTTGCGCCTGCGGAAAAATATATTTATTCAGGTATTTTCAATTTGAAATGAGATAAAATAAAAGATAGGAAAATTATGATAAAATCTATAATTCGTGTCTATTCAACTGGAATTTATTTTGTTTGCCTTTGTGATGAGATTTAAGATTTATAATTTCGAAGTATGGTTTTAGTTAAATTTGAAAAAAAAGAACGTGTGTTAAGCGTTTTGGTGTGTTTAAAGGTTGTTTCAATTGAAATGTACCTACAATCAATTGATATGAAAAAAAAAAATATTTTTTCGTTTGTGTTTTCACTGTTTTGCCTATCTCCAAAGTTCACCCAAGCAAGCCCTGCTTGAAGGAATAGGGACTGTCAAATGTCCCCATCTTGTTGCGAGGAAAAGTTAAATTAATGTCTACAAACTCCTCGATGCTCACTGAATTAAAGTTTTGGAGAACGTTTTTCTTGGCTCATGTCGCATCCTTAAACCATTAACCTGCTCCCATATTTCTTTCTGGAATATGGATAATTTTAGAATTCCTATTTTTACGTTCAGTACCTACATGTTTTAAAAATTTTTATACTGCTGCGGGGACTTCGTGCCATAGTGGTTAAGGTGTCGGACTGATATACGCCGATGGTGAAGGTTCAGGTTTCGATCCCTAACTCATCTAAGTGTTTTCCGGGGTACTGCTACCTCTTACTTTTATTATGCAAACAATTTTTTTTGAGCCGAGATAAATCGTTTTCAGATTTTGATCTGACAAATAATTGTTACCATATTTGGGACAGATTTAAAAAACAAATGTTTCTGCATTACAATTTATGCCAATTTTACAAAAATAAATCTTCAATTTTATAAGTGGGCGTATTGGAAAACTTTATACCAAAACTCAATCAGCAAATATGTTGCATACTTATTGCCTAAGTTGGAACTTTGAACTGACAAATATTAATAAATAAATATTGTCGTACAAACAGCTAAAGGGAGCCAAGGCTCAGTGACTTATGCTCTCAAAACCATTCCTGAGTGTGGGTTGATACTCCACGGAATTGAAAGGAACTACATTTTAGCGGATTTGGCGATGCACTTTCCTGGACAAGTTTTGCTCTTGAAGAATTTCTAACTTCCTCGTTATAGGCAGTACTTTGTATTCGCATTTAACAATACAATCAATGTGGAGCTTGAGAGTTTTTATCAATATCGGAGACAATCCTGTTTCCAGCATAACAATGTATAGTTCTGTGGTTAGTAGACAGACCCCGAGATATCTATATTCTTTAACAATTTCTATACTCTCCTATTTGTAAGACCACCTCTCGTTTGGACAGTTTTGCCACCACACTATTCTTAAAAATCATGTCTTGAGATTTGTTCAGATTTACTTTGAGACTCCAATTTTCGCGGTATCTATAGAGTTAATCAACTGACTGAGCACAATAATGTAGCTGCAGCAGTAGTACGCAGCACTGTCAAAGTTATTGTCAAAAAAATAAAATGCACGACTGGGTCGCACGTACTTGCTCTGTGGGTGCAATAGTACGATGAAAACAATTTTTTCGAGCAAAATGAAGAACTCATGTTTGAAAAATTTTGGGTAAAACTAAAAATTTTCTTTAAAACTGGAAAACCCGATAAACGGGAGCTTACGTTAAAAAACATTTTAGTATTTAAAATTAAGATGCCATCTTTTGGGTGATATAAATGATATCAAAGCCCTTAAGACCAGGTTTTCGTTATTTGTATTTTTAGACAAAAACTAAAAACATTTCTCTTAAAAACACTAAAAGAATACTACGCACAAAGTTTCATTAAAATCGTTAGAGCCATTTTCGAGCAAATTAGAAAAAAACCAGAAAAAATGGCTTAAACTGAACGGCTCATTGTATAGGAGTCACCGTTTAGAAATGCTTTACAGAAAAAAATTACAAGCCGTTGCGAACTTATGGCCATTTGAAAAAAAGACGTTTAAACCAGACTTTTGTTACGACCAATTAAGGCAAAAAAAAAGGCAATTTTGATAGAAATATCTTAGGTAAGTTAAGTTTTAAGTTTAATCAAAATCCTTAGCGCCGTTTTCGAGCAAATCTAAAATGAAAAAAACCTTTACTTGAAAGGTACCAGTTTGAGCTGGGCTAAAACGAAACAAAAAAAACTTCGACAATGGTTTTTCTTCAAACTGCTACATACCAAGTTTGAAGAAAATCCGTCCAGCCGATTAGGCTGTAGCATGACGTGAAAAAGCGCACATCCGCACATCCACACTGACAGACCGACGGACGGTATGGCGAAAACCACTTTTTCGGGTTTCTCTATCATCGTAATGTCATATTTGATTAAAACCTCGTTTTTTTTTCTGCACGAAACCAATACTTGGCCTATAGAGCAAGTACAAAAATTAGTAAATGGAAATAATGCCGCTTACCGAGCTTCGTATAAATTTGCTATTGAATTCCTCCAAAGAGCTGTTCTATGCAAAACTTTATAGCACGATATTTTTTCGGGTCCTTCCTATATTTGAACAGAGGAATGGTTCTTAGAAGTATGTTTATTTTTGTGCGCCGAAAGAATAGCTCAATAAGAAATTTTTTTGAATTCGACATTATTTCTCCTTTTTCGTCCTTATTGCCACTTCGCTATGATAATAATGTCGATCCTTAAAAAAAGGTAAAATTCCACATTAGCTATTTCCAATTACAAATGGAAATAAAGCCCCTTCGACCAGAGTTGCAAGTACTTAAGTCATTTCTTATGAATACAAAAAAAAACACTAAGTCAGAAGACTGACTTATGAATTGAAAAAGACAAAAAATTATAGGCTTGTTATTGACTTCTGAATTTAAAAAAAATTGTTTTGAACCTCGCTCGTGACTAAAAATAATAAAATTATTGATACAAATTTTGAAATCAGGGTATGTAGGTAATTGGTAAAGCGAATTCTGCTAAAAAATATAAATCAATACATTTTTACTTCATTTATATGTGAGTAATTCTTTTCTATTATATTTGTATACATACATACACAAATTGTTATTTTTGTTAAATATAGTTACCAAAGTAAAACTGTATTTTTTAAACTTAAAATCTAACAAAAATAAGGATTCGGAAACTTTTGGTATCTTTCGAACTAATTTTTTAGAAATCATAATTCAGTAACCGCCTGCAAATTTTTTTTTTTTAATCATAACTCATTACCTTGACGCAAATAGTTTTTTGTTTAATTCACCTACAGTATTGATTTTAAATTCACAAGACACTATCAGCTTGTGAATTAATTTTTTTAAATTCTTAAGTCATTATTAGTTTGTAAATTAAATTTTTTAAACTCACAAGTCGCATAAAGTGTTATAACTTAGTGTTTTATTTAATTTAAAAACTCGCAACTCGCAACCCTGTCTTCGATCTTATTGCGCACGACTTTATTTGACATTACATTAATTCATAATTTTAAAAAACCATCAAAGAAAATATAAAGTGAACACCGAACGTCCACCACCAGTAACCACCCAATCAACCTGCAACCAACAACCGATCACCTCATATTTTTGTCGACACCCTCCCCCCCCCACAAACCAAGTCCCCCACCACCACCACCATACACCCAGCCCATCTACAACCACCAACCAAACATCCACCAATTTTGACAATTTGTCCCTCCCCCCACGCCAAATCCCCCCAAGCTGCAACCAATCACCCCACCTACAACCAACCACCCACCATTTTTGTTAATATTTTTCCCATTACCAACCTTCAATCCCAACTGCCAAGAAACAACCCACCATGTTTGTAAATTTTGTCTCACCCAGCCCCCAACACCTAAAAAATCACCCCACCCCAACGAACAGAACGTTCAACCAAGCACCCGACATTTTTCATAATTTTTTCTGTTTGATGAAAAGAATGGAAGGTGTAATTCCCCCAAACCCTTCCCCAACAACCCTCAGTTCCCACCCACCACACCTAGAACCACCAGCCAACACCCCACTATTTCTGTCAATCCCCCCCCTCCACCAAATCCTCCAACAGTAACCAACTACCCCACCTACATCTAAGCACCAACCAAACTTTTTTCAATATTTCCCCCCTACCAACTCTCAACCCCAACCGCCAACTATCCACCATGTTTATAAATTTTGTCTCATCCAACCCCCAACACCCTCCTCAAAAACCATCCCACCTCCACCAACACAACCTTTAACCACCAACCAACCAGCCGAAATTCGTTCTGATTATTGAAAAGAATGAAAAATGTAATTCCCCCAAACCTCCTCGGCAACAACCCTCAATTCTCCCAAAACCACCTCCCCACCAACTCGCAACTCTTACCCCAACTCCCAACCAACCACCCAATATTTTTTACAATTTTTATCTCACCCCCCACCAAATCCCCCTCCAGTGACCACCCTACCCACCTAGAACCACCAACCAACCACATACCATTTTTGTAATTTTTCCTCCCCCCTCCTCCAGTCCAAACCAAATACCCCAATAGTAACCACCCTCCATTTTCGTTAATTTTTTCCTCACCAACTTGCCCTCACATCAACCCCCCCCCCCCCCCCAAGAGTTGACACCCACCCCACCACAACCAACCACCCACCATTTTAGTCAATTATTCCCTCCAACCAACTACCCACCATTTTTGACAATTTTGTCCACCCTCCTTCCCCTCACCAACCACCCACCCCACCTAAAACCACCAACCAACCATTCAAAATGTTTGACAATTTTTCACACCCCTCCTCTTAACCAACCATACCCCCTCCCCCAAACCAACCCACCCCCACCACCATCACCACCCCACCCTTACCAACGACCACCCAACCTACAAACAGCAACCACCCAACACCCTCCAGTCACATTTTGAAAAATTTTATCAACCGTCATGCCATTTTTCGTGACGATTACGATCGATGTTTACTGCCTTGATGCGCCAATAGATGTTTCTGATCAAAAAAAAAAAAAAACTCCACGGGAATCCCATCAGACCCAGCCGCCTTTCCATCCTTTAGGCTCCTTGGAACATCCGTTACTTCTTCATTAGTGATTTACGCATCCAGTAGTTGATCTTCAAAGTTCGGTGTAGCATAGGAAATATTGAAACTATCTATTAGAAGGAAGATTCAGCAGTTCCTTTAAATACATAAACAGGATAGGTAGAGGTACCTTAATTTATCACCAACTTGTTTTCGTTGAAGGGTCATACCAATTTCCAAAAATTGCTTGAATTATTGGATTGTGACAGTTGCCTAGACTTATATGTACCTACTGGATAAATTTATCACTCTGGTCACGGTCGGAATGTCTTTAACCACGCAAATGACCACGGTTCACTACAAAATTAAAAATTTAATACATATCATGCCCATCAACAAAATTCTTTTCATTTGTACTGAATTATTTTTTTTTTTACAAAACCTAATTAAATAACTTTTAACACACAAAAACATTCCTTTTATAACATTGCAGCAAATAAAACTGTCAATATTACCAGAAAAATTATTCTACTTCCTCATCCAGTTAAAGTTCAGTGAAAAGAAAACAAACCTTGCATTCAAAAAGTTATATAATTCCCACATTGTTCCATTCTGAAAATCACAAAGGGCTTCTTTTTGTGTACGTCGGCGTCGTCGCTCGTCGGCGTCGATCGTCATAGTTTCGTAGTTTCGTAGTTTATCTTAATGAAAGCACAACCTTCCATAATTCCATAAATTTGAATATTATTCCGACTCAAACTGTAACTTCTTTCTAATAAATCATTTTTCAGAACTAAATACCTTCAAAACAAAGCTCCTCTTCCATTATTTCAAGAATGCCTAACGAAGGATGAGATGCAGATATGTACACAACACTAAATCTTCAATGGACAACATTCGGTCTAGCCCTGTTGGTGGTCTTGGTAGGTTGTGCATCAGCCCACAATACAATTATAACTCTCGATCAAGGACCATTAGTTGGGGTAAGATGACATAGACTAAAGACATAATAATGACAAATCATATCCAGAGAAACACCCCGTTTATATTTTAGTTAAAGGTATTTCCGGAATCATCTCGTACTGCTGTGTACACTTTCCTGGGTATACCCTATGCAGAGCCACCTGTGGGAGCAATGAGGTTCAGGGTGAGAGCTAGTTTTGAGAGGATTACATAACAAATGCAATAAAGTTTAATAAATATTCTTCAGTATCCTAGGTCTCATGGTGGATGGGGCAACAAAACCTTTTCGGCAACCCTAACAAGGCCCATATGCCCCCAGATGTCGAACAGCGTGTATGACGAAACCCCCGACGGAACTCCTGCACGTGAACCAGTCATGAGCGAAGACTGCTTGTACCTAAATGTTTGGGTTCCAGAGGTGAGACTGTTAACCGAAAAGCTGCATAGCAAGCTTTAAAACAATGAGAAATTATGATGGAATTTATATCTGTACTGTACATAGGTGGGCCTACGTTTCGGCAGTTTGCCGGTGCTGGCAATAATCACTGGTGAGGAGATGTCCTTCGATTGGTCCAGGAACCGTCCATCGGGTCTTGATTTCTCCTCCGAGGGGGTAGTTGTCGTAACCATTCAATATAGAAGCAACATATTTGGGTGGATAGGCCTGAACAACGAAGAGCTGCCAGGAAATTATGGCATCCATGACCAGGAGTTGGCATTACAATGGATCCAACAGAATATCCAGCAATTTGGTGGAAATCCAAAGCAAGTAACTCTGCTTGGCCATGGCACTAGTGGTTTTGCTTGCGCTCTAATCCACATGATTAGTCCAAGGAGCAACAATTTGTTCAACCAGCTGATCCTTATGTCTGGAGCTGCAGTTAACTTGAATGTCGCCAACAACCAGCAACCCTCACAGAGAATAATCGAAAAACTGGGCTGCCAGTTTGAGGCACTCAACCAAGTGGTGGTCAAGTGCCTCCGGTCGAAGAGTGCCAGTGACTTACAGAGAGCATTCGAGAGTGTTTATATCAATGGAAATTACACCTCGATAATTGGACCGGTTGTGGATAGTTTCCGACCCAAAGGTGAACAATATATACCCATGGGTCTGATGCAGACACTGGCTTTGGGCAAATACACAAAACGTCCCATCATTGTGGGGATATGTTCGAATGAGGGTGCCTTCATCCATGACTACTGGATCGATTTGGCCAAAGAGGGTTATGGCCCCTTAAGGGCTTACATTAATCACACAACCATCCCTATGGTTTTGCGAGAAATACACTTTCCGTCTGCGGTTGACAAAAGTCAAGTGCTGAACACTCTCAACTGGAAGTACTTGGGGCAGATTGGCACCAGTGCCAGTTATCTACTTAACGCAATGCAGCGTATGATATCCGAAGCGAAGTATGAGTCCTTCTTCTATCATGTGACTGAGACACTATCATCGCATTCGCAATCGATAGCAGCAATGAACTTCACTCAAGAGTCTGATGATGGCGATGCCAATGTGTATGCGTATGCTTTTCAAATTACCAATTCCATGGATATGCGAGGCAAGGTCAATTTGTTTGGGGGTGCCTCACATTCATCAGATTTGCCATTTCTCCTAGGCCCGAGTTTGTTTCAGCAAATTGCTAGGCGAAGGTTTACACCCTCTGAGGAGATGATATGCCGAAAGATGCGGACGGCGTTTATGAACTTTGTGAAAACCGGCAATCCAACTCCTGGGAGGATATACGATGCATGGTTGCCATATACCCCGAATAGAAAGTTCATTCAAATCATTGGAGAAGCTGAGGCAGAACCATTGAGGAGTAACATTTTGACAAATCCATTTGAGAAAAATCTCCCTGAGATCGAGAAGCTATTGCAAAAAAAGTTGAATGCCGGGCTATCAAGGCCGAATCGCAATGAATTCAATCCTTATGAGTTGGGTGCTTCAGCACTGGATAGTCGACAGACCAAGGCTTCGTATGCCATGAACCATCAAGATTATAGTTATTTCTATCATTTGAAGAAGGTCTACTCGTTCTGGAATATCCTTCTTCCCAATATTGCTAATCCTCCGAATCAACAATTCAATTTTACAATTAACGAAGCTCTTAGTCAAAGAATCCGCCTTTTGGAAGCTTCGGCAGATGCTGTTCGCTATAAGCGTGCTTTCTTTTCCATGCTCACTCTCGTTTGTATTCTCCTGGCTTTGTTGGGGGTTTGTATTTATCTGTTGCGCCGTCATAATTCAGGCTTTTCATCGCAACCCTTATGACAAAGGTTTTTTCTTCGCCCGACCATCTTTGAACAGAAGCAGAAAGATGGTCGAGCGAAGAAGACAAACCAAACGCCGACTCCGAAGCTGCCTCGCAGAAATTCTAACTGGCGAAGACAATTACAGCAACAGCAGCAGGACATTGGTGAAGAACAGCCCAATGGAGGTGATAATGGAGGAAAGCAAAGAACTACTTCACCATCAAGAAAATCAGACCATCAGCAGCAGAAAAAAAAGCAGAAGCCCAGAGAAGACACGGTGGATAGTGTGTCCGGCAAACAGCCAGAACAGATGGATATTAGAAACTGGCAGTACCAATTGACGTGTGATAGTTTTTAGGTTAAGATTTTAGGTAAGGACATTTATAAGGGGTTTTTGTAAGAGGAAGGGTATAGAAACTAAATAAAATCGGATTTTGTTTGGTTTTTTATTTTTGCGACTTCAAGATGTTTTTATTTTTGGTTTTTTTGATTTAAAAAATAAATAGTTTCTAGGCAGAAAATTCCGTTTATTTAGTTTTGTCTTTTCCATCTCACTATTAACATCCGGGTTTTTTTTCTATATCAGATCCATTTAAATCTGTCTTTAAATTTATTTAAGAAAATTACGAGTTTTTAAAAAGACCCGTTGAAAGTGATCTTGATTTTTATCAAAAGCGAAAAGGCAAACGTCGAAAATGGCATTCTAGACGGCAACTTTGTGATGCTTTTTGTATTTAGGCTAAGGTAAGCTCGTCGACGTCCAGGGTCGTTCTCAAAGAAAGCGAAAATTCAAAGTTCGAAGCAGTGTACTTTCGGAGTAAGATATCTTTTCCCGGGACTCTATTTTTAATAGAATGTTCTGCCAATGGTAGGGAGGTCGAGTCTTCTAGGGTGCCAGCTCGGGCGCCAATTTGTGTTCATGTTTTTTTATCTTTTTCCGGGACTCTATTTTTAGTAAAATGTTTTGCCAATGGTAGGTAGGAGTCTTTTAGGGTCCCAGCTCGGGCGCCAATTTTTGTTTCAAATGTCTTTTTTTATAAATTAATACTTCATGTTTGCTTTTTGTTTTAATTTTTGCATTTTTTTAATTCATTTTGTTTCATAACAAACATTTCAACTTAACTGGAAAAGTTTAAAAAAATCCACTAAATAAATGCGGTGGCACTCCTCGTCGACTCCGCCGGAAGCGAAGTTCTTCGGTGGTGCTTTTCCTATTTATGAGGACGTCAAGTCAATTCGGCCTCAAGGGCATTAGATTGTGAATGTCCGGTAATGCTTGGTGCCTCGCAACTTAATCCCTCTGATTGGGAGGAAGAGGATTTGTTCTGTAACAAAGAACAAATCGTACGATAGGTGTCTTGTTCCATTCCAAATCTAGAGCTGTTGGTTTGGCTAGAAAGCTGAAATTTGAAATATATAATTTTCAAGGTTCAAGAGTAAGGCTTAGTTCTTGAACCAAATAAATCCACTAACAAACACACCCACTAAATTAAATTGTGTTTTTTATACAGTTACGATTGAAACACAACGCTTAAATTTTGCGCACGCAAGATATAATTTGCTCGAATTTAATAAAAATCTTCTGTTGTGGGTGTGGACGACGCCCACTTTTCAAACAACACGATCAATATTATTTTTATAAAATAACGATGCTTATATTCAAGTAAAAACTCTAAATTGTGTGGGTAGTAGTTGTACCTTGTACCTTGTGTATGAACAAAAATGATTTTGGATGTGGCTGACGCCAACTTTTCATAAGAAACTATAAAAAACTTATTATTGCAAATAAACGGTAATTATAAGCCCATCAGTTTGTGCTTCTCTTAGTCGAAACTAAGAACCTTGTGTTTTGTGTATGAAATTTTGTTTTTTTTTGAATTTTGGGGGGTGATTTAGCCCACTTTTAAAGAACAAAAAACATAGTTTTAAAAATTTAAGGAACCAATATTCACTTTTAACCATTTTTTTCGTTCGTTATATGAAAAATATAACTCTTAATTTTGTGTGTAAATTTCTTCAGTACGCCTACTTTTAAGGGCGTGATTTTCATAAGATACCGTCATTCGGGTAAGATCGTTAAGAAACTACTCGAATTAGCTGTAGTTTTACACATATGCCTAAGTATTACTTACGATCAAAGGTCAGTTAGTGCTTTAATTTTTTTTAATTTTTAGGACACGCCCACTTTTAAGGGCGTTCGTATATGCATTAATTTTTTAATCAATTTAACAATCGGTCGAAGTTTTGAAGTAAGAAGATCAACATTTCGCTTTTTATTCTTGGGTTACGCAGCAAAGTGTGGTTCAAGAATTGTTAAATGCACCCATAATCGCTATTTCCATTCAAAATCAAATTCTTAAAAATTTAAGTTTTGTCTTGTTTTGTTCAGATCGATCTGCAAGTTTAGAATTGAATTTCACTGAGGTCATAGTAATTGCCTTGGCAAAACAAAATCTCAACAAAAACTATATGAAATTTTATTGATCTTTAAAATCAATACTTAAAACGTTTTTTTGAAAAAAAAACTTGGTTGTATGTAAAGTCGGTTAACGGACGATAATTTTACGTGATAACCAGTTAACAAAACAATTCATGTGTAGGTTGTATCTCTTTAATCACCAACAACCCACCCCACTTACAACCACCCACCGTTTTTGAATTTTTTTCCTCAACCTTTCCCCAGGAACATCAATCTGTTACCCCAACATACAACCAACAGCCCACCATTTTTGAAAATTGTTTCCACCACCCCCCCACACAGTTAATACCAGCTTCCTTACCACCAACAACCACCAACACCACCTACAACCACCACCAACCATCCACACCGCCTACAACCATCATCAACCAACCACCCACTATTTTTGACAATTCCCTCCCAAACACCAAATCCAACCACCCACTTCACCTACAACCACCAGCCACTCACCCACCATTTTTGTACACTTTTGGCCTCACCCCAACACCAAATGATCCCCATCCCTAACATCACCGCCAACTACCCATCCCACCTACAGCAACCAACCAACCATCTACCATTTTTGAAATTTTTTTAATCATTCCCTCCCAACACCAAATCCAACCACCCACCCCATCTAAAACGACCTTCAGCTCACCCACCACTTTTGACAATTTTTTCATCGCCCCCAACCAAATCAACTATCCCCACCACATAAACCGCCGACCAGCCAAACCACCTACAACTGCCAACCAAACGCCCACCATATTTGCCAATTCAACCCCCCCCCCCCCCTATCCCAATCATACCAAATCCCCCCAACACCCATCCCACCTACAGCCACCAAGGAACCATCCATTAATTTTGACAAATTTTGTCTCACGACCCAAAACAGCTACAACCACCCACCATTTTTGACAATTTTTCATCTTCCCGACAATAACTACCCCCCCCCCCCACCCTCCGGCATCCCCACACTTACTCCCACCACAACCAACAAACCACCCAACACCCTCCACTCCCACTTTAACTACTTTCTAGGCTATCAAAGCAGCTAGGTAACGTCAGTGTGACTGTGACATTTTTTCGTGCGTGCTGCCCATATATTCCAAACCGATTTGTTAGACGTTATCCCGTCAAAAAATGAAGTAAGCCATGTATGATTTTGTTTATTGTTAAGAATTTTAAGAAATTTTTTTTCAAAATCGTTCGACCAGTTTTTTCAAAAAACAGTTTGTTTTGAGCTTTTCAAAAAATATATTCCAAATTTTTTTTTGAGTATGCCAATGTAGTTTTTATCAGAAAAATAAAATTTAAAACAACAGATTGAACAGTTTTTGAAAAAAAAAAATTTAAAAAATTTTTCTTTTTTGAAAAATTCAATAATTTGTTTCATTTCGTCTAGAAATGGGCGTCTACATTAAAAATTTCATCGAAATCCGTAAAGCGGCTTACGAGAAAATCTGATTTAAAAAAACCGGTCCTATGGGAGGTACTGTTTTAAGACTTTTCCTGAAAATCTATTCCAACCAAGACATACAATTCGAAACATACTATTTAGAAAATTTTATCAAAATCGTAGCAGCCGTTTTTGAGAAAAATTAATTTTTCACTAAAAATCGTATGGCAAGTACCGTTACTTTTAGAGCTACAATGCTAATTCCAAAAACCCCCTGTAGGACATCACAATAATACTACGAACCAAGTTTGAAGCGAATCGGGCTTGCCGGTTAGGCTGTAAGCGCCGATACAGACAGACGGACAGACAAATAGACAGACAGACATACAGGCAGAATTGTCGGACCCACTTTTTTAGGCTTCTCTAACATCGTAATGTTATGTTTGATTGTCAAAAAAAAAAATTCTTATTTACGAATGCACAACTTTCCTTATAGTACCTACATAATTATGCTATAATCGCAAGTAAAAATAGGGAATAGGGTATCCAAAAGTTCGTTGCAAACGTAGCTCTCGCTCGCCGATGTTTATGTTTATGATTGTTACGTTAACGCTATGTTTATAACGCATTTACCTGGGGATTTAGTATCATGTACAGTAGGAATAGAAGAAGCAAACTAGATATCTTAAAACGGAGACAAGATATCAAAGTTATATCAAGTTTCTGTCGTTAGTACTATAACAGCGGAATCATTATTGTGAACATGTATCAGGGTACACCAAAGTTAGCCCTTTCTTACATCCCCAAAAAATTATATCAAAGTTAGACATTAAGCTCTTATTATGGAAAGGTTTTTTCTTAGAATATACCCATGTGCTTTAATATTGCTGACGAATAAGAGGACACCCTGTATAAGAGCAAGGTCGTCCGACCCAGTCGTGCATTTTATTTCATATCGTCCTTATTGACATTCCAATTATAATTTATCAATTGTTTTATATTTTTAACCGTTTTTCCACCGATATCACTAAATAAGATTAATTCCAGCTTGTTATCTTTGCTTTTCCTCGAATCCTTCATACACATACGTGGGTACCTACATAAGTGGACTAAAAGCTAACATCATAACCTTTCAGGGTCAGGACGACCGACGACCGACGACGCAGCCCGACGAAGGTAAAGAATTGAGAGGATACTCTCCAAGATAATTACTTTCAAAGGAGATTACAAAACGTGCTGGGGCACTCAAGGTCGGTTGGGATTGTGACCCAAGGAACAGATATTTTTGTATGTGTATAGGAAATTGTGTGCATCAGGTACCTATACAACATAAAGGAGGGAGGTGCAGTACAATATAAGTAACTAATTGCTTCCCTTCTGCTAACCGTATCATTCGAATAATTAGTACCCCAATCGCTAACCTTTCTATACAACAGACAAGGACGAGGACGAGCTTAAAATCAAAAGGAATTAGTATCCCCCTCCCCCCATCTCAGGATATGTTTAGTATACGTATAAGGATATTGTGAGAAACCCAGTTAACCAGAAAAGACAAGAAAATCGAATCAATTCCTATATACGTCTGCATTCTGTTCTGGAAGATGAATGAGAAAGACATTCCTATGGATACTGCTCGCAGATACCTTCGTCGACGTCGACATCAACATCGACATCGGCAACGGCATCCTTTTCGTAGTGGAGAACGTATAGAAGGAGTTCAAGCTCACGTCAGTGTTTTGTGCTTAAATTTCAGCAATACGTGATGTTATAGGGTTTCTCCATTAACAAGGCTTTAGAATTCGAAACGGGGTGAAAGGATGAATGTGTGTGTGCACTTGTGCACCGGTGCAGAAGATTTTATAATAGATTCGATTTCTTGGGAAATTACACAGCGATACAATTTTAATTCAATCTACTCCCCAATCGATTCGAAATACCTACTCCTACATTATTTGAAGGTATACGAATAATATAGAAACATGGAATATGGATTTGAAACGAGACGAGACGAGTCGAGTCGAAAAAGGATGTCAGGATCAGGAGAGTGAATGAAGCTCACTTTTACAATTTGCAGTCGCTTTAAGGTGGGTTATTGATTAGTGGTCGTGACTCGTGATCAGGATAATGTATTCCAGCTCCTTGCTTACTTCTTTATTTGTTTTATTCTGAAAAATGCAAGCGAAAAATTCAGTTGGATTTTATTTTATCCTTTGAACCGTTTTTCAAAGGGTTCACGAAGTTCCTAGGTTGGTTGTAGATACTATGGAGATGGAGATAGATAAAGAATTAAAATGCAAGTTTAATTTATATGTTCAAGAAGAATCTACTGAACAAAATCTATCTTCCTGAGTGCTCTCATGTTTATAATGTAGTATTGGTATAGGTAGTGTATGTATACATTCAGAAAATGCTTTGGTCAAAGACTGATGTTCGGTCAAATCAAAGTTTCACCTGAAGGCTGAAGGGGTAAAGATACGTGCAGTATATAATGAAAGACTTTCGTTTGACCAATTTGAAAAAATAGTTCCGTGGGGTTTTTCGTTGGCTTCCCCATTTAATAATCAATACAAAGGCGTTCGTTTACACTGAATTGACTATTCCTATTTCAAACGCCAAGTTAATCGAGGTCTTCCTCCAGTAGATCACGCAGCCTTGTATGGGGTCTGCATTGGCCTTAAGGGTTGAAATTGAAGACTCGGCCTGCTGGCTGGTGCGTATTCGTTCACAGGCTCCACATAACGCAGCCATCTAAGCCGATGTGTTTTTTGCATTTTGACAGGTCAATGTATGTTCTTCCGATTGTGTCAGGTTCCACGCTTCAGCCCCATACAGCAGGACGTGAAAGAAAAGTTTTTTAAAAAGAATCTCCTTGGTCCTTTGAGAGAGGGCTATGATAAAATGCCCTCTAAGCCCGAAGAAACAGCATATGACAGGTGTCAAATGCCAAGGCTACCAACTTGACCACGAAATAAATGACAATGTACTTTGTTTTCTCCTTATTAACTGCCACACCTATTCCCGCTAACTAAACTTCGAAACTAGCGAATGCTCCATTGATAGCGCTTCGTTCTTCAGATAATGTCAATATCATCAGCATAGCCGAGTAATTGAACGGATCTATTAAAAATCTTAAAGCTGGTATTCACTAACGAATTGCGGAAAAGTCCTCAAGAAGGATGTAGAAGAAGCTACATGACCTACAGCGCGAGTTCTCCATAGTCATCCTGCACGATCGAATGCGCTCAGCAAGGATTTCGAGTAGTGAAAATTCACGCTGTCAAAAGCGACTTTGAAATCACTACAAAGGTGTTGAGTATCGACCTGAATTTCTTTGGTCTTTTCTAAAATCTTCCAATCTCTTTATGCTCGAAAGGGTTCAGGCGTTCACACAGAATGGCCAACAAGATTTTATAGGCGATATTTTGGAGATTTATGCTTCTGTAGTTGGTTTAGTTTAGAGTTTCACATTTTTTTTTGTGGATAGTACATAGATAGAACATTGCTTTGAACCCTTAAACAGATTCGGCTGCTCACTTTTCCGATCTCTTTTTCTTTCTGAAAAGCATGTGTTTGTGTACCTCCTTGCTTTTTTGCTAGTATATTACACCCTTCTGTACTCGAAAAAGATGGGAAAACTGTTCATAAAAAAAAACTCCCCTACTAAAGGAACTGTCCGGCTTAGCGTTGAGTTTTAAAAATAAGAATACAGCGGGATAATTTCATTTCTTTAATTTAGCAAAATCAAACCGATTTACTATATTACATTCCATCTTCACCTCCGCTCGGTGCCTGCTAGACAACCGAAAGGTAAACTAACGACGAGCGTTGGTTCCATCGGATGTATGAGTTGTATATAATAATAATAATTTTAACTATATGCCTGTAAGACCCAAGGTCTTTTGAATGCAAACTGCACGGCATTAGTTAGAAGGAATAGAAAGATAGGAAAGAATTTTTGTTGGTACAATGGATTGAGAATAAGATGATATTTATCTCAAGAAAATCCCTTAGAACTAAGATACCTCTAAAGATCCAACTCCCACACGATCCACCACGTCGTGCATAGCCCTCCCCCTCCCCTCCCCTTCCCAGCAAACGTGGATGCACCTGGAAAATCATGCGTACAGTTAACAGGACGCTCAAGGCTGAATAGCTAGTTCAGACCCTCACCAGTTTCCATGACATAACAGCTCTGCAGGAGTGCGACAGGTCTGAGAGTAACAGAAAATTATAATTTCTACTATGGATAATGTCACCTGAATGGGAGGTTCTCAAACATCAAATACGATGAAATTCCTAGTTGGACAACTTCAATTGGAAGAGACCGCTGCAGTCTAGGCCTTGAGTTGCGAGAACTCCTAAGACCGTTGACATGAACCATTAAGACCAATAGCAGCTATGCCAACAAGCCATAATAACCGCTGCGTCATCAGAAGTGTTGGGCTACTCACAGGAAACCCTGGCTCGACCCCGGATGTGCTCAGGTACATAAAACCAAAATCTCTAACGCTCTAACACAGGATTCACAAGTCGCCTGCAAAAATGTGGATGAAAACACAATAGTTAACACAGTCGATGTTTGACATCTGGAGAGACTACTTTAACCAATTTTCGAATGCCGATGATAGCTAAGAACCCACCACACAAGATCGACCTGTGCCAATTCACCTAGATGACAACGATGAGCTACATCCGCGCTACTAAATTAAAATTAAACCAGCCATAACCAGACTGAAAATGAACAAAGCAGCTGGATCCGATCGCCTGCAAAAGGAAATGGCTGGAGATGACGTAGTCAGGAGTATACAATAACTCATCTGCAAAATTTGGTCGGGGGAAAGTATGCCCGATAATTGGAAACTCAGTGACATCTTCCCGATCTTTGAAAATGAGACCGTCTTCTTTGTGTCAACTATAGAGGCATAAACCTTTTACAACTAGCATATAAGATCCTGTCCATTGTTTTTATAACGTCCCAAACTGTTTTCTGATGATCTATTAGGATCTTACCATTGCGGCTTCATACCTTAAAAATTGATGACCCACCAAATATTCACACTTCGCTAGATCCTCGAGAAAACACAAGAATTTAACATCGATATCCACCTCCTGTTTGTTCTACAACAGTGGCGATAGGGTTGAACTATATCGTGAAAAGTCCAACTTTTGAATCCCTGCTAAACTGATAGATCTCACCAGGATAGCGTTGGAAAAAGCTCGCTCTTCCGTCAACATTGGAAGGGATTCTACTGAAATGCTTTGATTCAACATTGTGCTTGAAAATGTTATACGGAACAACACCCATGACAGTACATCAGGCAGCATCTTAAATAAATCGACACAATTACTCGGGTTCGCGGACGACATTGACGTAACAGGAAGAACAAAGCGAGCAGTAAACCGGTGCCTTCACTACCATGGAGTCAGCAGCAAGCTGAATGGGAGTAAAAATATAAACGAGGACAAGACGAAGTATAAGCTTTCACCTACAAAAGTCCATTCCGACCACCGACTTGGTCAGAATGTAACCATTGATAGGTGATTTAGTGATTTATCTACCTAAGCTTGGCAACGCTGTAAGCACAGATTACATGAGCGAGAAAATCAATGATTGTAGAATAACTTTGGCTAATCGCTTTTTCTTTGTGCTGAGCAGTTGAGAAATAAAGCCCTAACGAGAATAACAGGGAGACGCTGGTGGTGCAGAAGCATAGAACCTCTCACAGTGAGACAAAAATCACTATGGGTATTGTAGAATTCAACGACTTATATAGCTGGTCCATGTAGAGCGAATGGTCATCAACGCTGCAGCTCGTAATGTCTTCAACGCCAAACCAGAGGCAGTCAGAATCAGACTCAGAAGGTAGACCTTTGCCATCAAAATAAAAATAAATAAAGTCCCCAAAGTACTGTCGGGCATAAGAAGAAATTGTAACGAAGTTACATCTGCCGCCACCTCCACCAGCGACCGATGCAATAGCCAAATAACCGCCGCCACCAACCGCAATAATTTCACCGCCACCGAACGGCATGATGATTCCATACAATTATTCATTTAATATGAATGATAGAATCACCAACATGTGACGTAATAACAACACTGCATTCTGCTAAGCAAATCCGATCTCCCCTCCACCCCGCACCCCCGATAAGGGCTGCCAACCACTTTGCAAATACGTATATCAGAAAGATAAGCACAAACATCCACTGAGCAAGGAGTTTTGCTCGTTTGCAAGTATTTTTACTTTTTACCTTTATAATTCACAGTCTCTCCTTTCAGTAAAATTCCATAAGTAGGAGTGAAATTTGCATGAAAAATCAGACTCGACCCCCCAGCCATTGGATGAAGATTCTATTTCAAATAGAGTACCGGGAATAGAGATCTCAACCGAAGGTACGCTGCGGGGAATACCAGCAGAAGCCTCACCAAGTTTTTGAGAGTAAATGTTTTTTGTCAGCTTTCCACTTCACTGTTGGTCGTAGTGGATCGCAGACCGACATTATGCCAACCCGTTTATTGTCGTGGGGCTCTTCCTTTGTAGAGGAATCTCTGCAGACCACCGTTTATTGTCGTGGGGTTGCTGCTCTTGTAAGCTTCACCACAGACCAAGTTTGGAACTACCCGTTTTTTGTCGTGGATACTTCTCTTCTTAAGGGTACCATAGACCGAACCTTGCTCAACCGTTTATTCTTCTGGAATTGCATGGCCAGAGTTGCGGCAATAGGCCACCCGTTTATTGTCGTGGAGGAAACTCTGCAGATTGTTATAATTGCCTTGGACAGTTTCGCGGAACTCCAAAGACCTAGCATCTAAGATATTATAAGAATTGATTTATAAGCTTTTATTTTAAGATTATCATTAAGAATATGAAATAATCTGTTAAGAAAGAAAATTAAAATAAATAAGAATATTGTTGTGTCGGAGTTCGACACTCTTCAACCCTGAGTGTTCGCTTTCTTTTGGGAACAACCCTGGACATCCATGAGCTGACCTCAGCCTAAGTACAAAAAAGCATCACAAAGTTCGTAGGTGTACTTTATTTCATACGTTTTTTAACAGCAAACAGTGAAAGTATATTCCAAAGAAGATAGAATTCACATCAGAAAGTAGTAGGTCAGACCAATTTAGTATAGCTTCCAGGTAGATGACACAGTCCTTCTAATTGATATTGTTTTGCGTTGCAGTATAGTGTCCACATAATAATGTTGCATGCATCCGCGCCCAACCAAAGACCATTTTGTTAAGTCCTTTTTCCACATTCCTCCCTTAAAGCTATCTAACTAAGTAATTTAAGTTTAACCAAAGCATAGCATTAAGTTTCTTTTTAACTTAATTTTCTCTCTACAAACGCCGCCAATGTACACTGCAAGGCTAGTAATAAGTATACACATTACAACCATACTTCTTCGTCCTTTGTTACACACAGCTTCTCTGCTGGGGGGAGAAAACAGAATTCCTGAATTAAACCATAGTCACTACATACTCTGCACTATACGTGGGATTCCTTGTTTTATTTTTCAGGTAGCAAAAACTTAAAATGCTAAAAGAAACTTCATCAATCTGATGCTTTGGCGGGCACTTCTGTTCTTTGGAAAGTCATGCAAAAGGCCAAGACATCCCCTGTTCCCTGTCCCATAACAACGCACATGTCGTGTCGTCGCGGCGCAATCCAACCAAAACTATTCGTCAGAACTTTGAGGTCTTGTTTCGGAGCGCACAACTCTTCAGCAAGCAAATATCAACTAGAATTCTATGTGTCGTTAACTTTTTTTTTTCAAAGTTTCTTGTTGCTGCGGGATTGGAATGTGGGAGGTATGCGTGCGGCGTGCGGGTGACTTTCAGGAACACCTTGCACCGGGGGTTGATGTTCTTAAACTGTCACTACGTTTTCATCACTTTATTACTGTGTCCGCGCTGTACTCATATCGACTTCCAGTAGCAAGATTGCTTACAATCATCAAGAACTGAAGATCCTTTGAAGTACAAAAGCTTTCACGGTGGAAAGGACAAAAAAAAAGCCAAGACACAGATTCGGGAAGAAGGACCAATCTTGAGAGGGGAATACTCTACACATACACCTGCACACATATCGGTTTGTTTGTGTATACTTGAGTTCCTTCAAGGAACAAGTAATTTAAAGTAATTTACCATCAAGCAAAGATTCTTGTCCTTAAGGGCAAGAAATCCCTCGAACAGGCATTTAACAAGGAGTATGGTTAAATGCATGTTCGGTTACTGCCAGTGCCAGCAATGCAGCTACTCCTAAAGTTGTTTACCTCATTCATTCCTGGTTTATTCGACAGGTAAAACTATCCCGTTGAGGCCAAAAACGACGGAGAAGAATGACTTGAGCACTCCAGACCAAGGAACACTCTTGAGTGGGTTGAGTCCCAACACTGTATGATGTGCCACCCACACAACCATCAGAGATAGGACAAGAAAAGTTGATGAAATTAAGTTTTAGGACTGCCAAAAGTGCAACTTCCGTAGAAGTCACCAAATTCTTTGTCTGCACATCATCGCATCAATGTGCCAAGCCATTGTTCAGGTGCAGTTATTTTGAAAAGTACTTTTTTGTTATAAGTTTTGAGGTAAGAATGGGCCGCAGGACGTAGCCCCAGCAAAATTCGGAAGGAAGATGTTCATTTTCAAAGTTTTACCATTGTGTGTGAAATGGGTCTTTCAATAAAGGCGGGTAGATGTTAAAATGGAATAAAACAAGCTGCGTATGAGGTAGGTATACAAGCAACATTTTAGTTGAAGGGTTCGTGTATCGCATTACATAATGAAATATGACATCGTCATATGATCAATTTGTTGGAATATATAAACGTTCAAACACTTTGCATTATTTTAGTTTTTGAATCAATTTACCATTGCTATTCATATTTTTTATTTTCATGTTTTCAAGTTAATTATTCTCTCTCTGCCAATTTACGTTCTAAAAAATAGATGTTTAATTAAAGCTAAGTTTTTATTCTTTCGCAAGAAACAAAAGGATTTTTAGTTCGATATCGTTTTTCTATAGGCCCAGATAACGTGGAAGGAATAAATTCTTAAAAAGGAATATGGCAGATTACAAGGGAAAAATCGAAAAGTTAAATAACTCGAATTACATGCACTGGAAATTCAAGATTGAACTGCTGCTGAAGAAAGAGCTTTTGTGGACTTCAATTAACAAAAAACGTCCTGAAGATTTGGAGAGTTCAGCTCAAGAAGCCACAGATAAAGCGTAAAGAAAACGTCTTCAGGAGGAGTGGGATCGAACTGAAGAACAGGCGAGGCGTTTTCCTTAATAGGTTTGTCGATTGATGATGATCAGATCGTTCATGTCCGGAGTGCAAATACAGCGATGGATGCTTGGAATAGTTTAAAACAGTACCGCGAAAAGGCGACACTGAGCAATAAAGTTCATTTTATGAGGATGATTTGTTCATTGAAAATGGTGGAAAATGGCAGAGTTGCAGATCACATTAACGAGATGCGCAATTTATTTGTAAAACTCAAGGACATAAGCAATGAAGATTTATCAAAACCCTGGAGTGTAGCAATGTTGTTAAGCAGCTTGCCCAAGAGTTATGACGCTCTCATCATTGCACTTGAAGCCAGAAACGAAGTTGACTTGACATTTGCATTAGTACAGCAAAAGTTGATTGCGGAATTTGAGCGACGAACCCATGCGGAAGGAAATTCACATTCAGAGAAGATGCTGAAAGTTTCTGAAAAATACAAGAAACCAGGCATGGTATGTTTTTTTTTTTGCAAAAGGCCAAACCATATGAAAAACGATTGTGAGGAATACAAAAAATGGATCACCAAGAAAAAAGAACATTTTTCAAACAGAAAGAATACGGACAACATCAACTCAGTACGTTCAAAGCAAAGACTTTGGTTTTTTCAGTGAACCAAAAGAGAAAAGACAGCAGTCACTTTTTTCATACCCTGGACAATTCTTACAAGACTACCATAGAGGTGGGATATGGCGAACAAATTGATGTGGTCGGCATTGGCAGCGATACGGTAACATTTTTGAATGAAAGTGGAATAGTCCAAGATACTATAATTGCACATGAGGTTTTATTTGCTCCAAAGCTCGTTGGGAATGTCTTGTCAGTTGTTAAGCTGGCCGACAAAGGTTTTGAAATCACTCCGAAATAGGTAAGAATAACGAAAAAAATTGCAATGATAGACCGTAGAAATTATTTAAACGAGCTGCGCTTACCTGAAAGTGTAAATAAATTAAAGTCGGGACATAACGATAACTGCATTCACAACTGGCACAAGAGATTAGGACATCGAGACCCAGAAGCAATCCGAAAGATGGTGACGAGAGGACTTGTTGACGGAATAACGATCAAGGAGTGTGGAATCAAGGAACTTTGTGAGACGTGCGCTAAAGGAAAAATGACAAGACAGACGTTTACGAAGGAATCCTTGAACAGGAGAGGGGCTGTGCTAGACCTTGTGCATACGGATGTATGCGGACCTATGCAGACAGCAACCCCGAATGGAAAACGTTATATCATCACATTTATAGACGATTTTTCGCGCTTCACTATTATTAAATTGTTGACTCATAAAAACGAAGTCGGAAAATCCATCAGAGATTTTGTGGAGATGACAAAGACAACATTCGGAAAGAGACCGAAAATTGTGAGATCGGACCCAGGAGGAGAATACACAGGTCACCAGCTTAAAGAGTATTTCTCATCGGAAGGAATCACGACTCAATTAACGGCAGGATATTCGCCCCAGCAAAATGGGGTAGGTGAACGAAAAAATCGGAGTATGATGGAAATGGCACGATGCATGTTGATCGATGCGGAGCTCCCCAATTCCTTTTGGGGAGAAGCAGTATCAACGGTAGTGAACATTCAGAATCGTGTCATCACTAGAGCTACTGAGTCTATCCCGTACGAACAGTGGAGCGGAAGCAGAGTAACGCTTAAAAACTTACGTCCTTTTGGCCACAGACCATACACAGACCGCCAACTCGTACTCCTCTTGCCTGAAACACCCTCGAAATATTTTTTTCAGTCTGTGAATACGTGTACATCTTTCTCTGTGCATTTTGTAATGGCAACTATACCTGCGTATTCCATTTATTTTTTAGGTGTGGTTGCTAAATGGGTTTTAAAGCAAGGGAGAGCGTCACACTCTCAAAATAAATGGCATATCAGCTGATTTTTAGCTTGGTGGCAAAAGAGAGACCATATGGTGAGTTGGCGGTCTGTATCTTCTTGGTCCGTGCTTTTGGCAGCAAATGCTTCGTTTACGTGCCGGCTGAAAGAGAAAGAAACTGGACAAAACAGGTAACCAAATGATTTTTCTCGGATTAGACAGTGAGTCGAAAGCGTTCCGATGCTACAATCCAGAGACACGCAAAGTCCATCAAATCAGCCGGGATGTCAGGTTTTCTGAAGAAGTTGAAAGGTTTAAAGATATAGATGTTGATTTAAATTCTCATAAAAACAAATTCAACGAAAAACATCAAACTGAGCCTATAGTGGAGAACAATGACAATGGCATTCAGACAGAACAATTAGCAGAAATGGAAAACAAAGGAGTTATTCAAGTGGATGAGAAGTCAATCACACAAAAGAAGTTTTCAAGATCAACAAAAGGAAAACCGCCTAAGAGGTTAATTGAAGAAATTAATTTGGTCAACGAAGACAGTTATGAACCCAAAACTTTTGAAAAAGCGATGTCTTGTAAATACAAAACTAAATGGGTAGCTGCAATGCAAGAGGAAATGGATTCTTTTAAAAAGAACTGCACGTGGGAACTTACAAATCTACCCGAAGGAAGGCAAGCCATAGGTGGGTTTTTAAGATTAAAAAGGACGAAAATGGACACATACAGAGATACAAAGCACGACTCGTAGCCCAAGGTTTTTCCCAAAAATTTGGTGTTGATTTCAACGAAGTCTTCGCACTAGTTGTTCGCCAATCAACATTCAGGACTTTGCTGTCTGTTTCAGGAAAAAGGGGGTTAACATTAACAGTTCATCATTTCGATGCAAATGCAGTCTTTCTTAACGAAACTTTGGAGAAATCCATCTACATGAACCAGGCACCAGGTTTCAATTCTGAGAATCCAAGCAAGGTTTGTTTGCTGAAGAAAAGTCTGTATGGACTCAAACAAGCAGCAATAACTTGGAACGAAAAAGTTAATGCGACTTTGATCGACGGAGGATTTGTCCAAGGAAAATCTGACCAATGCCTGTATTCGAAAAGGATCGAAGATGATTGGTGCTATGTATTGATATACGTTGATGATGTCGTAGTTTGCCTGCAAAAACAGAAAACAAATAAAGTACATTTTGGAGTTAATGTCAGCAGAATTCGAAATGCAAGACCTAGGAGAGATTAAGCATTGTCTCGGAATAGAAGTTACGCGAGACAAGCGAATAAATTTTGAATTATGCTAGTCAAAATACAGTCATCAGGTTGCCAAGATGTTCGGGTTGCAAGAGTCCAAAGCGGTAAGGACGCCGCGCCGATGGAAATAGGATATTATAAATCACCTATGAAGTCGATGGACAGAATGATTAGCAATACGAACTATCAGAAATTACTCGGATGTCTTTTGTATATTTCTACTATTACAAGACCGGACGTAGCAGCAAGCGTCAATATTTTGGCTCAAAAAGCTTCAAGTCCCATCAATCAGGAAGATTGGGGACAACTGAAGAGAGTGGTAAAATACCTCAGAGGAACTTCTGATTTAAAACTGAAACTGAGCGAAAACGAAAAAGACGACAACAAGGAGCTTATTGGATACTTGGATGCTAATTGGGCAGGAGATAAAGACACGGAAATCAAACAGCGGTTATATTTTCTTTTTAAACGGAGGAATCATCAATTGGGCATGCAGAAAATAAACTTGTGTTCCGTTATCTTCAACTGAAGCGGAATGTATCGCGTTATCTGATGCCTGTCAAGAAACAATTTGGCTGCAAACGTTTCTTGAAGACATTCACGAAGATGTTCAAAAACCGACAACCAAAGATGCATAAAAATCATCAAGGAAGAAAAGTTCAGCAACCGCACCAAACACATTGACACTAAATTTCATTTTGTAAAAGACCATGTTGACAGAGGTCATAATTGCCTGCAAATTTTGTCCTACGGAGGGTAGTAGGGCAGTAGGGCAGTAGGGCAGTAGGGTAGTAGGGTAGTAGGGTAGTAGGGTAGTAGCAGTGGCGATTCCTGGTCTCCAATATTAGGTTGGCTACACCAAGGATCCAAAAGTAAAGCAAAAAGAAGCAAATTTACGTTTAAAAACGAATTTTAAATTTTTTTCATTTGTATGAAAAACTTTTATACTTTTTTTTTCTCAAAAACAGCTCCATAGATTTTCATAAATTTATTCTAATCAATTCAAATTCATCCAAGATATAAAATGGCGTACTTTTTTCAGCTCAAATTACTTAAAATATTTATTTAAGAATTTTGAAAAATTTATTTTTATCAAAATCTCAATCCCCTTGAGCCTAGACCACTGTCACACATTAGAGCAAGTTGGGGCTACCCAGTCGTGCATTTTATTTCTAATTTGCTCAAAAAAGGCTTGAACGATTTTTATTTAACTTTGTTACATAGAAAAAAAAACTTCATTTTGTTAGTTTTCGGCTACAAATGATATTAACAGAAAACAGGTTCAAATGTTTTATTAAAGTGGACAACCACATTAACGAAATAGTTCGCACTTCCTAAAGTATATATCTTTCATAGCACCCACAAGATCGCACCTATGTTTTAAGGAGTAACGGTTGCTTAATTGTAGCTAGCACATATCGAACCTTTGAGTTTTAGAAAAAAAATTTAAAATTGGTTTAAACAATTTGTATGTACTGTGTGGGCGGGATCACGACGAAGTTATACAGAGTGTCAGAATTAAGAAAGGACAACATCTATAAAAAAAAAATATAGAAAGATAAAATCTACAAAAGATGGAGTCTAGAATCTAGAAAAAAAGTATTCTAGATTTTTTTTTTAATTTAGAGGGATTCAAAATCTAGTATTAATATTAATAATTCTAGATTTTGTCCATTCTAGATTTTGGATTTTCGAGATTAAGTATTCAGATTTTCGGTTTTCTGGATTTTCGTAATTCTAAGTATTTTTTACTTGCGATTATAGGTACCTACTATAAGGCAAGTTATGCATTCGTAAAAAAAAAAATTCTAACAATCAAACATGACATTACGATGATAGAGAAGTCGAAAAAAGTGGGTCCGACAATTCTGTCTGTCTGTATGTCTGTCTGTCTGTCCGTGTGTCTGTCTGTCTGTATAGTTACCTACAGCCTAAACGGCTAGACCGATTTGCTTCACACTTGGTACATAGTATTATTATGACGTCCTACAGAGGGGTTTGTGGAATTAGTATCCTAGCTCCAAAAATAACGGTACCTGCCATACGATTTTTTGTGAAAAATTAAATTTTCTCATAAACGGCTCCTACGATTTTGATAAAACTTTCTGAATGATGTTTTCTGTGCAAATTTTATGTTTTGGTTGGAATACATTTTTCAAGAAAAGTCTTATAACGGTACCTCCCATAGGACCGGTTTTTTGAAATCCAATTTTCTCGTAAGCCACTTGACGGATTTCGATGAAATTTTTAATGTAGAAGCCCTTTTATAAACGAAATAATATAAATTCTTAAATTTTCCCAAAAATGTTTTTTTTTGAGTTTTTAAAAAAAGTTTCAAAATTTTGTTTCAACTTTTGTTTTTTCCAAAAACGGTTTAATCTATATTTTTTTAATATAATTTTTTTGTTAAAAACTACAAAGTGCTAAAAGTTGGCATACTCAAAAAAAAATTTGGAATATATTTCCGAAGTTTTTCAAAAAAAACTGTTTTTTGAAAAAACTGGTCCAACGATTTTGAAATTTTTTTTTTTTCAAAATTCAAAAACGTAAAAGAAACCTGATGGCTTACTTCATTTTCTCCAAAAAACGTTTTAGGTATTGATTTTATAGTGATTTATAAAATTTCATATGATTTTTTCAACGCTTTTTTCCCAAAATCTCAAGCACCCAAAACCATTTTAACACATAAGAGCAAGTTCGTACGACCCAGTCGTGCACTTTATTTTTCTAGATTTTGTTGCTCTAATTTTTTTTTCTAGATATCGTGTTAAGCCCTTTGTGTGTATTTGTTTGTAGAATTTTCTTGATTTCTAAACAGTTCTTATGTTTGGGCTTAATTCAAGTAACGGACGTCTGATGTATAGAAGCAAATTAATTCAATTACTCGTCTTCGTATAACGAAAATAACGGTAAAATCGACGTATCTTATAACACTGTCAATATGCTCGAAATGCGGGAAATAAACACTTCTTAAACAAATATTTTGAACTTAGTTGCATATTTTATACAACAAAGAGTAGTTTTTATTGCTCAAAAACCATCTATGGCACCCATAGATCAAGTAGGTGTCTGCGACAAATTCGTGCATTTCATTTTAATGTAGACCCTACTTAGTACTTAATACTTGCAAACCTATTTAGATTTTCCTGGCAATCTGCTTCCTTTTCTAGGTTTACATTTTCAACCCTGCGTGTACGTTGGCTGGCTAAGTTTTATTTTGTTTTCCTTTGACTCGCCATTCGCAGTATGGCTATTATTTTGAGCATCGATTTTATGCATTAAAGGTGGAATGAAGCAGCACACGAAGGGTAAGGGGAGTTTGGATACGATTTGAATTAGAATGTGAATGCGCTATTTCCAATGCCATTTTGAATGGGAGTAAAATGTCACGAGATTGCTGCTTTCTATTTGAATGAAAAATGTTTTGTTGTAATTAGGTAAACACATGGGTTTTAAGAAAACTCAATCAGGTTTGTATTTTGTACACAAAATATTATTTCATGATACTTTTAATATGAATTGTATTTATTTATTTTTGGGTTGGCGCAGCCAACCTAGCCAACTGAGAGGAATCGCCACTGGGTAGTAGGGTAGTCGGTAAGTAGGGTAGTAGGGTAGTAGGAAAGAATGATTGGTCCAAGAAAACAGCACCATGAAAGGTTTATCAAAATAGTTAGAGCATTTTTAGAGAAATAACAATTTGTGCGTAGCACATTAACCTACCAAATAAATTCTAAGTCCAAAGTTTAAAGCTATAGGGGTGCAAACAGAAAAGCCCACAGTAAGACAGACGGGCAGAATCATCAGACCCACTTTTCGACTTCTCCGTCATCGTAATGTTATGGGTATATTGTATTTGGTGTGGTTTGGTTTGTAACATAGAGAAATAATACCACATACCTACATTTAACTATCGGTCGCAGTTTTGAAGTAAGAAGATGAACTCTTCGGTTTGTATACCTTGGTTAAGTAGCAGGTTGTGGTTCAAGAATTGTTAAAAACACCCATAATCACTATTTCCAATCAAAATCTAATTTTAAAAATTTTTAGTTTTGTCTTGTTTTGTTCAAATCGATCTGCAAGCTTAAAATTGAATGTCACTGATGAGCTCATAGTGATTGCCCTGGCAAATAAAAAGTTTCAACTTTGGGCGTGGCACACGCCTTTTTTTTATTGCGCCAGCAGTTATTGAACATCAGCCACACAAAATTAATGTTATTGAATTTGTTCCTGTCTTTAAAGAAGAATTTTGTTTCTGAAACTGGAACAACTGCTGGCTTCGGGAGGCGAACGCATACACATACAAAAATATAGGGAATAGGGTATCCAACAGTTTGTTGAAAACGTACTGTAGGTCTCGCTAATGTTTTTTGTCCGAATCTATAACTTGCCTTATAGCTTTTATCACATTAAAAAAAACCTCCACAATCGCTTTTTCTCAAACTGATCAATGAGAAAACGACTGATGGTGTGGCGGAAACCACTTTTTGAGCTTCTCTGTCATCGTAATGTCATGTTTAATCGAAATATCGATTTTTATAGATCAGGTTAAAACAAAACAATCAATATGGTATTGATTACAAAATTGTTTTGCATTACCTAGGGGCCTGACCTGACAGAAGATTGTAAACAAGGCGTACCCCGTATCCTACGCGGAACAATAAAGAAGGTCAAGTGTGTTGTTTTAGTACGGAAAGAGTTATAACCCTTCGAAACCGAGAAGCCAGAGAAGATGTTGAACATTTGGGATTCTGCTTTTCGGGATTTTGAATCAAACTTGAAATCCAGAGTTGGTTCAAGATCAGGCGTTATCAAGATTTAAGTTCATCTGGGTTAAATTAAAATCTTTGATATCTCAAAAAAAAAAAATCTGTCAAAATCAGTAAAACAATCTCTTAGGAAGACTCACATAAGAAAAAAATTATTCTACAAGAGACGTTCATGTTCGGAATAATTCTAAGTACATATACTTATCATTCAAATTTGGATACATTTTGCATTTTTTTTATTTGAAAAATAATAAACAATTTAAAAAAGGCTTAACTTACCAAGCAGTTGAATTCATAATTTTAAGAAAACGTATTCCTTGTCAAAATAGTTACATAATGTTCCTCTCAAACAGGATTCTGTAAATTCACAAAAAGCAAAGAAAAAATATTCCGGTCATTCTATGTAAACAATATCTTATAAAGACGGCACGGGCCGGCCGGCTGGCTCACAGGCTTAACAAAACAAGTCACACCGCGAGACTAAACGGACTCCGAAGACATGACACTAAAAAATTATGATATACAAATTGATTAATTTTGTGTACGATGAACACGAAAATAAACACATTTTATTTGATTATGTTTTGTTTCTAATACCGCACATGTTAAATGAATTTGAAAAACTAGATTTTTTTTCCAACCGATCACGGAGCAACAAAAATTCGAAACGCACTCCCGAAAAACTTTTTTTGATCAAACTAAAAGTGAAAAGCTCGTGTCTCGTTTGACATGCACAGACATACAATACAGACCAGCGACTGGTTTCCTTTTTGCCCAAAACACACTTAAAAGTTTATTCACCACGGAATCAATCAACAATCAATCTTCAGTCGGCAGTCTGTGTTGTATGTGTGTGGTGAAATGATTGCGGCATCATGGCTTTCCTTTTGTTTAGCATGGGGAAAACCATCTGCGAGTTCGTGTTTGAATTTGAATTTTTGTTCGGATGGAGAGTATGTATTGCGTTCTTTTTTTCAATATTGTTAAATGAATAGCTATCTTTTATCGTTCCTTTATAGCGGAATTTCAACAATATGTAACATTCATGTAATTTTTGTATTCAAAGTTGAAATGTCAATATAATCATAATGTTACATTTTATAGCAGAATCAAATTATACTCCACGACATGAGTTGGTAATGTTGAAGTGTGAAAAGTGACAAGGGACACGATTTATTTACAAATTGAGTTAGATTTTTAGATTTTGTTTGCCACTGAATGTTGGTTCCTTTTTCTTGCCTACAAGCTTGATGCGACTAGAATAAAATGCGTAGGCAGGAATATGCAAATACTGTGGTGAATAAAATATTCGAAGGGTGTTTTAGGCAATAGGGTTATGAGTTGGCGGTCTGTATTGACTTCAATATTAAACTGGAGATGAACTTAGTTTATATCATACAGACAAAATTGAAGTCCGACAGACAGAACTACGGGCCAAATGTTTTCGATTCTTGTTAATTTCTAACGCGATCTTAAGAACTATGTTTGGTTTTGTGCAGAAGAACTGGCTGCGCACAATGGTGTAGCTGCAGCAGTAGCACGTAGCAATGTCAAAGTGAAATGTACGTGAATCGAATTGCACGGCTACAATGTGAAGTACAGCTGCAGCATAGAGAGCAGCCAAAGTACAAAACAACAACAAACCAAAATGTCAGACATAATTCTTGTTTCAGTTTAGTGCTACAGAGGAGGATAGGGTAAGGATTGGCTTTTCTATTTTTACGCAAACTGATTTTTTTTTTATTATTTAAACTCCTGTATATCCTTTAATGATTTTTATTAGTTATGAATTCGAATATAGGGTCTCAATGGTACAGTGGATGTAGTTCTTGGATGATAACCTAGAGTTGTGAGTTTCTAGCCCCAGCCTGGGCAGCAAAATAAAGCTAAGCTTTTGCATCTTGTATATATAGGTTACTTAAATTGATATAATAGTACAGCATTTTAAAGGCTTTGCTTAAAATGAATGTTTAATCCATTTTATTTTTGAACTTTAATTTCGTTGAACTGTCTGCGCGCAATGGTGTAGCTGCAGCTGTAGCACGTAGCAAAGTTCAAAGTTAATAACAAAAAAGTAGCGCACTAAACAGCTTACACGAATATAATGTGCAGCACTGAACTCGAACCAAAATCATGTCTGCCATTTTGGTTTGTTGTCGTCTTGCAGCGCAGCACGTTCGTGAAGTTGGAGTCGAGTCGACTTGTACTTTAACTAATCTCTATGCTGCAGCTACTATTTCATTGTAGCCGTGCAATACGATTTACGTATATTTCACTTTGACATTGCTACGTGCTACTGCTGCAGCTACACCATTGTGCACAGCCAGTAAGCTTCTTCTTTTGAGTCGATTTTAGCATCGTTTTTTGCCTACAACTTTAAAAATATTTAAAGTGGTATTCTTTTAATAATATTGGCAAATAATTGAAGCTTTCTAAAAAGGTCTTAGCCTGTATTTTAATATAGCAATATTGCAACCGTAACATGTGCAATTTTGCATGTGAATCAAACATTTGGAACTATAACTTTCGTTGCGTATATAAAAGTAATGAACTTTGTGAATAGGTCTCCCACATCGAAACAGATAAACATTTTTATATTTTAAATCAAACGTCAACATATTTCAACAATTAAACAATTTTTTCTTTGTATTAATATACCTCCGTTTCATAAACATAAACAACAATTAATATCTCCGTACTATAATAATATGATTGTATGTCTATATAATTGGTTTACAATAATTTAAATTCTAAGCAGCAACCATAATCTCAGTACGTGCTTCTGCGCCCTCATTTGCGCCTTTTTCTCTGCCATCATCAAAAGCTTCATCTTCTTCTTCGACACTCTTATAACCACCAAACCGTATTGATACCATAGTAACACGTATTGCTGCTTTGAACATAACCCTAGCCTTCATTTTAGCCAATTTAATTTTCCAACTTTCATCTCGAGACGGTAACCCGTTTAGGTAGTCAATCATTGCATCCTTTGTTGGATCAACTATGGCCAAAACAGACATACAACCATCAACAGTACCGAGGACCAAACACTGACCATCTTTGGTGCTCTTAATGGCTGTGAGTTCAGCTTGAAGGCGATAATTGGCAATCATTTCAGTGTCAACTGTTCGAAACACCCGAATAGTCTTACGTCCACTGTGATAGTAGCAAACGTATTCGTCATTTTCTGTGAACAGACATATAACTGAAAATACCCCTTCAGCAACTTTTGGAATAAACGTCTTGACTGTGGTTCCCTTGCGTAGTTCGAGCAGTTCCAAGCCTCCTCGAGTGGGGGCGTATAGGCCAAACTTTCCATCTTTGCTGATATTTCCTCCCCACTTGGGAATCGAACGAATGTGTTTTTTATTTTTAATATCCATGATGCTGCCCTTTTCACTGCTGATCACTGCAACTTGTTGGACTTTGTGTGGCATCGGGACTAATGCTATGACTTCCTGGAAATACGTTAAGATTAAGTGGAAATTGTGTCATTCATTATAAAACTTAGATACTAACCTTTATGGAACAACCCTTGAGCAAGATTTTCGACACATGACTCCCAGTGGAAGCATTGTACACTGAGATGCAATCCTTGTTCGATTTGTCAACGGCGCATGATATAATATGAGCTTCATCAGCCGAGACAACGGACTGTCGAAAAGGTAGCCCTGGTATTGTCCTAACTGGAAACTCAAAACGGAACAAAATGTTTCCATCTGGGACTGATCGCATCGTCGTAATTGCTGTCAACCGATGAGCATCATCACCTCCAGCATCTTTTTGATTTATATTGGGACATGAAACCGTCATTACTTTAGCGCCATCTTCAAGAAATGTAATTTGCTGAATTCCAGGCTGATCATCTCGGAATATAACCTGTTCCGAGACCCTATTCCAGATCAAAAACTTTCCAGTCTCCGATGATATAATGTACTTCCCATCGGGAGTTATCTCAGCGTGAGTGACAATGGCGCCCAACGGACTATCAGCCAACTTTGACAACAAGCGACCTGACCGTGTCTCCCATACCCCAACGCAGCTTCGTGTTACTGTCACAGCCAAATCCACTAAAGACAAACTAAGCATATGGATTAAAACCAATCAGTCAAACGCTAGCACGCCGCAGTCTTCAGTATTCAAACCTTACCTTATTCCATCGATCTGAAGCTCGTGTCGATCAATTACATGGACCTTTTCAAAAATATTGTTAATATTCCAAACCTTCACTGACCGATCAATAGACGATGTAATGACACTGTTCCAGTTACCAATTGTCAAGGCTTCCAATTGGATGATTCTTCCAAAGTGTGCATCCAAAACCTTTGCCAATTGTTTCGTTTGTAAACACCAAACGTATAGATTTTTCCTGACACCAGCAACAGCATAGTTAAGACGGGAACTGACCATTATAGAATTGGATTGCATCATTTTTGTTGCAATGTTTCGTACACCATGTGGTAGAGATAAGTATATGGCATTCTCATCTATCCGGGAGTCTTCGGTGCCGAAATCCCATATAACAAAACCTTTTCCGGATGTTCCCAGCAGCATTCGATTATCTTTATCCAAACGAAGTTGGAGGAGCATTTCCTTGTCGTCGTTTTCAAAACGAGGTAATTGTTCTTTGAATGTCCAGGATATTTCACCGGTATCGGCATCTGTGTTGAACACAAAAACGCTGACCTACAAAAGAAAAGTTATGATACATTTTTTCTGAAATAAGATTGTACGAATTTTTCAAGAACGTCACTGAAATCTAGCAGGTTTTACGAATGTTTTTCAGTGTTTACAAAATCGCATTCAGACGATTTAATATTTCTCATGTTCTGTCTCTTATAGAGAAAACTATTTAATTTTCCACAGGCCAACAGAAATCTTTTCAAATAATGTCAGGTCGTGCACCTGCACCTAACTGACAGCGAACACAGTTAAAAAACAGTGTAGACGTCAACCAAACCTTATTAAAAGAAGTGTATTCAAGAATTTCCAAAACGTGCAGTTCTAAAGAATTATATAGACATTATTTGAAACTTATAAATGGTTTTTGAATCAACAAGATCGTAGATTATAAACGTAAAAAAAACTCGAGGGAAAACCAATCAATCAAGACCAATGTGCCTACTGCCTAAAGATAAATTCTTCCCCTTTGGAACTTTTTTGACATAATACAATGAAGCCAATAAAAGGAATCGGGAAAGAAAACTGCATTACAAAACCCGGTTGGTAACTGATCAAAGACGTGGGACGATTGGAACGGAGTCAAACTTATCGAATTTGTTGAGAAAAAAACATAGTGTCCACAACAGCTCAGGATTCCCACGTGCCACAGAGGGCACATGGCCATCACCTGATGGTCGAACCTGCAACCCCGAGCCATCACCGACATCAATTTCTACTTGGTTTCAAACTTCGAGAAAGGATATCTAGGAAAGTTCTTATGCTCCGCCGGGAAAATAACGGCTGGACCGATTTGCATCAGATTTGGTGCACAGTATTTTTTAGACGTCTTACAGAGTGGTTTAAGGAAATTAGTTTTCTAGCTCTTAAAATTACGGTACCTGTCATATAACTTTTAATGAAAAACTAACTCTTCTCAAAAACGGCTACTACGATTTCGATACAACTCTTTGGGTGATGATTTTTAAGTAAATTATATAACTTGGTGTACCTTTTTCTGAATGGTTTTATAACAGTAACTCTAATAGAACAGGTTTTTTAAACCCAGATCACTTAAACAAATTAGGTATTTTATTTTTGATTTTCTAAAAAAGTTAATTTTAAAATAATTTCAAAACTCTTTAATCACTTTACTTAACAACCAATTTCAAAGAGAATTTAATTTCGTTCTGTTCTGTTCTTTAGTTCGCATTTAAAATTAGCTGTCAAATATTTGTCCGTGAAATACTGACATGAGTGCAGTCTTCTACGTCGCGTCGCAACTCACAAGCAAATCAAAATGAAAACTTGACGAAAAAAGTAAAGGCCCAACCATAATACGCAAAAGGCAGCAAGTATCAAAACCGGACGAAAAGTTTTCTTCCGATTCGTAAAGTACATCAGTTGCCCATAATAGCTTTTTCAAATAAGAAGAAAGAAAGAAGAGGAATACCCTTTAGGAAAAAGGAATGTCAGATTTCCGTACGTAATGTACGACTCAAAGCGTTATTACGTACGGAAACGCAAGTGAACGAAACTGGCCGAAACTTAACAAAAAGTCATTTCGGGTTGGGTATATAACAGTCACATGTATTTCTACTGTTTCGTAAAGCAATGTACGTACCCAATATATATGTAAGCACAACGTTCAAAATATACATTTCTTGTATTCGGTCAGTTAAAGTTCAAATATGTACTTGTAGTTAAACTAAATAAGTAAAAAGTATTGTGCGTGAAAAACTTTGAGAGAAAAAAAGCTGACTTCAAGATTTGACGTATAAACAATTCAATTAAATGTTGAAGTAATTTAAGCGTATTTAACAAGGGGTTGCCTTGGAAGTAACTAGTAAAGTATTAAATTATTATATGGCTTTGTAAGGTTAATATTTGTATAATAATAATTATTAAAGGGTGTTTTTTTATACGTGTGGTTTTCAATCTGGTAATAATTTTTTCGGAGTTGGTCTTTTTGACAGCTGTCACTTGATTTATGCTCAGTTTGGTTTGCCATTTCAAAATGAATAGACTTATTCCTGAACAACGTTGGCAGATCAAGCATATTTATTACCAAAATAATGCTTCGGTTCGCGCGACGCATCGCGCGCTGCGTTCAATATTCGGTCGACATAATTGGCCAGGAATTTATTCGAGTAAGCCGCGGCGGCCACTTGCCCGAAATCATTTTTAAAACAAACGCTAATCTTTATAATAAAGCTAAATTTTTGGCCATAACATTAAATTATGTATATGCGTTTTATTTGAAAACCACACGTCTAAAAAAATCACCCTTTATAATTGTTTTTAATACTTACTTGATAATTTTCCTCTGTGGTGCAGCAATAAATTTTGTTTCGTTGCTTATTTATTGCCATTGCACTGTGAAACATTAATGGATCACTTCTGTTGGGACCTCTTATCGAGTCTAGTCGAAGACGTGTTTCACTAATCTTTCCCGTCCAATAAATTATGTTGTTTTCCTCAGTTGTGAAAAATTCCATACCTGAAAAAAGTTAAAAAACAGTATTTATTTATTGTTAAGGGTTCAAAAGGGCGTAGACAACATGACCCGAACTTCATGGAATGCATTTAAGTCAGGAGAGTATAATAAAAACAAGTCTACAAGAAATTGTGACAGGTGACAGCTTTCTGTTTAATGCGAAATCAGCCGCGTGACGTAAAAATATGTAACAAGATAACTGAATCACACTTTTCTGGATTTCACATATCGTCTAATCTTAGCTTAAAAGGATTTACGATAAGGGCGGATTGATATTGAAATGGAATAAAACAAGCCGTGTTTGGCGTTTTAACGAAAGGCCCATGTCACCATCGTGTATGTAGTATGTAACATGCATTTTTTCATTTTTTCAAATTTTTGAGCGACTTTGCAAGGTAGCCCCAGAGGTTCAATAACTAGGCCAGAAGAAGTTGGTGGCATTGGATTTGTACTGATTGCCGCGCAGCGCCGTTGACGGTGATGTCGTCACGAACAACCTTCTTGATAAAATATGGACTTTGCTCCGCAAATTCAGCTTGCGAGCGGCATGGTTTACAGTGCATATCTTGCAGCACCTTGGTTATACAGGTGCAGTGAAAGTTTAAATATAAGTTACAGCATCTTCAGACATTGCTCTGATACTTGCAGGAATTAAACTTTAAAAAAAACGTATAGGTACAGTTGCTACTCCTCACCTGTAGCTGAAGACTGCGCATATGTTAAACTCATCAGAAAGGAATAATTGATATTGCATAAGGCTTCAAGTAAGCAGCTTCAAGTTAATAGTCAATTTTAGACTTGGACGTAGAGTTTGATAAAATTTCGTTGGTTTCTACAACCTACAGTGTGGTTTTTATGAATTACATAACATAATATAATACTCCGTTGATGAATCTTTGAAGAAGACACTTTTAAAAGGATAGACACACAATCACACAACTGAGGCCATCTTCTTAGGACAATACAAGAAAATTAAACCAGAGAGAGAGACAGATAGAGACGCGGTTAGTGTCGTACGGTCCTCCATCCGACTACTAACCGCAGGCAATTATACTTGATTTTGCTGATCAATTGGTAAGCGATGATTTATCAGAGCCAAGGCCGTTGACGTAGTTTATATAAATTTCGAAACTATGCTTGAAGTGACTGGTAACTCTTAGAATGGCTTCCACATTAAAAAACTTAAAAGAGTCTCTGCTGTCTAGCCCTTGCATACTTACTCAATATTTCCCATTCGGCAGCATCGCTTGGCGCAGAAAATTTCTCCATGAGATTACCCCTCATATCAAATCTAGCCCACTTCAGTTTCGTATTCACAAAGAGGCTGAAATATGAAAATATTAAATTAAAAAAATCTTTGAAGCGGATTTAAAAAAGGAAACTTGCCTATAATTAAGCAAATACAATCCTGTAACTTGATCATGTTCATCGAAAGGATTGTCAATTACCACAAACTCACTAGACAGTGTATTTAACAAGACCGTTTGATTATTATTTGAATAAGCTGCAGCCCATTTATTGTCCTGGCTGAGGACTAATTGTTGCATGATGCCTTCAATACCAGGATTCACATCCCTTGTTAGATCCGAAGTCGATAGATCGAAAGTAATGAAGTGCGTTGAAATCGAAACCATGTAGCGATAGTCACTGGTAAGGCAGAATGCAAATACCGCGAACTGATGTCCCTCCAAGGAATACTATGCTTCCCAAATTGATAAAAATGAATCAGTCTAGAATGGATTAAAAAATACTAAAATGAGTTACCTTCAAAGGTCCGCCAGGAGTATGCAAGCAATGATTGACTGGAATCAGTGAACAATCCTTCGGTCCACACCGATCACAAGCTCGAAGCAACATTTTTATATTCGCATTTCCTCCAATTTCAGGTAACAAACGGCCCACCAATTGTGGAGCCAACATATTTGGATACACCGCCAAAATAGCACCTCCAAGGCGCAAGGCGTCAGCAACCAGCATAAGTTCACGTTTCGCTTCTTTATCATCGGTATTTGCTGAGGCATCTTCAAAATCAGCAAGGACAGCTTGAAGGGGGCAACTGGAAAGTTTGGCATGAAGCCACTCATAATTGAATAAAACATGGACAAAGAGATCCTTGAAGCGTCGCGACCGAACAAAGTGAAAGGGAAGTTCGCCGAACTGTAAACAGAAAAAGATTGTGGTGGACCTAGACGGCTTACTTAAAAATAAGGTCCACTAACCTTCCTCAAATTGTATCGCGTTACGGAACCGTCTTTACTGGAAAACATAAGCGGTTGAACTGGAACCTTACGATCAGCTGATCCTTCTTTGTCAGTCAAGTTGAATCTGTAAAGTTGGAAATCAAGGCATTATTCTAATAGGTTCGAAGAACAGACTGTGACTTACCTGTGCCTCTGGATTTCTGTGAACTTAAAAGGCTTCGGAACTCCACCGCCCCAGATGCCCAAATAATAGTCAGCAATCATGGAATGGAAATACATTGCCATATTCATGTTTTTGAAGTACCTCTCCTTGGCGGTGTCTCGAAACTGTCTATGATACCAGTTCATTACATTTACACCATCAGCTTCTCTTTCGCTTAGATAGTTCGGAAGATCATTTCTAATACGAGTCCACAACAAAGGTGGAATTCTCCGAACTGGTGGCAAATGATACTGATAGACGTCATCCAACACCTTATCATCCAAAGAAATCAGATCCTCCAACTCACTTTCCGACAATCCAGACTTAGCAGCTGTTATATAAGCTAACGCATGAAATACCAAAATTCTTCCGTGCTGCTTCTCGATCCTTTCGAATAACATCATAATTGAATCCATAACTGTTGATGCCAGGTGAGTCTCTTGGGGACGTGTATAGCTGCGCCAACGGCATATTTCAGCGAAGACCAACTTGACGAAAATTGGCAGAGAACACTTGCTGATGGCATTTGCCACCAAACGCCACTGATAATTATTCAAATCACGACAAGCTGTCTTCATCCACATCTTGATGACATTCATAGCCAGGTCCTCACCCAAAGCTGTAACTTCGATGAAGTTCTCCTCGATATCAATCATTTTGCAAAGCACATGATACTCTTGGGAAACTGTGGGATTTGATTCTTCATTTGCGCAAGAAATAATTATCTGGAAGGAAGACTTAAAAGCTTGAACCAGAAAAAAACTCGAGATCATGGAAAAGGAAAGGTCTGCAACTTAGCTTTTGTGTAGGAAGGATATAATTAAAACTTATTCGTGTCCTTCGGTGTTGAAGTATTGAGCACCGTTGTTATTTGTAATACTTAACAAGACACAAGCCAGGCAAGTGAGAACTTACGTTTGTCTCGATGATAGATGTAAATTTTTACAATGAATTGGAATGAAAGGATGTTTATCGTTTACGATGGGAAAGGGGAAATTTCCTTAACTTCAATTCAAAATGGTGTTGGCAGCCATATTAAATAGTTTAGTCTTATAAGAACCAGGCAAACATTGATACCATTCAAAAAACTAAAACTAATTTGTTAACCTCAGTCAATGCAAGAATTTGTTAAAGCCTACGATTATTTCCAACGTCCGTCACTGAGATTTTGTACACATACATTTAAGATAGCGAGGTTTCAAGTATATACACATGCGAAAAATAAAACTTAAGATTGCAAAACTATAGTGAATTATATTGTAAAATGTCCTTCAGTTCTTGGCTTGGCTTTACTAATGCACATGGTGGTGAGTTAAGCCCGGCAATGTGGATTTCAGATGTTGTAGGGGGGGGGGGGGTAAATTGTGTTTGTGATGTCTTTTTCTTTACCTCAAATTCAATTGAGCGTCTTACGAAGCGTAGGTACTGTCGGTACTTAAAACTTCGTTTATTTTGCTGAAGCATGAACAAAAGTGATGTACAATATTTGTCTACTCTTCTTCTTCATTCGTACAGTTTTTACACAAGTCGTTTATAAGCCTTCAAAGCCCGCGGGGTGTGTATGTATTCACTGTAATGAATCCGATTATAGAGCTTGGCGTCGTCCGCCTAGGTCCTGTTAAGTTCAAATCCATTTCGTCACTGGATATTTTATATTTGTATAATCAACGCATATTCAAGGGGTTTTCAATAAATAAAAAATAAAAATAAATTGTTGGCACAACAGCTCCAAGCGGGGCCGGGGCCTGTGACTTACACTCTCAACCATTCCTGTGTGTGCGTTGATATTCTGCAGGAATGGAAGGGACCTACAATTTACCGCCGAATCCGAACGGCTAACAGAGAAGCACTTTCCATGACATTAATTACTCTTGGAGGATTTGTCACTTCCTCGCAAGAGGCAGTACCCCGGAAAAAAACTTGAGGTGGCAACCTCAGGGATCGAACCCTGAACCTTCGGCGTAGCAGTCCGACACACTAACCACTACGCCAAGGGGTTTTCAATACCCTTGTCATAAATGGAACGAACATGGTGCCAGCGTTTAGGAAAGTTGGACATGAGATAAGAAAAAATGACGATGCACATTGGTATTGAATGTCGGCAAATCGTAACGAGAAGGGAAAATCGATCCAGATAATGCATTCGACATTCCTGCTGTGCGGTTTAGAAATGAATCTCCTTACTTAATAGTATGTTCGATGGTTAATTCAAGGGTGATGGTCATTCCTAGTGATGAGAGCATTAAAAAAAATGTACTAAAGGCTTGGACGGACAGATCTAACGGGGAAAACAATATTTCTTGGAAAGACCTAGAAAACCTGAACATTTCGCTGCACTTTTACTGACGTCATATATTTTTTTTCCACAAAAGGTTTGTAATACACATTTTTATTAAGAACATAAACTGTTCTCTTTCCTGAATGCAAGTGCCACTAAAGAATAGGGAAAGTGGCTCTAAAGACAGAAGACATCATTGAGTCTTTGAAGCATTAACGCAGGGTCGGAACTGAGTGAGCTTATCGTAGGCAATTTCCCGACCGAAGAAAAGAGTTTTGAATCTAGAAACGAAAATTAAAAGCTGAGTGTTCTGTCTTCAGCACACAAAAAAAAAAAGAAGTGGATAAGAAGTCGTGGACAAGAGATCGTCGACATAGGTGACGTCCATTGGAAAACTTACTTCCGTCGCCTTGATAACGCAATCAAAACTCAAGCCAAACAATAAATTCTCTTTTAGTTTGATACTTTTTGTTTTGTTCGGAGACCATCCCAGTTGGCTTTTTTTTTATCGCCACAGGGTTCTCTCTGGAATAATTTCTTTAATTTGTATGACACAATGATACTACGTAATGTTTATTTCTTATTAGACAGTTAAAAAACAAGTGTTGGGAATGACCTGCAAGCTGCAATCTCAGATATTCGTTTCGGTTCGTCAAGTTGACAACTTCAATGAAAATCTTGTATAACCTTGCTGCAGGTATTGTGTGGCCCAAACACTGAAGCCATGTAGAATTGAGCACATTGAAATTGTCCGTAACAACGATTTCAGTGTGAGGATAATGGGTTACAATTCGATGATGTGAGTTCCGACGCTGGAATATCGACTATATTGTGGTAGAAGCTGATGAGCAATATCTTTTGCGAGATCGTGGTTAGAAAACAATAATGGTACTTAGCTGTTCCCATGTATATGCTAAAATCCAAGGGATCAACGTTTTCACCAATAAAAACCAAAATAGCTGGACTGAATTTTGCTATGGAAACTGCAGTTTAATGATCAATGTAGCCAGAGGAGTCAGATGAAATAGCATTATCGAGTTCTCCATAAGAATACTACACAACGCACCTCTGATCAATATTCGTCATTTTGTCATTTTGGCAGTACACCAAACGACTCGTATGCTAGAATAGCCATTTAGTCCAATCGACAGGTACTTTCAGATGGAAAAAGATCGGAAGTTGATAAAACATGAGGAAATTGTTCAGGGATAGTTAACTAACACTTTGCTAAGTTTTTGACCTCGAGGGGCCTGTGCTAAAAGAGGGAGTGGGGGAAAACTGCAAATTTTTCGACGTTGCTCCGGTTTTCCCTCAATGACTTTTTTTCCTTACGTCCTATGGCAAAATCTTATTTGGATTTTTGTTAGGGCGTTATATTTCTTACAGTTTGTACGAAAATTGTTGTATGTAAATTCGAAAAACAGGTAATTTTTCAAAAATCGCCAAAAAATGAAGAATTCAATTATATTTGTTCGGACATATCCAAATAATGATGAAATGATGTTGTAATTATGGTTCCTTGTTAAAATCACCCACCCTCGCTTTCCCACCAGGGGTCAGGTCATACCCATTATTACTGTCATCCCACTGGAATTTGAAGTTATTATTTTGTTCTTTATCCAGTCGGCAGGTATTTTTAGGTAGAAAGAGGTCGGAAGTTAATGAAACTGGGCGAGCATTTAGCCTATATTTTGTTTCACACATAAATTAAGATAATTTTCTGGACACTTGTTGTTTTATTTACAGTTAACAATGTGAGTTATGGTTGGACCACCCTTTAAAAAGTACTAGAGAATATAAAGTAATCACGAAAAAGCCATTCCGAAAGTATGGTCAAAATAAGTTTCAATTGGAAACGTATTTTACTAAAGAGTTTTTAAACAGAGCTATCTAGACAAAATCGCTTCCTGGAATGTAGCAAATAAAAAAAGACATCGCCATTAACTATCCTTGGATCCTGAGAAATTGATTAGTCAAAACGGGGATCCTTCGAATTTTCCCGATCCGTTTAATTTTCGGTTTGAAATCAACGCCTTAGAAATCCGACTTTGAGCTTTTTGGCAAGTTGAAGGAATAGGCGAATAAAACCACGCTAAACTTCTGAACGAACTTCGGACTTTTGATTTTTCGGGAGTTTAGAGGACTTTCATCATTTCCACAGGCAAGAGGTCAGAGTTTCGAAAATTAAACAAGTCCTAAGTATTGAGCTATTTAAAGTTAAAATATGTCCCAGTACCGCTGATGCAACGGACGATTTTAGAAGTGTTAACAAAACAAGGAGGATTGACGCATTAAGAAATCAAGTCTTCATTTACATAATCTTAACCAATTAAGAAAATCATGCTTAAATCATGCAATTAGGTATCATTTATAAGTAACCGTTGTTTGGGTTGTTTTTTAAAACTTTAGAAAATCATGCACATGCAGAAAACTCTTTCAGAGGCACATTTTTTTATTGTAGTCCGTCTTAATGGATTTTCTCGCCTCAACTTTAGCATTTGAATTTCTGCTTCAATCTTACCTTACAATGTTGTGGTAATCTGGTTGGTATCCAAGAAACCTTATTAGCGTCTTGTGTACCTGTTAATTGGTCAACGGAATCAAGATAGAGTGTTAAAGGTTGTGCGGGACTTGCATAAGTTAACAATTGCTTAAAATGTGCTGTTAAAGGTACTAAATCGTCGGGTATATTCTCAAAAGGTAACATGTAGTTATAGGATATCTAAAATAAGAATTTCATTAGTTTTTAAGTTTCAAAATCATATACATACAAGTAGTTTGAAAGATTTTGACAAAATAAAAGGAAGATTTTTTGTATTCGTTTCATTCTACTTACTTGCTGGCAAATTGAAATTAAAGTCGGCGTTAGAGCGCTAGAATCAGGTGTTGTACCCAAAAATCTTATCACATTTATTGGCCTCTTACTGACAAACCAATCACTCGCAACCAATGAGGCGCTTTTGGCCAGTAATGATGTCTTACCGCAACCTCCTTCGCCGTAAAGGACAAGTGGCTTATCTGAATCCCCCAGCATATATCGCTTGATATGTTCGAGATTTTCCTCACGACCATAGAATACTTTAACCGAATTATTACAAGCGTGCAAATGCTGAAGGATCTCAGTTACTATTTGCCCCTGTGCACTGGAGTCTTCCTTGCGCATCGCTCGATCCACAAGCTTCACGATGTTTTTGTAGAAATGTGCTATAAAATGATTTAGGTATTCCTCGTGGGTTTCAATGTCAAGACCCTCACGACCAATCCATTCAACGGTGTACCTTAAAAACGGTGTATTCAAAATATTTTTGATCGTTAATATTTTTTTTTTTTTAAATTACTTTTGCATATTGGTTGTCTCAATTTTGTTGGGAAGCCTTTCATCACGTAGGTTAGCCAGAAGCTTTGAAGACTCTGTGTCAAGACTTCTGTTGATAATGTCTACGAAAAGTGAAGCTTTCTTCAGATTTTGGAGATTTATGTTGTTTATATAGCGGACATAGGCAAGGCAATGGTTTTTAGTGTTTCGAACGTCCAAAATGCCATTGATGACTTCTCTTTCGGTAACTGTAGAATAGAAATGAATTTGTTAATTTTATTTTATATTAGACTGTTTTTTGTGTTAAACTAGCTGTCCCGGCAGACGTTGTTCTAGCCCTTCGAATAGATAGCGCGATTATATCTAAACGATGATAGATATAAGTAAACATTTTGAACATTAAGCTATAATTTCTCTAAAATATGAGAACATGAACATGAGCTGTTGGATACCCTATTCGCTATTTTATTTTTATACCGTTCGCCCTCCCTAGACAGCCGCAGTCCAGTTCCAGAAACAGAATTTTTCTGTACTATGAGGTAAGTAACATTCAATTTAAAGCTTTCAGTTCGATTTGAACAAAACAAGACATAACTTGAATTTTTAAAAATTAGATTTTGAATGAAAATAAATTATGGGTGTATTTAACAATTCTACCTAAGTTCTTTTTCGGGGTACTGCCTCTTGCAAGGACGTGACAAATCCTCCAAGACTAATTAATGTCATGAAAAGTGCTTCTCTGTTAGCCGTTCGGATTCGGCGGTAAATTGTAGATCCCTTCCATTCCTGCTGAATATCAACGCACACACAGGAATGGTTGAGAGTGTAAGTTACAGGCCCCGCTTGGAACTGTTGTGCCAACAATAAAAAAAAATTAACTATTCTTAAACCACAATTTGCTGCGTAACCAGGGAATACAATCCGAAATGTTCATCTTCTTATTTCACAACTGCGACCGGTACTAAGAAAAACATTAAAATATTAATGCATATTAAGACTTTTAACGGAAACGCCACTTAAAAGTGGGCGCGTCTTTAGAATTGTTAAACAGAAATTTAAAACACTAACTGAGCTATGATCCTTAGTCCATTAATCATATGTGTAAGACTACAGCTGAATCCAGTAGTTTACTAAAGATCTTACCCGAATAAAGGTATTTTATAAAAATCACGTCCTTAAAAGTAAGCGTATACTAAAAAAATTAAATAAAAAATTTTTAAGAGATATATTTTCCATATAACGAACAAAAAAAAATAGTTAAAACCTTAAATTTTTTTGTCACACCCGAAATTCAAAAATTTCTTTTCATGCGCATGCTTCTTAGCTTCAACTAAAAGATGCACACATTTGGGCTTGTGGATTTATAATAATTATTAGCCCAGTCATTTTAGGCATTTTAAACCCCAATCTGCGGAAAAATTCCAATCAAGCTGAATTTTGGTACACACCTTAACTACAGCGTTGTTATGAAGATGTGAAAAATCGACATTGATATCGTGCCGGCAAAAAAAGTTATGAAGGTCAAAAGGTCAGGAAAACCTAAAAAAAACCGTTTTTCGCAAATATCTCGGTTTCTATAGCTCCAATGATTTTAACGTGTATGACAAAATTGTAGAACATAAAATTTGCTACAATTTCGCAGTTCCACCCTCCTTTTCAAATTCCATTTCTTGGTAACGAATTGACAAACAACAATTTTCGCCCTATTTATATTGTAGGAAATTTAATGCTTTACAAAAAAGGTCTTGTATACTTTTGCCGTATTAAGTAAGGAAAAAAAGTTATTGAGGGAAAACCGGAGCAAAGTCGAACATTTTGCAATTCCCCCTTTTCCTCTTTTTCCGTATCTCGGTAACGAAATGACATACAACTATTTTTGTACCAACAATATTTTAGTAAATTTCACGCTCTACAAAAAAGTCTACTACACTTTTGCCGTAGAACGTAAGCAAAAAAAGTTATAGAGCGAAAACCGGAGCTAACTCCAAAAGTTTGCAGTTTCCCCTCCTCCTCTTTTTCAACAGGGCCGGTGAGGTCCAAAACTTCGTCAAATGTTAATTCAATATTCCTGAACAATATCTCAAAGTTTGATTAACTTCCGACCTTTTTCTACCTGCCCACTCACTGTATACTAAGAACAAAGTAATATATAAAAATTAGGGCGGAATGACAATAGTAATGGGCATGGCCTGGCACCTGGTGGGCAAGCGGGGATCGTTGGGGGGTGTAAAAAGTTGGTAATCTTAACAAGAAGCCATAAAAACAGCAATATTTCATGATTTCTCGGGTATATCCGAAGAAATAAGGTGGAATTCTTCATTTCTTGGCATTTTTTGGCGAATTTTGAAAAATGACCTTTTTTTCAAAGTGCCATATCTCGGTAACTAATCGACATACAAAATTGATTGTACTAACGAAATTGTAGCAAATTTTATGTTCTACAATTTTGTCATACACGTTAAAATCATTGGAGCTATAGAAACCGAGATATTTGCGAAAAACGGTTTTTTTAGGTTTTCGTGACCTTTTGACCTTCATAAATTTTTTTGCCGGCACGATATCAATGTCGATTTTTCACATCTTCATTACAACGCCGTAATAAAGGTGTGTACCAAAATTCAGCTTGATTGGAATTTTTCCGCAGATAAAACCTAAAATTACTGGGCTATATCGTTTATTTGCTAAAATAAATCTTTTATAGTTTCTAATGAAAAATGGGCGTCAGCCACACCCAAAATCAATTTTGTTTTCATAGGTATACAAGATGTTTACGTTCAACTAATACCCACAAAATTTAAGGTTTTTTTGCTCGAATATAAGCATCGTTATTTTATAAATAAAATTGATGGTTTTGTATGAAAAGTAAATATTTGTATTTAGCTTGGAGAATATTTACCAATAGCTTATGCGTGTGCAAAATTGCCTTGATCGTAACTGTACAAAAAGCACAATTTAATTTTGCCAAATATAAGTTGTTGAACAAAAATAGATTGTGAGCGGATTTCACCGGTTCAAAAACTAAGTCATACATACCCTTGAACCAAAGATTAGACACACCAATTTTCAGATTGCGACCTCTATAAAGAGTCGGACGGACGGACGTACGCAGCTGGTCAAAAAAATAGACGCGTTTTCCTAAATCATCAATAATGATAGTTTGTATGTAATTTTTTTTGTATTTTATCATAATTTTCGTTTACTTTTCTCTTATAACTTGAGTATCCGCCATTATGATCCAGAACTTTTTATACCCTATTCGCTATTCCATAGAATGAGTATATTGTATTTGGTGTGGAGTTTGTAACATAGAGAAATAATACCGTTAGGTATAGAAAAGTATATATATTCTGACTCAGAATCAAAAGCCTAGTCGATTTAGCCATGTCCGTCCGTCCGTCCGTCCGTATGTATACTCTCTAGACGTCGCAATTTTTGAGCTAGAAAGCTGAAATTTGGTATATATAATCTTTGGTTCAAGAGTAAGGCTAAGTTCTTGAACCGGTAAAATCCGCCCACAAACACGCCCACAATCGTCATTTTTGGTGAAAAACCTCAATTTGGTAAAATTAAATTATGTTTTTTGTACAGTTACGATAAAAGCATAACGCTAAAATTTTGCACACGTAAGCTTTAGGTAAACTTTCTTCCAATCAAATAAAAATATTTCAGTTTGGGCGTGGCTTCCGCCTATTTTTCATACAAAACCATCAATATTGTTTTTTATAAAATAACAATTGTTATATTAAAGCGAAAAACATTAAATTTTGTGGGTCTTACTGGCACATAAACATCTTGTGTATGAAATCAAAAAAATAGTCAAAAGTCGTATAATGCATTAATTTTTTTAACGTTTTTTAACTATCGGTCGCAGTTTTGAAGTAAACAGATGAACACTTGGATTTATATTCCTTGGTTACGTAGCAGAGTGTGGTCTAAGAATTGTTAAAAACACCCATAATCGCTATTTCCATTCAAAATCTAATTTTTAAAAATTTAAGTTTTGTCTTGTTTTGTTCAAATCGATCTGCAAGAATAAAATTGAATGTCACTGAGCTCATAACAATTGCCTTGGCAATAAAACGTTTTATTTTTAGGCGTGGCGCACGCCTTTTTTTATTGTGCCAGCACTAATTGAACATCACACCGCACAAAATTAATGTTATTGAATTTGTTTCTGTCTGCTTAAGAAGAATTTTGTTTCTGAAACATCGGCTGTTTGCGGGAGGCAGACGCATACACATACAAAAATATGGGGAATAGGATATCCAACAGTTCGCTGCAAACGTACTGTAGCTCTCGCTTATGTTTTTATAAATAAAATTGGTGGTTTTGTGTGAAAAGTAAATATTTGTATTTAGCTTAGAGAATATTTACCAATAGCCTATGCGTGTGCAAAATTTAAGCGTTGTGCTTTGATCGTAACTGTACAAAAAGCACAATTTAATTTTGCCAAATATAAGTTGTTGAACAAAAATAGATTGTGGGCGGATTTCACCCGTTCAAAAACTAAGTCATACTCTTGAACCAAAGATTAGACACACCAATTTTCAGATTGCGACCTCTATAAAGAGTCGGACGGACGGACGTACGCAGCTGGTCAAAAAAATAGACGCGTTTTCCTAAATCATCAATAATGATAGTTTGTATGTAAATTTTTTTGTATTTTATCATAATTTTCGTTTACTTTTCTCTAATAACCCGAGTATCCGCCATTATGATCAAAAACTTTTTTAAAGTTGGCGTGGAATTTACTCTACAAGCTTTTTTCTGGCATGATTATTTGGGTATAGAATACCATTCATTCTGAACAGCATCCCATAATCTGTTCCTATTTGGAAAGTATTGGCCTCTTAGTTTCCGCTTAGGCTCATTTCACAAGTTCTCAATCGGTTTGAGATCTGGGGATCGACTTGGCCATGAAACAATTGAAACGTCTTTCTCTCGAAACCAATCTTTCACAAGTTTTGCCGTGTGTTTCGCATCGTTATCCTGCTGAAAATTCCATCGGCATGTTTTCTTCGGCAAATGAAAGCATGAAATCTTCCGAAATATCCCTGTAACCGTTTGTAATGTAGTCAAGATGTTACTAATACGGAATATAGGAAATAGAACCCATACCAGAAAAATGCCCCAGACCATAATATTTCCTTCTCCGTGTCTAAACGTATTCCTCTGATAAGAACAAATTAATTTTTGTTTCGTCACTCCAGAGGATATTGCGCCATTTTCTTGCTCCTTCAGGTCTGCTCCATTTTCTATGGCAAAGATATACATTTTAATCGCAAATATTTTTTTGACCAGCTGTGTACATGGCTAAATCGACTAGGCTTTTGATTCTGAGTCAGAATATATATGCTTTTCTATACCTAACGGTATTATTTCTCTATGTTACAAACTCCACACCACGGACCAATAAGATAGAGACCGCCAACTCACTGTTTGGTCTCTCTTTTGCCTACAAGCTGAAAATCAGCTGATATGCCATTTATTTGCTTTTTAAATGGGAGCAGCAAACACCAACAAAATAAATGGCACACCCAGGGATGGTTGCCATCACAAAATGCACAGATAGAGATGTACACGTATTCACAGACACGAAAAAATATTTCGATAGTGTTTCAGGCGAGAGGAGTACGAGTTGGCGGTGTGTATTGGTCCGTGCTCCACACCAAATACAATATACTAATTCTATAGAATAGGGTAAAATCATACCCTTGCCCATTTAGATTTCTTGAACTTTACGCAAATTTTTAAATTTCTGAATCAGCTTTGGCTTTGATTTTTATCAATTTTTACCAAAACAGAAGGTATGCTTACCTGACATGAAATAGTTATGCATTGTCTCCTTATCTATTTTTCCGTTCGTGAACAATGAGAGAGATGCTTTGCGAAAAAGTTTTTGCATCTTATTAAGTGTATCCCACCAAACTGCCTGATCTTCAGCTTGTAGTTTTGGAACTCTCTATACATAAAAAATAGAACTTCATTCTTAACAGAATCTACCGAAATTACTGAGTTGATTTCCAAAATTATACCTTGTTGTTAAAGTTTATTAGGATCGAAGAAATGGGTTGCAAAACTGATATTGGTGGTACAGCATTACTGTCTTTTTTATACCATAGATCAGGTAATGTTCCATCAACTCCCATAGATGCAAGCTCGTCCCTATAAACAAAGATACAACATTTATGTATTTTAAAATAGGGCTGAAAACGCTTTCAAATCAAAAGCCAAAAAGATAAGAGTTCCAGAAATAATATTTATATCCTACCTTAACAGCTGTAACTCTGATGAAACAATGTACGTGGGAATGGGTCGATATCCATATTTCTGACCAAGGAATACGACAAAATTCGGCCCCATTGATAAGCGTTGACAATTTGCAATTTCACGCATGCATAGCTCAGTTGTCATATGATCATCGGTTGCTTCATCTCTCACACCCCAACGCATGTCAACAACCTAAAAATTATAGAAAATAGCATACGCACAATTAAGTCCTTGAAAACATTCCTTGGTAAATAGGATATAGGAACTAGGTATCGGTATCACAAAACCACTTTTAATTGAACAGACTACATTACATATTTCACGTCACTAAAAATGCCGTAATATGTTAAGGACACCTACGACGATACTAGAATATTTTTTCCGTTAGATCTGGTAATAATGAAAAGGGTGTTTTTTTACAACTTTAGAACTTAAAACAATAATAAAGGGTGTTTTTTAGACGTGCGGTTTTCAATCTGGCAATACTTTTATCGGAGTTGGTCTTTTTGACAGCTGTCACTTAATTTATGCTCAGTTTGGTTAGCCATTTCATAATAAAAAGACTTACTCCTGAACAACGTTCAGGTTTTTAAAACATAATGGAAAACCCTTATCTTTTTAATAAAGCTAAATTAAACTACACGTCTAGAAAACACGCTTTATTATATAAATCTAATCTAATAAATATAATCTGGTAGATGATTTCATGGCATTTATTTTTTAAATAAATATGATTTCCAGCACATGTACGCCGCTGTTTCGAGTTGCATAGTCCATTCAATCAGTCCAATTGTTCACTACTTATCCAAAAAATCTTAGGGTTATGGCGTCAATGGTGGCTTGAATAGTTGGCTTTAAGAGTTGCTGGTTTGTCGGCAAAAATTAATGACTTAACATAGGCCCATAAAAAGTAATCGAGGACGTTAAACTGCACGAACTTGGGCATTGCATTTGAAATCTATAGTATTCTTAAAAAGCGGAATGTTTTGTGCGGCTTCTATGGACGACGTTCACAAGCACTTATTGGAGAGTAATTTTAGTGGTTATTGTCTAAACTGCTATGGGAAGCAAAAACAACATTAGAAGACATTTGGTGTAAAATACATAGATAAGACAACTAGCGCCACCATTGATGACGTTCAGAACTAAAATAAAATGTTCCATGAAATTACTATAAAAATGTATATACAATGACGTGGGGCCCAGTTAACAGGACCACTTCTGGAAACAAGGTTGTCACCAAATTGATTTTACAATAAATTGGTTGCTGAACGATCTGACGTTAAACGATTCATGATCAACTGCCAAACCTTACTGAACAGAAATGTCAACACTCAACCCAGTATGACATTCTCAACTGTCAAACCATAGACAAAACAACCATCGAAACTTCTCAGCTAAAAAAACACCCTTTACAAGAGGATTTCTTAAAGATCTGTGGAAATTTATTTATGTTCATAAAGAAAAGCTTTCAATATTTTTGCCAGAATGATTTCATTGCTAGGGCTTCAAACAAGAGGGTGTTTCGAGGCATACATTTTTCTGCATCGAAGTAAAATACCAAAACCATCTTTTAAAATCCTTACATTCGAATCATTCAATGTATGCGAGCCCTTTTCCTTGTGCCCGAATTTCCCAAAGTCTACGCTCCCCATTGTTAACATCTTAAAATAAAAAAAAAAATATTGTTTTATCATGGAACAGAAATCTCTGCTGCTTTCTTCTCTGTTTATTATTCATTAGGTATTAAAATATTAAAAATAATCAAAAAGGAAAGTCACAAACTCTTTCCGCCAAATTTATTCACAAGGACTATGCTACTTGGTAGTGTGCGCTTAATAGAGTGAGACACGAATCAAGTTCAACTTTTTCAATATCGGTTTACTTATCTACATAAAAAAAAACTTGTCTGCAATTCAGGTTCCACTTATCATAAGGTAACGTCAATTAATCACATTTAAAACAGTAGCTACATTATGATTGTTTGCTAAGCTGAATACAAGGTGTACATCGTTTTTATAATCGAATTTCATTACCTTTTATGATCCATCTATTAATGTTTTGTAGTTGTTAAAGACATCGTTACGTTTCTCACCCAGAGTTTATCGTTTCATTTCCCAAAAAGAATAAGCTTTTATTGGTTTATGGAGTTATCACACGAATAGGTGCGATTTTAGCTCATTTCTTTGTCTCCTTAAACTTTCAATTTTGGCATGTCAAGTATAATTTTTTATGTTGATTCTTTTTCTACTATATTATAGTATAATTTAACTGCAGACAACTATACTCTAACGAACATAAACCGGCAGTACCTATACTCGTACATTTTTGTAAAATGACCTGTTTTCTTAAAAAAATTTTAAGAAATGGAATGGTATTAATATAGGTAAGTTTTATGTGTTATTTGTATTTTAAGTCGTGTATTTTTTTTGTGCAATCAAAAAAAAAAAAAAAGGACGGAAACCCAGTACCTAAGAGCTTTTTTATGAAAATAACTTACGGAAAACAAAAGAGTGTGCATAAGAGACAAACATTACTATCTTCCCTGTACTGCAGATTTATGTTGGACAGAGTATAGTTAATAGCAATATTAATATTTTCTACAGAACTTTTTCAGATTTGAATACTTAAACAAAAAAACTGAAGTTATGGCTGAGGTTGCCAACCGTCCACAATATACAGGGATAGTTTGCTGCCATGACATTAGGCCATAGTTGCATGAGACCAATGGTTATATTAAATAAGGAAGTTTAAGAACTCACCAAATCTCTTATAGAAAGAACAAATGATTCCTAACTTGACCAAAATGAAAATGATGATGTGAAGGTAGTGAATCAAGCACAATAATCGCGAACCCGATTTGGTCTTTGCCTGGCGCCTGGGTTTCTCCTGGGGAATTTGTTTTTGAGATTATGCCATTTGGCCATCACTAACCCTTCAAAATGGCTGGAGTTGCAGAACAACTTATCATTTGTAAACAACTAATGTGATACCTCGCTCCCGTTTTAAGGAAAAGAGAATGTAGAACTCTAAACATAGATCGGCAACTCTTAGTGCGAAAGAATTGATTTGAACATTATCCAAGAAAGTGGAGCTCACAATTAATAACCACGCAACAGGGTATGCACCTCTCCATCAACACTTTAATAATTGAATAAACTGCAGTCTGTCATATCAATGTGCGCAGGCATGATCCCTGATCCAGATTTTTTTTTTCCCTCATGAGTTCCAAATGTTTCTTAGCAGTAAAATTGACCTGTGTGCCGTCACGAAAAACGGCAAAATGCTCTGATGCCATCCAGACCATAATTTTTTTGGAATACCGTCTAATACACCTTCAACAGCTACTATTACAGAAATCACAGGGAATACGTCAACAAATATTGTTTAGCTGCGTTGTAAAACAGTCTCTATTGAAAATTTTTACTTTTTTCCTATTTATAAAATGTATAATACATATTCTGCAATTGTAATTATAATCAAAAAAATAAGAATAAACTTCAAATCTGTCTTGCGTCCCTGGTTGCAAATGTATTGTGTAAAAACAAGGCAGTGTACTGAAGGCAGGACAATATTTTGTTTTGTTCTCAAAATCGAGAATTGCCCTTTTGAATGAAACTTGTTTTGGGTATCCGTGTCCACGGACCAATAAGATACAGACCGCCAACTCACTGTATGGTCTCTCTTTTTGCCTACAAGCTGAAAATCAGCTGATATGCCATTTATTTTGAGAGTGTGACGCTCTCCCTTGCTTTTTAAACCCATTTAGCAAACACACCAACAAAATAAATGGCATACGCAGGGATGGATGCAGGGTTCGGACTTGAGAGATTGCAAATCGCAGTAAAATGAACTCAAAATCGCAGAAGATTCAATATTTTCGCAGTAGAATTGACTTTCAATAGGAAAAGACGTTTTGTTTTAGTTTTAAATTTTTTTTCTTTATTAACATAACAAAACTAAAATAAATAAACTCTATATTCTTTGGTTTAATATCAAAACAATATTAAAATAAAATAATAAAAAAAAAAAAAAAAAAAAAACAAGTATTATCACATCATTTATGTCATAATAACAAAATCAAACGATTGAAAATGTTTAGTTTCAGTTTATATCAATTCAAACTTTCCATTTATAAATTTGTATTTTTTTATAAATTTTATCAAATCAAGCGGCGGTACAAAAACATCATGGCGATTTTTAATTAAAGAATGTACAAACATAAGATTTTCGACAGTTTGAACACTGAGCCTGTTTCGAAATTTGTTTTTAATTAAATTCATCATTGAGAATTGCCTTTCCGCTGCTGCACTGCTATGAGGTAAAATAGTAAGCGAAAGCATGTATTCGGAAAGATTTTGAAAAAGAAATTCTTCAACGACATTTTTCTGATCTTTTAAAGAAAACCAAAATTTAACAATGTCCTTATTTTCTTTTAGCAGGGATGTTATTCTGTGAACAGTAATGTTATTTAAACAAAATTTTCAAAAATCGCAGTAGATTGCAAGAAAAACGCAGTGACGCAGTAGATTTGAAAATTTGCCAAAAAGTGCAGTAGATCTACTGCGATTGCAGGGAAGTCCGAACGCTGGATGGATGCCATCACAAAATGCACAGAAAAAGAGACGTACAGTACATTGTACACGCATTCACAGACAGGAACAAATATTTCGAGGGTGTTTCAGGCAAAAGGAGTACGAGTTGGCGGTCTGTATTGGTCTGTGTCCGTGTCAATTTCAATTTGACTTTTTGTCATTTGAATTTTGTCTTTTGTCATTGGAAAAAGTAATCATTAGATAAATGATAATTAATTGGATAATTAAAGTAGGTACGTATTAAGTTCTTCGTTCATTATTTGTTTATTTTTGTTATATTTATCACAGACTGGCACAATTTCACAACAAACAACAAAAAGTAACAAATTTTTCTCATCTGACGTTTGACAGAAAAGTATTCAGATCGATTTACCCAACCCATCAGAGATGCATTCTTTCGTGTTGAGAATCGATCTAGAATTGCACTTTTTGAATGAATGAAACTCTCAAAAGTGAAAAAGATCAAAACTTTTGGCAGAAAGAACAATTCTTTTCGTGAATGAAACTCGCTATAAGTGCGTTCAGCGTTCGTCTTCGGTGCTGAAATATAGGATAGCTCGAATTTTCAGACTTTTAGGGTACCATTTTTATGATGATAATACAGTATCGTAAACTTTACAATTTTATGACACAGGGGTGCAAATTGAATGTGTTTTAAAAATCCTTTGATCTTTTTCATTTCTAGATTCAGTGTACCGAATTCTTAAGTTCTCCTATATTTTGTATTCAGGAAGCAATTTCAGGTTTATCTTTTTGTAAAACGAAATAATAACTTTATCAAAAAATGGATTGAGGTTGAAATTCTGTAGTCTTATGACGTTTCAGAATTATTACCCCGGCTCATTGAAAAAAAATAGAGGAATGTAGAAGGAATCTACCAATTTCTGAATGTGTCAGTGTGCTAATTCCAGACGTTTCCTGCTATACAGCACAAGCCATATAAAACTACCAACGTAATGAATTTTCCGAATCCTATGGCAGACGCTATGAAGCTTCAACAACGTCTGAAGGTCTGAATTTAAATTTAGTGCCGGAGCAGAAACGATGAAAATTTTGCGATATGAGCAGGATGTGGACCCAATATTAAATGGTGTGTAACATTATTCCTGAAGTGGCTATAAGCAAATAAAAATAATAATAAATAATAATAATAATAATAATTATAATACAAAAATAATTAAGTAAACGAACCAATAAAATAATAATTAAATAAATAATTATTTTAAAATAATTTCATTTTTTTTCCTCTTTATGAAAAAACAAAGGCACAGTCACCCTGTTACATATAAAAATATATCCTCACTCAAGCCCAGCGCGAAGATGGTCGCCACTGACCCTAGCCAATAAAAATCGTTTTTCTTAATTTCTTCTGCTTATCAGATAAATCGGAGTGAGTGAAAAGTATTGATTTTAATTTATGAGCGAGTGCGAAAGGTGTACTTCAAAACCGTAACTTTTTGTTCCTCCGTGATCGTCATCACACATTTCACACATAAAACTTTTGGCGGCAAATACGTATGGCTCTACGATGTCTACCACTGCTTCTTCTTACCTCAATAGGTAAAACTGTGCAAAAAGCATAATATGAAAACTGAAACCAGGCGCTCAGAAAAAGCGGGAAGCCTTTTATTTTTGCCGACCATTTGAAAATGCAGGACATGAATATCAAAAGAAAGAAAGAAAGAATGGAAAGTAGTGAAGGCGTGAATCAAATTTCCTATTGACTGGAAACCAAGTTGTTTTTTACCGTTTTCTTCCAGCTTTTGGCTCCACCCATTTTTTCAAATAAATGCAAAAAATAGGCTCCTTTTATTTATGAGCTCCTGGTAAAGCAACAGATTTTGAAGAAAATGTTTGAAATGTGAGACACCAAGCATGTGGCGCTGTGGTGTCGAAAAATTGAACAAAAACTGCATATTTTATTGCAAACATTGAAGCAACACGTCACTTGCCTGATTATATTAAAACTTAGTGCAGAAAAGGAAAGCAAAGTGATAAAGGATAGATCCCAGCTAACATATGACTTAAAAGTATCTAAATTGTTGTGTTCTTTGCAGTTCGAGATCTCTCGCACGTCTCTTCCATAATGGCAACCCTTAATAAATTCTCGAACAACCTATATCCATGACCAATGCGTGACTGTTTGACTGAAGTGTGTGCGGAAAAGATATTTGGAACGTTCTTCTTCGAAGAAGCTACGAGAGCACCCGTAACCATCAATGGAAGGCATTATCGGACCTATACAGGGTGTCCCCTAATATTTTGGCAAGGGCATATATTCAATTTTGATATAATCTTTTGGGGATTTAAGAAAAGGCTTATTTTGGTGTAACCTGACACCCGTTAACAGCAATTTCGTTTAGGACTTAGACTTTAGAAGAATAATAGCCTTTGTAACTGCGTTTAAATTATTTTGATTTCTTGTCCCAGTTTTAAGATATTCAGTTTTTAGCCTGTTCCATTTTTCCTGTCCATGCTAATTTTCTTACTTTCGGGTCATTTTTCTCACGAAAACACGTAGTAAACATAACATTTTAATATTTGTATGAATTACCGTAATTAATTAGAAAATTAAAATGAAAGACAAGATTATGTAGAAAAAAACGCAGATTTTATGATACATACTTGGAAAAACCAGGTGCAAGTACCATGCCCTAAAATGTTGCCTATGGATTAGGGGACACCCTGTATATGTAACTAACGTTCTTACTTTTTGTCTGCTGTTGAATTAATTCTTAGTAGACGCAGTCAAAATACTCGTGTATGGAACTTTAAACTATAAATGAACTGGACGGTTGAGTGGCACTATTTTGCCTTCATGTGTGATAATGAGACAATGATACAAAATTTTGTGCATAAGTAATATTTTTTTGATCTGTAAAAGTATCGGGTTTCTTTAAACTAACCACTCAGAACTCAAAATTAAAACTAAGAAGCAAAAACTTTTAAGGAAACAAAAATAAACTTACTTGAAACTCTAATCCATGTTTTTCACGACAATAATCCTTAATTCTAGGATAACACTTGGCCATCAAAGTATTTCTTTCCATCGTAGTATCTAACACCATTTATTGAAGAAAACAAAATTAAATTACGTAACACATTCTTTTGGTTTCTATTTTTTCTCACCCGTGAAAGTTGAACTTGTAAATATTCGCACGATTTTTGAACTCACTGGCGGCAAGGACTCTAGTGAGCCAGTGAATATCAAATCTATAGTTTTATCATCCATTTTGTTTAAACAAAATCGATCACTTTAAAAATCAAAAATGTCCTTGAAAAGGACTTATTTTATGAACTATTTCAAAGTTCTTGTTCTCGAAATATTGAAATTGAACTGAAAAGAAAGGATTCAGGACGGCTGCTTTTTTACCCTTAAATTTATGAAATTTAATGTTTGATCAATAAAAGCTTTTTTTCGTCCTTATATTTTTTTTTTTTATATTTTGGTCTTGGTAAATAAACAAATGTCAGCTGAAATTGTTTGGCTTGTTGAGTTTTAGTTTGACTTTTCAATGACTACGTTTGTAAACAGAAACAAGGACTTGTTGATATTTTGTTAGAATTTTGTATTCGATAAACAATTAGACGCTAATACCGGATATCCTGGTTAAGGATTTGACTAACAAGTTTGTAAACAGAGTCTATCATACAAAATGGTTGTCCAGAGCGACATCGAATTGTAGGTGATGCATTGAATTTCACTAAGGGTATATCATATTATTCTTTAGCTTGTTGGGAAAGGTCAAGGATATGAAGTTCAAGTTAAGTTGTCGGAAACCAATTTAAGAGTTGCGTGATTCTAGCAAAAACTGGGTTCTGAATGAATTAGTGTATTCTTACGAATTTATTGAAAGAGCGTGCTGACTTCGGGAAAATGAATGGAATCGAAGTTTCATTCACTTTTGACAATGACCGACATCAGGAATACTTCTGCAAAACGAAGTAATACAAAACTGTGCTATCGTGCAATAGTTTGCCGAAAGAACGCAAATTAAAGTATGTGCAGTTTTTGGAACAAAATCTTGGCTGCAGAAACTTGTACTATATACGTTTTTTTGTTTGCTCGTCACGAAGAGTCAGAAAACATTTGGAATACTTCTGAAAGCGTATTTATAGCATTAAATGATGGATGTTCTCTGAAGTGGAGAGAAAATCGATTTCAGAGTTGAGTTCAGGTTCAGAACATCACTTGGCATGTGTGACGTAAGATTATATAGGTAGAGAGTATGAATCAATACAACGGTACAGTTGAAAGCAACTTCCAGGCAGTGTTTTGTTTGACTCATTCCCAACCAATTCTTCCGCATCGGCCTGAAAATTACCATGCACCTCACACAGGTGGCAAATTACGATTCAAAGAATGGCCTGTGACTTACACTCTCAACCATTCCTGTGTGTGCGTTGATATTCTGCAGGAATGAAAGGGACTTACAATTTACCGCCGAATATGAACGGCTAACAGAAAAGCACTTTTCATGACATGATTTACTCTTGGAAGATTTGTCGCTTCCTCGCAAACGGTAGTACCCCGGAAATGAGCTAAGGTGGAGTCAGGTCAGGTATCGAACCCAGATCCTTAGGCGTGGCAGTCCAACACACTAACCACTACGCCGTGCCGTACCTACCGTATGGCGTCGATGGTGGCTTGAATATTGGCTTCGAATGCTTCAACAGTTGCTGGTTTGTCGGCATAAACCAATGTCTTAACATAGCCCCATAAAAAATAATCGAGAGGTATTGAAAGTCGCACGAATTAGGGGGCCAGTTAACAGGGCCACTTCTGGAAATAACGTTGTCGCCCAGTAGATTTTCCAATAAATTGAGCGCTCTGTATGGAGAGTTGTGCCGTTTTGTTGGAACCAAATGTCGTGGATGTTTACCTGATTAATTTTTGGAAACAAAAGATCATTCAGCATGTCTCGAAAGCGCTCACCATTCACCGTAACTGCAACTCCTTCCTTATTTCGAAATCGCTCGCTCGATTTGATCGCATGATTCACTACTTGAACATACATAGTTGTTTTGGGGATATTGGTTTGGGGATTTTCGGCTTGTAGATTTTCTCTTTGGGGATTTCGGGGAAGCGGATTTTACTGTGGGGATTTTGCGTTCGGGGCTTGTGTTTTAGGGCAAACGTTACCAATCCGCGTTTAAATACGTAGCCTTCTAGTGCCTCAAAACTTCGTTTCTATTAGCTTATTATACAATAGCAGCAGCGCCTGGTAGCCACATATTCGGCCATATCGAGGCATCTGTCATCAAAAAAGAAAAATCATAAGTGCGTCGATGCATTGGTTTGACATGAGACAGATTTGAAATTCCAATAGAGATGCCCAAAATATATCTATGTATATATCGATGATTCAATATATCTTCCTATATTTGTAAAAATATAGATACCAAACAGTTTAATTTATGTTAAGGTAAGGTGGGGTAAGTGCATATCCGGGGTAAGTGCATACCCGACCCGACAAAGCTACAGTTAAATTTAAAAAAAAAAGTTTTATTTATGAAAACGGACGATAAATATGTTATCTTTATAAAACAAAACATTTGGCAGAACTGACAAATGTTTTTCGTTATTTATTTTTGACATTTAAAAATCAGTCTGCAAAGTTAGCTGTGTGTAAAGTTAAATCCGATTGTTGATATATTTTAAGAAAAAAAAAAGAAAAAAAGCGGTAAGTATTTTGTTTAAATGTTGTTTAATATGATCACGTATTCAGTTTTGCTGATTTACTTTTATAGTTGCGTTTTTGGCCATGGTATGCACTTGCCCCATTAAATTACTGTGAAGGGGGAAGTGCATAACTGAAGCACTTACCCCAGTATTTTTAAATCTGAGTAGCGTTGATTTAATGTATCATTTATTTTAATTCTTACAGAACAAAATGAGGAATTATACTAGTAAACAAGTGGACCTGCAAGAGAGGAACATAACGGTTCTAATGGCATGCATTGCAAACGGTCAAAAGCCTCCATTAATAATATTTCGTGGAAAAACTATATTGGATGGCGATTATATAATATTTTTATTTTTTTTTATTAAGTAAGGGTACGTCTACCGAGACCTTATAGTGAATACAACTTGTAACTGTGAATTTCAGACTTTTTTTTCCTAATTTTATTTTTAAGGGCTTGGATCCGCGTGTAAAAGTTTGTAACTTTGGAATTTATAAAGATATCTTAAAACTAAAAACTATTTTAAATAGACAAAATAGGTACTCCTTATTTATTACCCTTTACAACAAACAAACAATGCATTTACCCCAAAACAGGGGGAAAGTTCATACCATGAGACTTTTTTTTTTGTTTTTTATTTATAAAAAATGTATACGGTTTTGAATAAACAACAAAATAGCTTTTAAACTAACCGTAATAAACAAAGCATTAAGGCAACACCATCGGGAAGTACCGATTTTAAAAACTCAGTTTTTCACAAGGGTTTATATCTGAACTTTTGATTTTATGGGCCGCACTTACCCCACCTTACCTTATATCAAAATAAGCTGAAAATCATTGTTTATAAAAAATAAGAATGGTAATATTTGAATAAATTGTACACGCTGGCGTTAAATAGAACTAACATTTAAACATAATTATTTCCATTCAAAATATATGAAATAGTTGAATATCGATATATTTTCAAGAACGCCATCTCTAAATTCAAACAGCTGCTTTACCGATCTTATAATTCTGTGTTTCTATTTAATTGGTCTGTAAAACTTTTTGGCAGACTTAAGTAATCTTTTTCCAATAAAGATCGGAAGTTAAGGTGGAAGCCTTTGTACTACACCTATTATAGTTTTACCAGTAGTTTCTTGTTAGAGTGTTGCCAACAGTAAAAATAACTCACAATCTTGGTCCATCTACATACATTATAGTCTAAACGGAAAAATAAATACAATCGTTCAAAGACGACAACATTTTGAGTTTATAACAATCGTTTATTTTATTTTATGATATATTTGAACAAATCATATGTATATTATTTTAATAAACAAATATTTAAAAATATAAAGGTTTATATTATTATTATTCTTTCAATTATTATTTTATATAAGATATTGCTGGATTACTTGAATACGCGCTTTCTATTCTGATTTATTAAAACAAAAACAAAATTAGAAAAAACAAAAGTTTTCTTATTTTAAAGTTTAGCAATATAGTACCTTATAAAATAAAAAATAAAATATAATAAAAAAAAAAATAAAAACAAATACAAAAAAATTCTAATTAAAAATGTTTTATTCAGTAGATAACAATTAATATAAATAATAAAAATTAAATACATATCTATTGTTAAATATTTCAGATCTTCTTTTTTTTTGTTTAGTTTTGTTTTTATTGTGAATTCAATTTCAAAATTAACTATGTTTGTTCTATTAAATTGTTTTTTTTTCTTTTTATAATTTAATTTTTAAAGAAAATCTAAATACATATAATAATGCAAAATATTTTTTATATTTTTTTTTTTAGTTTTGTTTAAATAAATTTACAAGTTAGTTGAATTATTATTGCCTATTTGATTTTTGATTTCCTTTTTTTTGATATAATAAATCGATTTGGAGACTTGACTTATGAATAATAAAGTATTTTATCTATATTCAATTCATATTAACAAATTTTTTTTAACTTAAAAAAAAGAAAAATAATAACAAATAATAATAACTATATAGTTAAATAAACAAAAATGTTTAAGAAATGATACATTTATATATAATGCAATATGTAGGTTGGTTTTCAATGATGATGAAGATGATTATTATTTAATATAATAAGGTATTGAAATATTATGTTTTTTTTTATATAGCATAATAATATTTAAAAATTTATTTTTTCTTAAAAAGTTTATTGGAAGCAGCATTTGTTATAATTTTATTTATTATTTAAATTTTTTGTTTCATATAAAATTGAATATTTCGTAGAAAAGTTTGCTGTTCTCTCTTTAGTATGGGTTGTTTTCGTTTTTTTTTTTTTTTTTAATTTTTCAATATTTCTTGTTAACAAAGCTTTGTTTTGTTTATGCGTATGATGACTCACCATTGTTTAGACTATTACTAATACTATTATTTGTATTGCCGCTGATTGCTGTCGTCGATGGTGACGTCAATGTGATCCTATAACAAGAAAAAGCTGTGTTTTACACCATTCGCGGGGAATGCGTTCAAAAGGAAAGAAAAGACAAAACACAAAAAGAAAAGAGAGAAAACATGGTATATGATGACGCTTTGAAAATGGTTAGTAATGATATTGTTGTTTTGTAGATTTTATGTATTTTTTTGTTTTAATTACTGATTGTGTGCCTGAGGATCTAAACTCATTGTACTGTGCTGAAAATGTGTAAATTTTGTGCCATTGAAAGATAAGAGTGATACATTTAAGCCATGTTCAGGAGAAATAATTGAAAAGGAGTCTTGAAAGATAAGTTTTTGAAACAAAAATCAAAATACCTGAGTGATTGCGTTTAATAATAATGTTGTTTGTGTAATGTTTTTAATAAATAAAATAAAAACACATAAATCTCTTTCAAACTCAAATAAAAAATAGAACTTTCATCGAACTAAAACAACGCTTTTAAAAGTATTTCAAAAAGGATTTAAAAGTATCAAGAATAATGTAATCGTAAAGGGTCTTCCAATAGGGACTTCCGACATTTGACAGTTAATAGCCGCCATCTTGTTGAAGCTACATCTGTCAAATTGGCTGTCATTTATTCTGTCTGTTTTGCCAATTCACGACGGACGGATATAGCGTTCAACAACAATAACTACGACACAGACAATGGGGCATGAATTTAAACAAATTCCCTTAAAATGTTAGAATTCACAATATATTCATGCTGCTATTTTAATAAGAGTCGGTAATCATCGACCAACATTTTGTCTTAGAAGGGTACAACAGCAGCTAACTGATGAGCCCAACTGTTGTACATTGTACCTGGGCGAAACGCATTTGGACTAAAAGTCACTAAACACTTTATTTTGAATTTACTTCAATACAAATCACTAAAAATTTATAAAATTTTTGGCAAATAGGACAAAAACCACAGCGGCCCTCAAAGCCAACATGAAAGACCCGTGTAAACCCTAAACGACAAAGCATCAAAAATGTGGGCTTAAAAGTAAATGTTCCCATTGAGACAATGTGAGAAAAGGATAAAACGGTTTCTATGGAAGCTGGATCTGAAACGGTACCGAGGCAATCAAGAAATAGAAACCTCTTGATATCCCAAGACACATGGGATAAAATTACATTCCGCAGAGCACTCCAAATAAATATAAATAATGAAACTGATGCTCATCTGAAATTGGTTGTTGAGGTGTTTGAGATGAGAAAGAAGGTGCTGTATAAAATTACTAAATACCTTGTAGGTCAAAAAACTTTAAGAGAAAACATAAATTACGAGGAAGGAAGGAGCATTTCTGTGCGCTGCTCAACGACGAACAGAACACGCAAACGAAAATTATCAAATTAAATAAGGGTCACGATCCTACTTTTAAGAAACAACAGAGAAGCTGAAGCTGGTATACCATCAATACTTGCGAATTTCTTAAAGCAGACCAAGACTTGGCAGCAAACATTTCGTTGTCACTGGTTGAGGCTGTTTGAGAAAACGAAACGATCTCAAGAACTGTAACATCTGGAGTGGTATCACCATTTTGTCCGTATTTCGAGAGGATCATCTGGAGATCTCTTGGTGCTAGAAGCATCCCCTGTAATTTTTTTTTGCTAAGCTAAGCTATATGCATTCGAAGTGAAACGGGGTGATGTTCTCTCACCGATTATGTTCTTCTTTGCGGTTGATGATATCAAGACTGCCAAGCGGTGGGTGAAAATGAGACTTTTTTTTTATAATGCGCACGCACTCAAGGGGTTTGTTATAGCCCTTTTAATGATAAGTCACAGCGCGAGCGATAGGAAGTTAGGAAGGAAGGGAAAGGAGGTGTCGATGAACATTGATCTTGAATGTTTGAAGATCAAAATGGCAAGGAAAAATTGTGCCAGGCAATCCATTCCACATTCGTGTTGTACGACTAAAGAAAGAATCTCTTTATTTCACGGTACGTCCGAAATTGGGCTCAAGTGTAAACTGATGAGCGTTCCTAGCAAGACGAGTATTACGGGGGAAATGTTTAAGGGGTGGAACGCAGCTGGCTACCTCGAGTGAGCATTTTTTGTAAAAGAACCTGTAAAATAAGGAAAGACATGAGACATTTCGACGATGTTCGAGTGACGGAAATGTTTCCATAAAGTTTTTCTCTCCTATCAATTTTAACGCTTTTTTCTGAACTCTGTCGAGCAGGTGGAGAAAAGTTTGAGAAGCACCTGCCCAGAGATGGGAGTTATTCAACGGGATTCATTCAATAAGTTAAGTAATTTAGACTGTGCTGATGGTTTCAAGATTACGGCTAAAAAAGGAACACCCGCCGGAACCAATAACAGTAGGTTATTGTGAGACAGAACATAAAAGTTGTGCTTTTGAAATATTTCCTTCAGTGTTCAGAGTTTCACCTCTACAAAAATATCTCTTCATTCTAATGTGAAACTCATTGAAATCCGTGCTGCTATATGCCTGTGAAACGTGAAAATGCTCTTACAACACCTTGAGTAGGTTGCAAGTCTTTGTCAATCGTTGTCCGCGTTACATCCTAAGGATCAATGTGGGTTGGAAGACCAAAGGAAACATGAAGGTCAACTATCATGAAGGAAGCTCAGTCCCGAAATTTCCAATCGTGGTCATAGCTGAAGCAATTTTAGAGAAACGTCGAGTCTGCCAGTTTCAGTTTTAATTATTAAGATGATTCCTGTTACAAAAAGATTTAAGATTCAAAAACCAAAACCGGTCAAAATAATACTAGGGTATGTACGAGAAGTTTCATAAGAATGACATGCAGTGAAGGTGAATAATTTAAACATAAGACAGCATGCAATAAGGAAAAGAAATAAGACCATTCTAGGGCTATTCACACTCAAGCGCACCTACCTTGGGCTGTTCTCACTCTTTTTTTCTCTTATAACTAATGTTGTATCACTACCACCACCCACGCCATTTGTTGTCTCTTTGTTCTTCGTTGAAATTGGTGATCGCTTCAATTGAATAGGTTTGAGACGTTCTTCTAAATCACTAAGCGAACCATCTGATGTATCACTTTCTTCACTATAACAAAAGGAGAAAAGGGTTATTCCTTACTTCGAATCCGAAGCACTTAAAAAACTCACCTTTCACTAACATCATCGTCGCCCTCTTCCATGGCTTGTTGCAAATCTGTAATTCTCTGCAATGCCAAACGAAGATCATTGCGCAATGATACCGCTTCTGATTCGGCGTTTTCGAGCTTCTTCTCAAGATCTTTCCTTCTTGTTATTGATTCATTTTCTCGATTAGAAATAAGTTGGAACTCTTCTCGCAGTTCCCTTAAACTCTTTTGGGCCTTTTTGAGGGCATCCTGAGCATTGAGTTCTCTCATCTTTGATTGTGTGACTTCGTTTTGTATTTTCTCTACGGCTTCCTTGTGGCGGGTTATTTGCACCTCAAGACGTGAACGTGTGGCTTGTTCCAACTCAAGGCGGGATTCTAATTCTTTGGTGCGTATCTCCAAGCTGTAAGAAAAAAATATATCATGAAGTTTATAATTTACAAAAAAAAAATTAAATTTACCGCTTCGACAGCATAGCAGCTGATGGATCACTCATATTCTCAACATTCTCCAGTCTCTGCTGCAAGTCATTCACGCTATCCTTGAGTGAATTTCGTTCAGCTTCCAACTCTGATATCCGGAATTCATATTCAGACATTGCAATTTGCTCGGTATTCAGCTGCTTAACTGTTGCGCTGTATTTCTTCATCAACTCAGCCATTTCTTCTTCGTTTTCTTCGATTTGTGCCTGAAGTTCAGCGCGATCTCGCTGCGCTGTTGTCGCCCTATCTTCTGCATCGTTGCGGGCTTTTTGTGTTTCTTCGAACATAGCTTGAACCTCAGCCAATTCGGCTTCAGCGGTTTGTTTTGACTTAACGGCTAAACTCCTCGTTGATTCGGCATCTTCCAACTGATTTCGCAGCTGACGGATGAGAGCTTTTCCCGGTGAATCAGCCTTGAGTCGTTCGAGCTGAGCATGAGCATCCTTAAGGAGGGCTTTGTATTTACGAAGATCTCGTTTTAGTTTTTGGGTGATTGCTTCTTCGGTTTGGCGATCAACACGATCTTGATCTTCCATCGAAGCCAGGCGACGTTCCAATTCGTGTTTTTCGCGGAGTAAAAGAGTGCGTTCTTCGTGTTCTGTTTCCAATTGGCATTCAAGAGCTGAAAAATGAAAGTTTTATATTAAGAAACTGAAAAGCTACATCAACCAAGCTACAAGACAAACCTTTGATTTTCTTATAAGCACTTCCTCGTGCTTCTTCCAATTCATCGTCTCTCTGTTGGGCTTCACGTCGTGCATCTTTGCGAATTGTTTCCAAAGTCATCTCTAGACGTAACTTGGCTTGTTCCAATAATTGCACCTGTCCAGCCATTTCATCGAGTTCTTCTTCTTGTTCCTTCAATCGGCGATCCATGTCCATTTTGGAACGTCGTAGCTGAGCTATTTCTTCCTCGGTGCCACCACCGAATGTCATCTCTTCTAATTCACGCTGCAACGATGCTAACTTCTCTTCCTTGAGGTCGAGCTCAAGACGAGTGTCCTAAAATAATAAACAATTTTTTTTAATTAATTCCATGAACAGCATAGTTCTATTAATGGGATATTTCTTATTCGAGTTTTAATTCAATTGAAACAATTAAATTATTCTCACTTTCACAAGTAATTATTGCACAACGACGAGACGTGTCTGTTTCGTTTATTTAATTATAGAACCTCTGCGCTCTTGACCTCTGTGTGTGATTATTCGTAAATTTATGTCTGGTATTTGGAACTCAGAACTCAAATATTCACTCTCAGACATTGAGTATTAATGCACAAAAGCGTAACAATAACCCATGTTTCCTAGATATGGATGAATTTTCCCCAAGACATCTGGGAAAAATGCGCACAATAAAGAAAATTGCCCAAGTAAGGAACAATGCAGAAAATGACGCCTAGCTTAAATTAATTCTCCGAAACGTGTAAAGAGCATCTCTTTCAGAGGTGCGTGAGACAAATTTACGGAGAATGCGGAACATGCGAGAGCTGTATAAGTCAGTTTGGACATCGTTGGACAACGTAAAAGCACTAACCATCCCAAATTGGATTTGAACTGTAACCTGGCATGACGATAGATCTGCTGAAAAGATGGAACGAGCAGTTTCGTGCACTGTTAAATGATAACCAGCCCTCAACAAATACGGAAATAAAAAACTAGATCCATCTTTTAAAGAAAAACTAAGCATTTGGTCTTGGTGGTATACCTGCGGAATTTCTAAGACTCTCTGGAACAGTAACTAGTACAGGCTTTTTGGGGAATGAAACATATCCACGAGAAAGAAAGGATGAAGTTACCAAAGAACGGAAACCTACAAACTGGAACAACTGGAGCGGTATTGCTGTTCTGTCCATTTTCTGAACTTTGCAACAGCAAAAGGGTGTTTTTTGTATGCATAAGAAGTTTCGATGGATGTTGTCTTTGGTTTTACAGTTGAGACTGTCAAACTGAGTTGACATTTCGGTTCAGAAAGGTTTCGCAATTCATTATGAATCGTTTAACGCCAGATCAACGCTTCCAAATTGTGGAAATTTACTTTGCAAAAAAAAACTGTTCGCGAAGTTCATCGAACACTTCATCCATTTTACGTTCAACATAATCGGCCGAGTGAGCAAGCAATTCGTGCAGTTATCGATCGTTTTCGCACTAATCGAATAAAAATCGAATGGACATTTCTTCTTGACGGAAATCATTTAAAAAATAAATGCCATGAAACTAACTAGCAGATTTCAATAATAAAAAATTCATTCCAAAAAAATTTTCTGTCTTGTATTAATATTTATAGTTCTAAAGCTCTTCAAAAAAACATGGTTGTCTGTAAAGTCGGTTTACGGACGATAATTTTACGTGATAACCAGTTCACAAAACAGTTCATGTGTAGGTATCTCTCCAACCACCCAACTCACCTACAACCACACACCATTTTTTTTATTTTTGTTCACCCCTTAACCCAAACACCAACCTACCACCCCCACATACAACCACCAACCAACAGCCCACCATTTTTGAAAATGTTTCCTCCTCCCCCACACAATAACGCCCCCTTCCTAACCACCATCAATCACCCACCCCACCTACAACCACCCACCCACTATTTTTGACAATTCCCCCCATGCACCAAATTCAACCACCCACTCCACCTACAACCAACCTGCTACTCACCCACCATTTTTACAATTTTTTCCTCACCCCCTCCCAACACCAAATCCAACCAACCACCCCACTTGCCACCACCTTCCACTCACCCACCATTTTTGCCAATTTTTTCATCGCCCCCATCAAATCAACCAACCCCACAACCAAAACCGCCTAAAACCCAACCCACCTACAACCGCCAACCAACCACCCACCATACCCCAGCCCCCGCAACCATACCAAATCCCTTAATACCAAACACCCATCCCACCTACAGCCACCAAAGAACCACCCATTAGTTTTGATAATTTTTGACTCACCACCCAAACCAACTACAGCCACCCACCATTTTTGACAAATTTTCCTCTTCCCTACAATAAGCCATCCTCCCCTCACACCCACCCACCACCATTTACAATCATCAACCAACCACCCAACACCCTCCCCTCCAACTTTATCGAGTTTCTATGCTATCAAAGCAGATATGTAACGTGACTGTGACTGTGACACTTTTTCGTGCGTGCTGCCCATATATTCCGATTTATTAGACGTCACGTCAAAAACACCCTATATTATTCCCAAGAGTATAAAGTGCAAAATTGACCCCCAGCTCAAACGAGATTTTCGGAGTGAGCATAGACCACATTTTAACACTTTCAACATCTGGGTACTAATCACCGCTTTACCTCAAGTTTGTAGATTTTAAGAAAGCGTTTGATCGGGTAAATCGTGAATGAATCTAGAGCAAGCGATCTCCCGATGCATTCAGGACTACGAGAGGTACCCCAAAGAAAAATGTCGCTGATATGAAGCAGGTATTTGATTCATTACAATGGACAGCTTACCGACTCATTCGACAAGCGCCAAGGAGTGAGACAAGGGGATGTCTCGTCAGCAACTTTGTTTTTCTGGCAGCTGACGAAGCAATCTCATGCTCTCCATGGTGGGTACAAATGGGAATAGGACGCGTTCACAGGTGAGGTTCCGTTCAATGAATAGAAGGAGAGAGGTAAAGGATCATTCGATCCTGAAGAAATGAAAGTTGTGCTACCAACAGCAGCTTCCGGAAGCCAAGAAATGAAACGAGCAGACTGTTTTAACAACTTGATTTTGTGCGTCAAGGAAGCTTCTCCTGGATGGAAATTGGTGTTGGTGCAGTATTTTACACCGAAGCACTCGAACTAGCCGGATCAATTGAGCTCCGCGATTACAGCAGCGTCTTTCAAAGTGAGGTGCTGGCAGTGACGGCAGCTGCTAAAGACGCTGCAAAGCAGGCAATACCACATGTTGATATCACCTTTTTCATTGACAGCCGCTGCGTTTTAAACAATTTCTGACATTGAAATAAAATCAAAGCTTGTAACTTGCTGTCGCAAAGAGCTAAAGGTTCTTTGAGCCCAGCATTACATAAGACTTTGTTCCTGGTCACTGTGGTGTTCAAGAAAACGAAAGAGCTGATGAACTGGCAAGAAAGGGACCTTCACTAGAACCCCACTCGCTCGACTCCTGTGTCATAACCAGGAAACTGTTGCCCCACTTTAATTAACATGCTTACCCCCACGAAAAGAAAATAAAGCTCATCACGGACGACTAGTGCAGACGTTGTGGCGACATAGATGTGCATGAGGAAACTCCGCATTTTCTGTCACTGCCCAGCACTATGCCGCTTAAGAAATGAGGTTCTTAGGAAGTCACTTCTTTCAGGACTTAGAAGAACTATCTGAACAAACGGGCGCAAACCTGCTCAGATTTATCAACGCCTCAAAACGGTTTAAAAATGTATAAGTTTTTCATAGGTCATGCTTATTTTGCCAAAAACATTCCAGGATATCACAATGGATCTACATTGATCAAAGTGTGATTGACACAACATAATCCATCAGCCCACTTACCTAACCTAACCTAAGCTCTGTCAGGGTTTCCCTCACTGTATTTAAGCTTTGGACAACCAGTTGAACCATTATTCACATTTTAAGAAAACAATAATTAATCTACTAGATTGTGAGAAAGCACGCTCATTTTCTAGTTTTTTTTTTTTGTGGATGTATATTACAAAGTCCTACTTCCTATATGTCTTAGATACTACTCTCAATTAGACGGAAGATGTTTCTAAGTTTCAAAAAGATTCATTATTTTAAGATCCAAAGATTGTCAACTAGTTTTTATCTCAAGACATCGCAACAATAATTGCCTTCTAGACAGTGTAGTAAAAACTACTGAGGTAGGTAGCCAGTAACCTTATTAAATTCTCAGAAAAAACCTCGACAAAATTATAACCTCCAGACAAGTAAATTTTGCGCAAACAACTGCAAAGTATGCATAATTCTCCACACACAAATTATTGTCACATTATTTCTTTGAAAAAAAAAAGTAATTAAAACTACTGAAATGAGTGTCAGTTGTAAGTAAAGACATGAACAGAAAACATTTCTTCAAATTATTTGCTATCTAATAAAGTGAAAGCATTTTTATGTCGTCTTCCGCTAACAAAGCAATTAAAGAACGCATTCATATCTACCATAACCATATCCATATGGACGGATTGAAACTAAATTCATTTCACGAATCAAGCCGACAAAAAAAAAAAGAAAGAAGATAAACAAAACGGAAAAAGCTCAATGGACTTAATTGAATACTTTGTCATGTCAGAGAACAACGAAAGGGGCATGAAGGGGAAGCGACTTATAGATAAAATATTCTGTTATCAAGCCAACACTCCGAGAAGATAAAAAATTCAACATTTGGCTCAAAAAAACATTACACAAAAAAAAAACTATCAATCTTGGAAGAGTTTAGAAGAAAAACGGCGTATGGTTGCCAACCATTGTCGGACTATTTAACTCTTCTGGAATGATAGATATTTCTTTATATTATGTAGACACACTTGATTAAAGAAAACAAATGTGTGTGTGCTATACCCTTTCGGTAGAAGTGAAACTTTATAAAAGTAAGATACGAAGGAACGACTCCTTTCAACATTAGTTTTCGACATACTTGAATTTTTTTTTTTATTTTTGAGATAAAAACACCCAATCAAATAAAAATAGGTACACCTAAATAATACACTGCACTTTTTTCTAAAGTTTTGTAAAACGAAAAAGCATACAATGGTATTCACACACATAATAATAAAAATGCTTACTTTTTCGCTTTAGCTATAGGCAATACACATGCGCACATAATTAATATGTACAATCCTTAGTCGATGAAGGTGGGGAAGGGGATGCTACAAAGCATGGCACAAAAAGGATACTTCGCTCATTAGATACTTTGGAGTCATGATAAACAGAAATATGAGGTATGCTGACTGTACGTGTGACGTCACTATCATCTGATTTTTGTCGAAGTAAAGATAAGTAAATGTATTGATTTGACGGTTTTTATTATGTTCTTATATTTGTATGGTTCTTTAATCAATCATAAGACAGTTTGTTTAAATACTGAATTCAAAAATATAGTCTTCACTTCAGAAATAAAATAATTATAAAAGATGATAGTGACATCATAAAATACCAAGATGGAGATTTTTATGTGTCTAGTCAGCATACCTGGTATTCTATGTATCATGCTTTGTAGTGTTGTCTATCTCACTCTCTCACCGGCTTAATTCTTATTCTATGTATTTATACGTTTGTCTCTTTGTCGTGACACATTTTCGTTTCATGGTGTTTTAAATCACACCGATTCTAAAGAAGATTCCCTTAAAACAACAGTATTCGACAAAGAAAGTTTTGTGAAAGCTAAGTTTTTATACAAAAAGACTGTGTTTACTTAAAACAAAATATTTCAAATATTTTCTATTGTTTGAGAAAAAGTTAATAAGACGGGGTTTCGGTATTGTAAATTAACTTCGGGGCTGTAATTATAGAAGGAGCCACGACTTAATGACTCGCTTGCAAATTCAAACAATATGTGAATGAGTTGTTAGCCTTTAATAACAGAAAGTCACCAATAGCACTAGTTCGTAAACTTTAAAACACTAATTATGTCATTTTAAGAAAATTAAAAAAATTCATAAAAGGTACCTAGGCCAAAATGTTGACAAAATCCAACTGACACCTTCAAGGAAGACAAAAAGCTTGATTTAAGGCATGCCAAAAATGTTGATAAAGGGTGTTTTTTTAGACGTGTGGTTTTTAAGAAAAAATAAAACATATAAATTAATGTAATGGCCAAGAATAAAGATTTATTATAAAGATAAGGGCTTGCCATTATGTTTTTAAAATGATTTCGGGCAAGTGTCAGCCGCGGCTGGCTCGAATAAATTCCTGAGCGATTATATCGACCGAATATTGAACGCAGCGCGCGATGCGTCGCGCAAACCTTATACCATTATTTTGGCAGTAAATTTGCACGATTTGCAAACGTTGTCCAGGAGTAGGTCAATTCATTATGAAATGGCAAACTAAACTGAGCATTTAAATCAAGTGACAGCTGTCAAAAAGACCAACTCTGAAAAAAGTATTGCGAGATTGGAAACCACACGTCTTAAAAAAACACCTTTTAAGTTTGTATTTTTCTTTTTCAAAAATACATGGTCAAACGTTTTGTGTGTAGCTCATTCTCAAAAGATAAAATTGGACTTATTAAAAAATTTGAAAAAATCAAGTAAAATGAAACAGGCAAAGAAATTCGTTCTCTGAAGACTAGGTACTATACAAAAAGAAATTATCATTTATTTAAACGTAGTTACATTTCTCCTTAAAACAAATTCTTCAGCTTTTGTCATTTTTGTATAAAAAGTAACTTCCAGTCCAATATTTAAGAAACACCTGAATACACTTTTTTCTAAATTATCGATATATAATGTCAAAATTGGAGAAAGACCCTTACCGTACAAGTTTTTCTACTAACATACCCAAGAATCGATTTACATAATATCGTCTACGAATAAGATGACATTTTTGTTTCTATGCCGTGTTCTGTCGGCAAAGCATAACCTAACCTTTTCGCCAGTCGCCACTATCCATGAAAAATGCCTCTAACGAATAAGCCAGAAGCATTTCTACATTTAATCAATTTCCCAGTAAGGTATAGAGAATGATTTTTAAACCGCACTACAAGAATGTGGAAATTGGCTCAAACTTTCCCTACCTTTAAAATTTGCTGACATTGAATACAAATGTGCATCGCTATCCATTTTTCCTTAGCGTTCGCACTGGGTTAATTCCTCTTAAAATAGGCCCTCACTTACTAATAGGCGAAAACAGCACACCGACCTAGACAACGAGCTATAGTTTTTGGTCACACCAGCAGTAGAATAACAACTCATATTAAGACCCTTTAAAAATTCTTAAGATCTTACGTTTTTCCAAATAAAATTGAAAAGAAACACAATGCCTGGCAACCATGAAATTAGGCATATTTGATTTGATCCCATATTCACACGAGGTCATGCCACTTACAGTTCTATAAAATTGACCTCTGTTTAATAATTTATTGGAATAGCAAAGAAATCATACGTACTTGTAAAATTGAACACTTTACACTCATCATTATTGTTGGAGTGTTTATTTTTGAAAAAAATATTGTTTCACTCCAAAAGTCAAAAAAAAAAAAAAACTATAAAAATTGGTCAGTAAAAAAAATTACACTTTTCAATTGCTCGTTAAGTAAAACACCGCTTCAAATTAAATCAGGACAAAATATTAACTTTAAAATCCAAAATAATAATTTAAGGAAATTATAAAACAGATTTACAATTCCGAAAAAAAAAATAAAAACCTACGACAGTTTTCTCTTATCACACGAGAATCAACAAAAAAAAAAATTATTAAATAATTTTAGGCATTACGCTTTGTGCAACAAGACGACGACGTACGACGATGGCGATGTCTTCACGACAGACGCAGGCACGCACGCACGTACTTAAACTCAAACTGAACAATTTTTTGACAAAAATTCGAGCGATAGAGTTTGAGAGCTTGAGACTGACTCTCTGAAAATGAAATTGAAAAAAAAAAAAATTGTGTTCATTTTTTATTTCTCTGACAAAAGATAGTTTGGATTGTGTGATGTTGTTCATTGATGTGTGTTTTTTGCTGGGGGGCCGTCTATAAAGAAGGGGAAACCTATAGCAACAACAGCAATGGTAGTAATTGTGAGCAACAACAACAGCAGCAAGAAGTCTTTAAGCCTGGCTCTGGATCAATTTGTAGTCTTTTGATCCGTAAAAATATTTTTGTATTTAAATAAGAGTTTTTGTTTTAGCTTAAAATAATTATTTTACTCGTTACCTTTTATGTGCGATTGAAGCATTTTTTTTTTTTTTTGAGACATAGTCAGAGCCAACTTACTGAAGAAAGGGTTCACTGTTGTGCTTTGGAATTGGCTTGACAGGCAGCAGAAAGCCTAAGGTGTGCTGCGAATAAATGATCAAGCAATACGTTGGGGGAATATTAAACAAACTGTATAGATTCACTTTTTATCGATAGACGGTATAGGTAAAGATACCTACTTGTTGTGGATAACAATGAGATGAGATGTTTCATGTTACGCGTAGGTTAGAAATTTTTAAGGTAGGTTTTAATGCGTTATATTTTAGATTGCCTGCTGGTTATGTAACTATGAGATAAGAAAACTAGAAACTAGTCTAGGTATTTTTTGCCTGTAAATAGGGGGTGGGTACCGGTGCATACCTATTTTCTTCACACACAGTCAGTTTTTGTTTTTGTATTATCAGCACGCACTTAAGGGGATATTAATACCCTTATCATGAATTAACACAGCGGGGGCGTTTAAGAAAGTTAAATAGGAGAAACAAGGAGATACCGAAGAATATTGGTTTTGAATGTCAAGCATTCCACAGTCTTGTTGTGCGCCTAAAAAATTGATCTAAATGCTTAACAGGGGGTACAGCCAAAATAAGACTCGAGGGAAACTTAGTGGGCATTACTTGGTATGAAAATGTTTTGTGAACATTTTTTAAGGGAAGGAATGCATCTGGCTATTTCACGATTTCACTATTTCTATCTCTCATCATTTTTACTTTTCTGTTTTGTATGTATGTATGAGAGGAAAAATTGAGTCGGGCACAGAATTCCACATTCTTTGGGGAGTTATTTCACGATGAAATAACTCCCCAAATTGAACTATGAAATAAGTCCCCAAAAAAATAGTGAAAATTAAATTTGAGAAAAAAAAGCAGAATAAGATTTTGTTTCTGAGAACTAAGAAAAGTAAAAGTGAGAATTAAAAATGTACATATATTAAAATCTTATTTTGCTTTATTAATTAATTTTTTTTTTCATTGGAAAATAATATAATACCTAGTAAGACAATCTTTAAGTTGGGGACTTATTTCACTTTTTTTTGGGGACTTATGTCATGCTTTTTGGGGACTTATTTCATATTCGAATTTGCGGACCTATTTCAATATGAAATACAGTCCCAACTTGGGGGGTTATTTCATTTTGTTTTTGGGGAGTTATTTCTTGGTTAATTATTTCACGGAGCCATGTAAACTAATTATATGCATAATTGTTAAAATTTTAGTTAAGAAAAAATTGCTAGAAAAAAAAAATTATTGACATTTTTGTAAAATTTGAGTATTTTGATCCTGTACCTACTTATTAAAATAAAAGTTTTTTTCTTAAAGGAGATTCTGAACTTTTTATTTTATATCACAAAGCTCAAAAATTGTTTAATTTTGATTTATATGAAAAAGCAATAGGTATAGGGAAAAACCCATATACAGTCAAAAATCTGAAAAAAACACTTTTTTTATTTTTACCTGAACAAGTAAAAATAACCGAACCTACTTCTTCGCAAAAAAAATAATTACGTAAAATTTTGAAAAAAATTAGTTTTAAAATAATTTTTTTTAATTTTTGTTTTCAAATTTTTGAGTTTGAACGTTAATATTTTGAAAACGGTTCACTAGAACAACTTAATTTAAAATTACAATAAAAGAATAAGTTTTTGGCTTTCCAAAAAGTATAGCATGGCATTGTAGGAGTTACCGTTATTTTTAATAACTTTTTTTTCAAATTTAAGTCGTTTTTAGAAAATTGCCCCTCCTGGCTAAACGGAGGGGAATATACCCCCCTCCCATAAAATTTTGTTCTTGTCTCGACCCAACCTACATGCTCTAGCTTTTTGTAACACCTTAAACCAATCACCCTGTATAATCTGACCATACTAGTGCCAAAATTATAAATGTTTGATGTATACCATCGTCAAAATCTAGTTTTTTTGAAAACCAGTTCAAACAAGACAAATTTTAACATAACTTTAGGGGTCGCAGGTGGTCGCAGCTGATTTTGTCTGTGCTGTAACTTGAAAGTAAGGAGCATACGTTGGTATATACCACTAACTTGCCTCCAAGTGGAGATAAATTTAAAACTCAAAAAGTTATTATCAAAGCAATTTTTTGGTACCCAATGTTTTAGGCTTTTCATAGGCAGTTGCAGAATTTATGGAGAACTTCGGAAAAAGGCTTTTAAAATTTGTTGAGAATATGATTCGCGACTTCAATTTTGAGCAGATGTATGACTTGTATAGATTTTACCCAGATCAGATAGGAGAAGAGGAGTCATAGACAACGAATCATTGATGGAGACGAGGAAGAGATTTAGAACGGAGCCTTGAGGCACGCCAGAAATTATTTTGTGGATATTAGACTAAAAACGGTCTAAAACAACGAAAATAGAACGGTCCGAAAAGGTATTAACAAACCACCGAAGAAGGGGCTTTTGATTTTAAGCCATATCAAACGATTACGTGCTCCAACAAATAATAGCAGAATTTATTTAAAAAAGATATATGTATATATTTTTATATTAACCACAATGCGCCACTCATTATCGCCTACCACTGATGTGGCTTTGACAAGACCGCACGCGCCATGCGGTCGGCATGCGAACCACCGGACACGCATTTAGGTAGAAATAAAATTTACATAATCGTGGCTGTGGCAAACTTTTTTTTAATTTTAGTTAGATACGCGGTAAATATTTCAGCTGAGTTGAGCCAAAAAAAATATAACTTGATTTTTTTTAATAAAGTTTAGAACTGCACTTTTGCGTGGCTCTCTTTTATCGCTCCTAAGAAGCAGTACTCTGGAATAGAAAAACTTTTGTGGGTTCAGGGATTGAGTTCAGAATCTTCTGTGTGTCCGCCCGTCAACTTCGTATAGAACTTTGTTGCCTGGTAACTATTTTTACTTGCGATTATAGGTACTATAAGGCAAGTTATGGATTCGTGCAGAAAAAAAAATTTGAGATAACAATCACACATGACATTACGATGATGGAGAAGTCGAAAAAAGTGGGTCTGGGAATTCCGTCCGCCTGTCTGTCTGTCTGTCTGTCTGTCTGTCTGTCTGTCTGTATGTCTGTTCGCGCCTCTGGAGGCTGAACGGGTGGGCCGATTTGCTTCAAATTTGGTATTAAGGATTTATTTGGCCGTCCCTCGGAACAAATTTTTTATTTTTGCTCTAGGTCAAAAAATAACGGCACCCGCCATACAATCTTGAAGACAAAAATTGATTTTCTCAAAAACGGCTCTAACGATTTTGATCAAACTTTGAGAATGCTATTTTTGCAAGAAAATCTATCTTTTGGTTTGAAATTTTTTTTCAAAATTTGTCTAATAACGGTACCTCTCATAGAACCAGTATTTTCAAATCAAATTTTTTCGTAAACTATACATTCGATTTCAATAAAATTTTTACCACAGGAAGTCATTCATAATTTTATTAATATGGCACTTCAAAATTTTCAAAAACTTTTTTTTTTGATTTTTTAAAAAACTGGTCCAACGATTTTCAATATTTTTTTTTCCTAGATTGACGTATAGCTTTGAAATTTTATTGCATACTTAGTTTTTCCGAGAAAACTCTTAAACTAATTTAAAAAATAAAAGAATTTTCGAAATTATCTAATTTTTTTTTAATATCCATATATGCAGCCACTACGCAATTGCTTATCATAAGAGCAAGTTCGTGCGACCCAGTCGTGCATTTTATTTCCTAATAAAGTTCGGTCTTATTTCTTAATATTTTTTGTCGGTTTTAAGTCCATTTGGATTTTGAAATTTGGCCCTATATAATGGCACCATAATATCCCGACCTAAAACTCTATCATGAAAAATGTATCACATAGCAAATTGAGTGCATGAAACGTAGTGAAGGTGCAAATTTCAATTTCGCTTTTTTTTATAAATAAATTATATGTAATATTTATTATAACGAAGTCATATCACTTACCGCTAAAGTTTGCTCCAATGTAAACTTCTCTGCAATAAGCACATCCTTTTCTCTTGATAGACGATCTTTTGACTGTCTTTCTAGTCTTGCCGCGTCCTTAAAAAATAAATTAAATTAAATTATTATAACAGAATTAGTAAGTAACATTAATTAAGAAAACAAAGATATATAAACCAAAAAACAATAAAAATGTACAAAAAATGTATTGCAACTAATTCCTAATACCAAGAGTTCTTTGTTTTTATCAAAACACTGTTATGTCCTATATAAACTGTCATTTGACTATTAAGTATAATAGGTCTAAGAAAATCATACAATTCGGAACCGTTTAACTTATTACTGCGTCGAGTTGACTGACTGAAAGGAATGTGTAATTGTTAAGCTGCAGAAAAACCGATCTGAAGAAATGCAATAATTGACATGATATTACAATTTTGTCTTTCATCTAAAACTATAATGGAAACCATGACTTTTGTACATAATTCTGCACCTGTGACGTCATTTTGACGTATCAAGTGTCATACATAATTATGCATCGGTGCCTTTATTTTCTGATGTCATTTTGACGTATGACAGTTGATTTCACAAAGTCAGCTGCAACACGTCAAAATGACGTCGCAGGTGCGTTATTATGTACAGGATGGGTCATTTAAACTATTACATGCTTAGATGAAAGACAAAATTGTAATACATACCATGTCAATTAATGCATTTCTTCTGATCGGGTTTTCTGCAGCTTAACAATTAAACCTTCCTTTCAAAAAGAATAAAAACCGTAAACATTCTTTATGTGTTTTTAAATAAAATAAACTTAGACATAATATAAAAATAAAGTGTTAATATGAAATTATACGATTGCATACTAAAATATTGGAAAAAATTAAAACAAAACCAACCTGCAAGGCTAAACATTCTGAGTCGAACTTCCTTTGCTTCTTCTCCAACAAATTATTTCGACCATTTTGCTCTTCCAATAGCATACGCAGATCACTCATTTCATTTGTCATCTTTTGTGCTTTGCGTTTCCATGTGCCAACAACCTGACGTTGCTCTTCGACTTCTTCATATGCATCAGACAGCTGTAAAAAATAAAAACAAAAAATGTATGAATAAAAATAAAAATTAAATGAATTAATGAAAAATGAAATTGTTTAAAATCAATTACAAGATTTTACACTCCGTACCACTTGCTTAGGAATAGTTAATTTTATTTGAAAATAATACGATATTTTTTAAGCCATTCCCCGATTTGAAAACTTCTTGTTTGTGATGTAAAACGATCATGTGTGAAAGTAACATAGACAGTTTGGTTCAAAATTATTTATTTATTTTATAATTACTGTTCTAATAACGTTTTAAAGAGTGTTCCGTTGTTCCAATGATTTGTTTAGGGATTGTTAAACAATTCGAGATTCTTTTGAAAAAAACAAAATTAAATTTTGTATAAGGTCAGACTTTGAAATAGGTACTATGAACGGATTGCTGAAATATCCAAGAAGCTTGTACTTTAGAGAATAAAAAGGTTATAATGCCGGGCTTGGCTGATGCTTTAGTAAATTCGTTCATCAGGGGCGCCGGGCACACAATTTAAATATAATACGACAATCCGCTATCATTTTGGCCGAGGTCAACTCGGTTCTTTTTATTTACTCAAATTGGCATTTACTTTCCATTGTTGACCAAGGGCTGAACAAACATAACCAGCCAGCTAATTCAGCCTCTAGCCAGTTGCCTACAGCTAAGCACACCAAGTTAGCTGAGGTTACCCTTCACTTGACCGAGCCACCTTTAATGAGGTCTACTAAATGCTGCGTTGTCCCTCAAGGTTGGAGACGAAGACCCAGCGGTCTCCTACACAATTCATTACTAAATAGATTTCAATTGGAGCGGATAGATTTTGACATCGCCGCGGTCCGTGAAAGTATATATCAGAACCCGAAGCAGTCGATTCCAAGGCGTGCACGAGAACTTCAACTTTCCAAAATTTGTGTCGGGACTTGGGCCTATTCACCAGTGAAAAAAACCAACTGATCCAAAAGCTCATGACCAGACCATAGGCGACACCGTTTTACCCAAAAAATCATCTTTAGCGACAATGAGCATTTTTGGAAGAATGGCTGTGTTAACCAGCAAAACTGCCGTAAATGGACGACACCAAGTGAAAATGCATAGGTTCTCTAAAAGTTACCGTTTGATGTGGATTTTGGGCCAGCGGCGTCAATGGTCAGTACTTTTTCGAAAACGACGTTTGTAAGCCGGTCACTGTCAATTGTGTGCGCAAGAGGGATTATAAAAAACTGGCCAAATTGAACCATAAGGACCTAGACGACAAGTGGTTTCAGTATGAAGGTGCGGCGCTAAGTTCCAAACAGCAGATTTGAGGGTAAGGGCGATTTGATCATGCTAGACTTTTTTGTGGGGTTTCCTGAAATCACAACTCTACCACAAACCGAAATGACCTATAATAAAGGTGGAATACAGTCCATCGCTCGAAATCAGCTGGATCTATGCGGAAGTGTATAGTTGAAAAACGGAATACTCGGATTCGTGTCACTGTGAAAAGCCGGCAGGTATTTGAGCGATGGCATCACCTTTTTTAATAACTTTCATACAACTTGTTTTATTCCTTTACATACTGGATCGAAAATCACCCGAAGAATCGTTCTATGAAGCACCCCAGCCGCTTTTCATCCGATTGTGATTTGTGACAGGGTCAACGTTTCTGTTCCACACAGCAAAACCGTGATGAATGGTTTTTTTTTTTTCTTTGAAAGAGAGCTTTTAAGGTGCGTTCTTAGCTCGAATAAATAGCAATTAACAAGAGTGATTCTTCGACTGATCTATGCACTGATTATTTTTGAAGCTTCAAGTGAAATCGAAACAGACAAAGTCTTTAACTTCTTTTAAAAAGTTGCGATGATCGGGCCCAGCGAGACCCACTCCCGAGGCCTCTACCTTAATACTTTTGTATGCTCCTCGGACAGTGTAATCAGCATAGCCAAGTTACTGAAATCGTCACCTCGCCTTAAGCTCAACATCAAAGGAGTCAGTGGTGTTCTTACCATTCTTGACGGAGCAACAGATCTTTCCATAGTCATCCTTCACAATCGAACGAGTTTGGCAGAAATACCAAGACACGATATGGCTCTGTCACACAGGGTCTCGCGAAACAGTTCAGGCGTTCATACAAAAAAGCTGACCAGGAGACTTATACCTCTGCGTTTGTACAGTTCATAGTATTTCCTTTCTTGTGGATATGGTACACGAAACTGAGGTTTCATTCGTTTAGCACACCTTGATTTTTTTTGATGAAGAGCCCGTAAATGAAAGCAGTTCCAAATTTCGTTCACCATTTATGATATGTTTAGATTTTTCTCTATTTTTTAATGTCCTTAGTAGATTTGTACTAGTCTAATAATATGCAGATACTTTGCACGCTCGAATTTGTTCCTTTTTTTCGTATCGTAAGTTAGACACACCAATTAATGATGTCCTTAAATAAGGTTGCTTTCCAAGAGGAAGATACCAACCTTAACTTAACTTGAACTTCTATTAACTATAAGATCTATTATTACTCGACTTACATTCCGAAAAAAATTTTCCACGGCTCAAATAAATGGTTTTCAAAATATGTCCATATTTTCAAAATCAAACAAAAACTGTCTCATAATAAATTAAAATACAAAAACAATTTAAACTTTCCGCACAAAAATCAGATATTTTAAAGTGATTTTTAAAACTGACTTGTCAAACTTAGAAACACGTTGAAATGACAAGTTTCATTGATGTGAAGTAAGGAACGTGTTTCATTCATTTTTTGTTTACATAACAGATTTTGCTAAAAAAAAATTCGAACTCATTTTGTTGAAACAGCTGTTTCTGTTGAAATTCTTTTTTTCAAACCAGAAACTCTCGTGGAAAAAAATGTATTTGCTTTAAAAATGTTGTCAATAACTATGTCAATATAAATCATTAAACTGTCATTTAAGAGCCGTTACATCACAATTCACAAGTCATCAAAGTCGTTTCACAAAAACGCAACAAGTTTTTTTTTTTTTTGCGCCAGCAATGAATCACACAAAACACATCTAGAACAACGTCACAAACTATGTAAAAACAAGTTAACTAACCTTCTTCTCCAATTGCTTCTTCAGCCCAACTAATTGCTCCAGATCGTGTTCATGTTGTGATTGGAGGCGCCTCTTTGTAAACTCCAACTCCCTTGCCACACGTTCATATTTCAATCGATACACACCTCCATTATCTTCGTTGTCAGGATCATCATCCTCAGAGATGCCATTGAGTTCAGATTTAGCACATATCAACTCCATCTCGAGTTTTTCAGATGTCTCCTGTAGGTTCTTCACTTTTCCCTGCTGTTCGAGCAGTTCTTTTTCTAGCTTCAAACGTTCGGCAGTTTCAGCTTCAAGTCGCTCACTGGCCATATGTGAGCCAGATCGTTCTTCTGCCAAATCAACTGTCATCTCGGATAACTGGAAAAAAAGAAGACACAAACAAAAATAAATATAGAGACTCAGATTTGAATTGTTATAAAAAAAAAGTTAGAATCAGTATCAGAGCTGAAGCTGGATGTGAGAAAATGTGGTTTTCAATAGGAAATTCTTACAAAAGATAGAAATTAGAAATACTAACGCATCACTTAAAGGTGCGGGCATAAGCGGGAATACAGAGATGTCTATCGCTTTATAACTTTTTTTTTTGTGAATAAGGTATTTTTTCCGTTTTATATTACGACGAGTGCTCCTCCTTTATGAAATGTGAAAAACAAACGAGGGAAGACAATGCGATGATAATCACGGTGGTAATAACGATATTGTTGTCATCGTTGTACTTGAACTTGTTTTTTTTTTATATATATTTTTTTTTATCCCAGGGATGAACAAACTTATGTAGGTTGGTAAGAGGCTCTTCAAATCGGTCTGAAGATGTCATGCGGTCACAATGCACTGAAAGTTCTGCATTGTGCGGGTAAGACAGTTGCAACTTGCAAGTAACATAACAGTCCAAGTTTTCAGGGCAGTATTTATAAAATAATTGTCTAAGGCGCTAAGTTGTTTAAGATTTGTAGGTTGGATGCCACCTAGCAATTTCGTTTTTCAGCGAGAAATAATTAAAGTGTTAGTCAGAACAGTCTATTAATTCTCCTACATTAAGTATTCAAAATAGAAGACCCTTATGCCTTATCATCCCAGTCTTGCTGCAGGGAAAGATTTTTTGTTTGTACAATGGATTGAGAAATAGGTGATATTTGTCTCATGATAATCCCACCGGTTTGCGTCCAGTTGAAGCTGGGGGAATATTGAAAAGTTGCTGACCAGGATGGGGCTCGAACCCACAACTCTTAGGTTAGCAACCAAGCACTTCATCCATTGTACCATTGCCACCTGCATTGGCAGTTAAAATGGTGAAGTGGGAACCGCTGGGAAATCATAATAAACTCTCGAAAAGTGAAATATTCCATTTACGATGCAGATAAACTTAGAGAACGATAGGCTACGAGTATACATATCAATATATTATCCAAGTCATACAACGATGCTGTTCCAAGAATGGAAACCATTTTTGACCTACACTTTATTTTTCAGTAGCTGTATGAATGTGACTTACACTCTCAACCATTCCTGTATGTGCGTTGATATTCTGCAAGAATTGAACGGACCTACAATTTACCGCCGAATCCAAACGGCTAACAGAGAAGCACTATCCATGACATGATTAACTCTTGGAGGATTTGTCACTTCCTTGCAAGAGGAAATACTCCGGAGAAGAACTTATAGGTGGAGTCAGACTTTAACCACTTTCTGGGTATCTCAGCCAAAACATGAGTTTAGTTACCATTGTATCTATATTTTATAGTAATTTCATGGAACATTTTATTTTAGTTCTGAACGTCGTCAATGGCGGCGCTAGTTGTATTATCTACTTTACATCTATTGTTGTTTTTGCTTCCCATGGGAGTTTAGACAAAAACCACTCATATAACTCTCCAATCAAAGCTTGTGAACGTCGTCCATAGATGGCGCACAAAACGTTCCGCTTTTGAGAATACTATAGATTTTAAATACAATGTTGGTGACTATTAGCGTGAACAGTCTTTTGCCTAAACTGTGCTGTCAAATTGATGATCTTGGTGGCCAATTGACCTCGCCAAAACATGAAATTACTCGACCATGGAACTTCTCACGCAACAAAGCCATGTTGGTCTTGTTGTGTGGCTTGTTGCCCCGTCTTGTTGGAACGTCCAAGTAATGATCTTTAATCGCCGGCCATTCGACTATATAGCTCCGAATTGACATTGACCGTCTGCCAATTGGCATCTTCGAAAAAATACGGACCAATGACACCTTTCGACCATAGAGCACACCAAACAGTTAATTTGCCTGGATGCAACGACACCTCTTCGATTATTTGTGGGTTTCCTGAGCCCCATGCGGCAATTTTGTTTGTTTTTTATAGGTTTAATGCGTTGTTCGATTGCTAAACTTTTCAGTATCGTAAATGGCAAACATTGAACTAATATTATGACACTTCAAATGACAAATGAGTTTGACAGATGTCAAATGACAGCGCTACCAACTTGAAATTACAAAATGAATGACACTGTATAACCTGCAAGAAATCAGACTTGGCCGAAACTACATATTTTATCATGCCACGCTACTTAGCTTAGCGTACTTTCCGATCACTCCTGAAGCAACAAGTGGAAAGTTTTCATTAACAGTCTCTCGTTCACACACTGTCCTAGTTGGTTTTGTCAACATCCTGTAAAGCGGCATAAACCGATCCGAACCAACTCAAAAAATAAATATAAAGATAACACAGTTTTTTTTTTATTAATTTGGTTAAATTTAAGAAAATGTGCCTCAACTATTTATTGGTCAAAGAAGGAAGTCAAAATTCTACTGCTCATTGAAAAGACGCATATTGAAATATAATTTACTCTGAATTTTTGACAAACGGAAAATTTTAATTCGATTTGATCTTGAATGCGATAATTTATGCTTGAAGGGTTAGTGATGCTTGGTTAAATGGAATAATCCCAAAAAAAAATCCAAACAGACGAAATCCAAAAACAATGATGTAATCGCACATCTAAATCAAAATCAAGCGCTCGATTTAATTGCTTGATTCACTACTTCCATGGCAATGTTTTGGTCAAGTTAGAAAACATTCGTTCTTTCTATAAGGGTTTTGGTGAATTCTTTGACTTCCATATTTAATGAAATACCAATATTTTGTTTTAATGCGTTACCATTATTTTAAGTAATAAATACAAAAGTTCGCATAGTTCATAATAATTCGATTTATTTAATGAAAAGAACAGCATCCATTTTAAAACACACTAATCGTTTAGTTACTAAGATGGACTGAAATATTTGCACACATAATAATGAAGAGTAGAATAGTTGTTAAAAGTCAGGAAGGCGCACCACAATTAAAATCCGCTCCTGCCGTTGATTCTTCATCACAATTCACAACTACATTTAAATTGAGGGAAAAACACAGTCAAAACACACAACGAATAGAATCAGCTATAAACGAAAGGTATAGTCTACAAACTGCTAAGCAAACATGTGACCAAAATGTGTGAAAGGTGTTTTAGTGTTTTAAAATCGATAATATTGAATCTTGTGGGGTAGTTTCACGTGTTGAGTTATTCATCAATCCATCAGATCCAACAGATTGTGCTAATTTTGTTTTAAAAGGTTTTTAACGTGCTATATCTACGATATGTATTATTAGAGCAGCTAGGTAACCAATGTATTGTTTTAGTTTTTGATGAAGTTTATGTAAGTTCTGAGGATTATGACTTTATAAACGTCAGATATGTATTTAAATTATTTCGATGTTGTTTCTTACTTTTAATTGATAGCAGATGGAAAGGAAGGTTTAAAAGTAGTGTTTGTGGTGTCTCAAGTTGTATTTACTTTTTACAAAAGCAAGGTTTTAAAAGCTTTCTATTCATGATGGGTGTTCTTTAAAGTCAATTAATAACATACAAATTGGTGAACGCGAATCGGGTCATTAGTTGAAGTGTTCAAAAATATGAAACTTGGTTAACTGATTGTACTTCATAGACTAACTACAATTTTTTTAACAACAAATTTTTATATTAGAAAATAATTGATATCATGCCTTCTTTGTATAAATAAGTTCAGAGTATACCAATATTTCGAAGTTTATATGTTATATGGAATTCATAGGTAGAAATATAACGCTCATGGGATTACTTCCGAGTAAAATGGCCTTGAATTGATAGGGTATTCTTGGATGAACATGAACTTGCTTCCCCAATTGCTAGTATATAACGGGTGTTTTTTTAGAGGTATATATCTTTAAGTTGGCAACACTATTTTAACTGGCGGCCATTTTGCCAGCTGTCAAGTGATTTATTTTTAGTTTAGTTTGGCATTTCAACATTGGTTGAATGGATACGCCAATAAAGAACACTGCCGCATTTGGAGTGATAATAATCCTAAAGTGTATGTTGAGACACCGTTACATCCACAAAACCTGACTGTTTGGTGTGCTTTATGGGTTGGTGGAATAATTGGTCCATACTTCTTTAAAAAGGATGTTGTCCAGATTGTTACAGTCAATGGTCACCGCTATAGAGCCATGATTATACTGACTTTTTTGTTCATCAATTGAACAACCATGATGTGCAGGAGCTGTGGTTTCAAGAAGACGCCATGCACAACAATTCACACAGCTCGTGTCACAATTGATTTGTTGAAGGAAACGTTCGGTGAGTGCATAATTTTGCGTTTTGGTCCTGTGAGTTGGCCTCCAAGATCGTGCGATTTAACGACGCTTGACTATTTTCTGAGGGGATATGTGAAGTCACTAGCCTACACTGATAAGACCGAAACTTCCGACTTTGTGAGAGAGAAGGGAGTTAGTCTCTTCTTCTTGCTTCTTCGGCCAGTCTAGAAGCATATCTGCCAATAAGACAGTGTGCAGTTATGACACCGATTAATGAGCTAAGGTGAGATTTGCCAAGAGATAACAAACATTTGGTGTGTTTTAGATAGATCTGTTTTGTCGCCAGACAAAGTGGTTAAGTTTGTCCATCTTAGATTTTTCTTTGGTTGAGTCATCAGTGTAGAAATGAATCGAACCATCTCTCGAGAATTTCCCCTCGTCCCAATCAGATGGAAGTTGTTTTTAAAAACCAGTTTTGGTATGGTGTAGTCAGAGTGACTTGGAATTGATCTGTTGTTAGTCCATTGACAGGGGGCTCTGAGACAGATTGCCGTTTGTTTATTAAAAATGTCAAGGCGTGTAAGATTAAGAAGAATGTCTAAGGCAGCTGAAGGTGTCTTATGCAATGCTCCAGTGACACTTAGTACTTAGACACTTAAATTTGCTTAGATTGTCACTGTAGGCCACTTTACACCTCACAGTATGGGTTATTTGTTTGGATAAGCCCCATTTGTTCCTGATGGCTATTTTGCAGCCACCGTGGCCTTTTTTACTCTTTCCTGAATGTTGGATTTTCAGTTAAGCTTATTAACGTAATGTTTGATAGCATATCCTAGATTTGTATGTTTTTGTCAAGTTAAGTTATCTCTGCAATAAAGAGTTTTCCAATAAGAGGTGTTATTTTGAATAGCTCGCTATTTTGGTAGTTGCCACTTTTGAAGCTGTAATTTTTTGACATTTGACAAGTAAAAACTACTGGTTAATACAAGAACTTAAGCCGGCCGATCATCAACAACGTCGTGTCTTTGCTGATTGGGTCCTTGAAATGCATGAAAATGATCCGGAATTTCATCAAAAAATCATCTTGACTGATTATTCCCATTTCCACCTCGGTGGCTACGTCAACAAGCAAAATTGTCTCATATGGGGTTCGGAAAACCCAAGATTTTTTGTTGAAAAGCCTTTTTATCCCCAACAAAAAACTGTTTGGTGCGGTCAATGGTGCGGCGGGGTCATTGGGACCTAGATTTTTCGAAAATGAGGCTGGAGCAACAGCTACGGTGAATGAATTGCGCTATCTAGAGATATGATAAATAATTTTGTATGGCCGGAATTAGATGGTATTGGTATCGTTTACTTTAAACAAGACGGCGCTACGTGCTACGATGGAATTCGTGAAGCTATAGGTAGAGGGCATACAGCAGCCACTTTACGATTTGGTGATGGAAAATTTTATTAAAAGGATATTGTTGTGTAAGCGTAGCCATTTGGCTGATATTGATTTATATTATCAATGGCATACTCCTTTAACTTTGACATAAACATAAACATCCGATCATTTATCTCAAAAAATGCCATTTTTCTTTTAATATCAAAATAACACATCTGATTGGAAAATCCTGTATTTGCGTATTCAAATGTAAAATGCATTTTTCATTTGGCTTAAATAACAATCTTTTATTTTCGTTTAATCAATCTTCTGAGAGACATTATATTTTTTTTTTTTTTTTGTCAAGCACACAAGAATGATAAAATTAAATTAGTCAAGCCATCGAAATATGAATATAAAATTGCCAATAGAAAACCATATTAGACAGAGATGAGATACTAGACTATGAATCAAATTGTATTTGGATTAAGAAATAAAATAAAATACCCTTCCTTAATAGATGACCAGATCATTTCATAAAAGGCGATCTCATTGCTATTCAGTCAACTTCAAGTTTATTCAAACAGCAAAATTGCATCGCATATTCATATAAAACCCAGGCAGACATCCGGCGGCGCCATCATGTTCGTACTATATTAAGACGAAAAGCATAAAACTTGACTTGCACGTAATAATTCCAGAGCACAAATCACATTTGAAGGTCAGCCGGCATCAAACCGATGCAACTGCAAAAATATATTTTCCCCCTATTGACCTAAAATATCTATCAAATTTCTGAAACTGTATAAAAACATGCCAAAAAAAATGTAACTGAAAAAAAGAACGTTTCAAAAACAATCTCAAAATTTTATTTCGAATATTCTATCTTCCCTCCCACACCGTCAATATTTTTTTGTATTAAAAAGAAAACAAAGTTAATTTATTCGTTTTACGTCAACTCAATTGAAAATAATTAATTGTAAGGTTAGAATTATTTTCTTTTCTAAAAGTGTTAATAAATTGACAAAGCTTCGTCAAATTTTCAGGGCGAATTTCTTTTTGACTTAATTATTTGAGTAATGGCAGATTTTCAATGTCAAGAATTTTTGTTCCTACCTGAAAATTTATCTGTAAAATGACTCACGTGCGATCAAATGTTGGTTTTTTTTTCGTTTGATTTTTTTTTTTTTTTTTTACTAAAATAAACTTAATAAAAATGTAAAAATATTTTGACATGGATATTAAAGAATATGATGGCTGCCCGTGACACAATTTAAATTTGAAAATTAGATTTTTTTTTTTGTTCTTTGCATCGTTTTTGTATTGTCAAGGTTTTGTTAAATCATTTTGACTGGACTGAATATTTCGAGAATGTCATATTTTTTTTTTTCTATTTTCGTCAAGATAAATTCTTTGTCAGAAAAATATTTTTGTTAAGTGCAAAATTAAAAGAGACTCTTAAAAGCTTTGCTATATGAAGAAATATTTCTATTTGTTGTCTAGTTCTGCTAAGATTCTGATTTAAAGATATTTCGTTTTATAATTAACGCTTGTCACGTATTCCAAGGCTCTATAATTAGAGAAGTGTCCTATGAAAGATGCGTTTTGGTCAGACTATACTTTAAAATCTCAAATGGAAGAGCATTCTTGAAATTTTCTTTTGCTTAGAATATCGATGTATGGCTTGACCATTTGAGAAGGATGTTAGAAACCGTTCGCACGTTTTAAATTGTGTTAAAAAACAAAAATCTAAGTTTCAAAATTACTTTCGTAAACAAAGTGTTTGATAAAAGAAATATTTGGTTAAAAAAGCATCCTTTTCATTGCCAGGGCGATGTGGTGAATGTGAGGAAAGGTTATTTATTATACGGCTAGCGCTGTGGGTTAAAGTGTTAAAGAGAGAGGAGGATACTTCGATGTTCCTTCGAAGCCATCTTCGCGCAAAAAAAAATGAATTTTTAATCAAACGATTGTGAACAAGCCCAAAACAGTGGTTTTCGCCAAGCCGATGCCGTCCGTCTGTCTGTCTGTGCTTTTTCACATCCAGCTAAAGCCTAAACAGTTTGCCGGATATTCTTAATTTTCACTTGTGATTTAAGATATTATAAGGGAAGGTATAGATTTGTTCAATTTTTTTTTTTTTTTTTTTTTTTTTTTGAGATACAAATCACACATGACATTACGATGAAAGAGAAGTCGAAAAAAGTGGGTCTGGAAATTCCATCCGTCTGTCTGTTTAATTACACCTCTAGAGCCTGAACGGATGTGCCAATTTGAATCAAATTTGGTATTTAGTATTTATTTGGACGTCCCTCGGAAAGTATTTTAAATTTTTGCTCTAGGTCCAAAAATAACGGTAGGTAGGTAAGTAGAAATGGCGGTTATAATTTATGTTGAAAAACTCCTTAAAAAGAACCCAATTAGAGCTGGTATGCGCCGTTTTGTTACCATTAACTAAACAACCTAACGAAGGATAAGAAGGATGTAATATATTTAGTAGTATCTTGGAAAGATGACTCAATCTACCAGGCCAACCATAGGACAGTTCCATGTAACCAAACTCCAGACTTTATGCCACCTTGGCAGGTTGCTGGTTGGTAAGGGTACACTGGTTCTGTCAAGAGTTGGTCAAGTACACGGGCTTTGCGTAACAACTCCCCAAGAATCACAAACCCGCCACCTAAGAGAGGTGTATGGCTCCCAAGAAGGTTTCCCCGTCAAAAACCTGATTGATTAGAGGGATTGCGAGAAAAGGAATGCGAAAGGGAAAGGAGGGAAGGGGAGACAATTATAAGCTGCCAAGACACTCCTAAGTTGACTTCAAGCAACCAAACTCCAGACTTTATGCCACCTAGGCAGGGTGCTGGTTGGTAAGGGTACACTGGATCTGTCAAGAGTTGGTCAAGTACACGGGCTTTGCGTAACAACTCCCCAAGAATCACAAACCCGCCACCTAAGAGAGGTGTATGGCTCCCAAGAAGGTTTCCCCGTCAAAAACCTGATTGATTAGAGGGATTGCGAGAAAAGGAATGCGAAAGGGAAAGGAGGGAAGGGGAGACAATTATAAGCTGCCAAGACACTCCTAAGTCGACTTCAAGCAACCAAACTCCAGACTTTATGCCACCTAGGCAGGGTGCTGGTTGGTAAGGGTACACTGGTTCTGTCAAGAGTTGGTCAAGTACACGGGCTTTGCGTAACAACTCCCCAAGAATCACAAACCCGCCACCTAAGAGAGGTGTATGGCTCCCAAGAAGGTATCCCCGTCAAAAACCTGATTGATTAGAGGGATTGCGAGAAAAGGAATGCGAAAGGGAAAGGAGGGAAGGGGAGACAATTATAAGCTGCCAAGACACTCCTAAGTCGACTTCAAGCAACCAAACTCCAGACTTTATGCCACCTAGGCAGGGTGCTGGTTGGTAAGGCAACATTGAATCCGCCTAAGGGGTTGGCCTTGTAAGCGGGTCTAGCCTAGTATGGTACCTGCCATACAATCGTGAAGAAGAAAATTGATGTTCTTAAAAACGGCCGCAACGATTTTGATAAAATTTCAGAATGCATTTATTTTAAGACCGCCTATCTATTAATTAGAAAAGATTTTTCGGAATTTGTATAATAACCATATTTTCAAATCAAGTTTTTCGTAAACTATACCTACACTATTTTCCCAGATGCAAACTATACAAACTGCCATTTATTTACATACTCGAATAAAGTTGAAAACATTTTTTTTTCGAAATCTTTTCAAAAATAACCTTATTGTAAAAAAACAGGTCGAACGATTTTCAATATTTTTGTCTCCTAGATAGATATTAAGCAATAAAAAACTACTGCATATACTTAGTTTTCTGAAGAAAACTCTTTAAAAAAATTAAGATTTTTTTTTCAAATACATACCGATTATCTAGCATAAGAGCAAGGACGTGCGACGAAGTCGTACATTTTATCTAAATTCGAAATCTGTTTTGATTTCTTTTTAAACATCCTGATAAACAATTAAATAAGGTAAGATTCGATTTATGGGTTTGAGACCTTATGCAAGGCACTGTGGTATCTTAATGATTCTTTTGACCATATCAGTTTCTCCAGACTGGGACTAAAAAAAAATAATAGTACGACCTTCTGTCGGCGGATAGTTTTGAGATTTTCTGTAGGAACAACCTCTTCTTTAATTTCTTTTCAGCCGGAAAAGTACTTGTTATTTTTCTACAATGTTCAGCGACGTTTCTTCACTTAAAAAAAAAAAAATTTAAAGGCAGAATCGAACATTTCCTTTGTTGCTAGCCTCAGCTTGTAGTGAGGTTTTTGTTTAAAGAACAGTGGCTTGTTATTCTTGTTCGTTCCTCTGATTGGGAATACTATAAATTATAAATGCAATGCCAAGGCTGGCTGAGAAGTTTGCGCAAGGTGATTTACCAAAAATTCCAGAACATACCTATTTTCGAACAGTCAGTATACCAGACTAGATCCTCGCCAGATGGGTTTGGTGTAAAGCTCTCCCAGTCTTTGCTTAGTTTTGTTATGTCGGGATTGTTACATCGAGACACATACTAAATGCCTCAAGATTTGCCAAGCTTCTTAGAAGCGATAAGTAGCGCCTTGCATTTAAGATCATATAAGTTTAATTTTGACACGTATGTATGTAAGTATCGGGATGCGGATAAGCAAACAAAAAACAACCTTTTGTCCCACTAAAGCAAGTAATACAATCTACGCACCTACTTTGTTTCAATTAAAAATTATATAAATTCTTAAAATAAAATGCAAACAAAGTTTAACGTCAACAACCTATCTCAAAAAATATTACGTTCAGTAAAAATAGATCTACTTTTTTTTGTAAATATGACGGACACAAGTCATTAAACAAATTAACGACAACTGTGTTTTTTTTTTCAAATAATATTTTCTGTCAAAAAAAGCTCAAGATAGAACCTAGTGACACACTTTCGAACTTTATTTTTTGTCGCACAGACACGTACATTGTACAACACGATGAGTTAATGCATTTGCAAATGAATAAAATGTTTATTATTAATTTGTTATGTATTTTGAATTAAAAAAAAAATAATTTGATTTGTTTATAACTTTTGTTTTGTCTTGTTGCGACAACCAAATCTTTAATGATCACGTAATTAGATGCAAAGTAAAGGCTAAAACATAGATATAAAAGACATAGCGGACATAAGCTTACGCCAAAATTGACATAAGAAAGCTGGATAACCATAATGTCATTTTTTCGCGCATAACTTTCTGTCAGTTTTTATAATGTACGAAATTGTTTTGTCTAGAGAGTGTCTATTCGCATGCATTCGTATATGGAACACTAATGTGGGTTACTTCACAGGACAAAGCAAATTCGGAGCTTCCTTATTAGTAAGTCACGCAGGCTGAACTTCATTATTTTTCTATAGGTTTGCCTATGGTGATGGTGGGCTTTTCAACAAGAGGCTTTTCAACAAAGCTTAACACAGCAACAGTTCTCTTGTGACTGTGACCTTTTGAAGACGAGTAAAAATGAATACAAAAATAGAATCACATACATATATGCAAAAAAAAAATGTACAGACATTGAGTCTAGAAATGATACAACCTTGGCTTAGGAAGATCATGTCAAAGGTATATATTCCTCCAGGCTTTTTTAAAAGACCAAATAAAAGCTAGACTGACTCCTGCCCGGAAACACTTGAATCACTTATGATATGAGCGCTCACTACCCAGGATGTGCTAATGCTACAGATCCTACGGACAGAGGCCCAAACATGAGTGAAACTTCAAACATAGGTTACCTAGTAGATAACAGGAAAGTGGCTTGGACCATTGACTCCTTCTCAGCGTGAAGGTCAGAAAGGCCGGACGCCATAGTGCCATTTTCGACAAATCTCTGAGGATGCTATATTGTTCGAAGCCTTGTGGGCATAATAAGGGATGCCTGAGCATCACCTATGTATATTTATTCCTAATAGATGGAGAGAAGCCAAGTCATTTTCATTCCCAAAGCTGGTAAGCCCACACCGAACCTAAAAACTTTAGGCCTCGTCCTTTCTTTTAAAAATTTAGAAAAGACTCAAAGAGCCACACATTCGCCTTAAACTGAATAAAAGTGCGTATATGAAGGGCAAATATGTTGAGACTGTGCTTTACAAAGTAGTAGGGACTGAATTAACTGTATGCTTCGAACCAGACTTGTAGATGCAGAAATGGGTGGAAGCACGCTTATGGGGAATTCCGCAGGGTGATGTCTCATTTCAATAACATTTAAGTCTTAGTCAAACTAAGTTTGGGCGGTAAAAAAAGCCGTAGCTTACGGCGCTGATGACATTCTGCTTATGGCTTCTGGGAAGTTTGTCGCCAGCACACTGTGCGAACTCCAACAAGGAGCTCTTGACAAGCCTTAAAATTAATGGTCATAATTATTTTGAAAATTTAAAAATTAATTCACTTTTATAGAAGATAAAAAATAATGTAGTAGATTTACTACACCGGATGCTAAAATAACTTATGGCAGCCACGGTTATCCATGAAAATGCCAAACTGTTATAACTTATAATCTTCCACCCAAAAGCAGATAACAAAATAGTTAATGGTTTGTGCCTCCGATGTTCGAATTCGAACTAAAATCGTAGATTTCAACCACAACTTGAAAAACTAAACCGTTGTATAACAGTTTCACAAATATTTTATGGCAAATCTAGTACTTCTTTGGATTTTCTTTCATACAGTTTAAAATTCGTTAAATTCAAAATCATTTATGTGCAGTGCTGACGACTTTATAACGAATATCTGGGATTAACGCTTACTGGAAATATTTTATGAAAAAAAGTTTTGTTGTTCATTTGCTTTGCATTTACGATTTCGAATAAATCTACGTGATTTATTGAACTTTTAATGGTCAGATAGTCTGAATTCTCTTAGAAAAGATGCAGTTTTTAAAAAAACTGAGCAAACATTTGGAGGTTAATATTGAGTCATGATTTAGGAAGTTTTGTTTTTATTATTAAATTATGACGTTTTCGTTTTTTTTTTTTCAAAATAACAACAATTAATCACTAAACGTCCAATTATTAGGTACATTTATTTGCAATTGAATGGAATATGTTTCTTAAATTAAAAAAATTGAAAATTGAAATGAAAGCCTTCATTAATAAGAGGCAAAAGTCGTAACTTAATCGGAAGATGCTGTTGTGTTTGCAAATGGCGTCAAATGTCACGTCTAATTTGACAGATGTGAAATAAACATTAAAAATAAACCTCAACAAGACATGGCTATATTTCGTGTGTCCGGTCTGCGCTCGGAGCCTATCTCCTGCTGGAAATATCACAGCTGTGGACTTCGGAGCATATGAAGACGTTCCACGCTATTAAGCTTCAATAGGCGGTCTTTACAGAAAATTTTGCTGAAAGACTTGAAGATGTTCCAACCATGTTTAAAAATACAGTCAAAGAGCATCAGGTGACAAGTTTTGTTTCGTCCTCAGAAGCAGCTCCGTTTACAATAGAAATGGAGAACGCCTAGGTAAGTTTGCATAGTAATGTCATTAGATCCCCGGTAGAACAGTGGACTTTTTTTGTAATGTGAATGTAAGTCGAAAACACACTGAAAAACCGCAAATTTATATTTAAATGCTTAACATTTTATATGCCCAAGAATTTCAACAACTGTCGGAAGCTGGCGCCCAATTAGAAAGCATAGACGACAGAGCATAAAATACAAAATGCATGGTACAAAAAAAAACTACGCCTAAGAATAGTATCACAATCGAGACAATGTTATACCTCATCCAAGTCATTGTCGTCTTCCTCTTGTATGGTGCGATCATCATCTTCTGAAAAATCTCTCATTACTGAATTCTCCCTTGCCACCGAATTATCTCTGCTCCTGGATCTGGTCAAAGTGCGTGGCATTGATCGTGCCATTTGAAAGCCTTTAATCAAAATATTCGTTGCGCTCCTTGATCGCCCCATGCTTCCACGATCAACGCTTCGTTCTCGCTGTCTCTCAATCAAACTGATTGTGTCGAAGTCATCGAATCTAGAAGAAGCTACCGACGAAGAGCGAGATCCCGATGATCCATTGAGTCCGTACCTTTTTGAAGATCTGATAGAACCCAGGGCTGTCCATTCTTCATTCACATGATCAGTTCGTTTTAAAAAGCTTTGGATCTTATCTGTCAAATAATTGGAAGCCGTTTGAGGATCGGTATGAGATGGTGTGGGTTGAAAGGACTGTCGAACTGGCTGTTTCTTGCATCCCAAGACGAATTGAAGATTTGCATCGAACACCACTGGAGATGGTTCAAGAGAACGAAGTTTAAAGATATCCATATTATCGTTGCGGGAGTAAGTCTGCGGAAAGATGCGTCGCGGCATAGATGCTGAAGACATAAACGATCGGTTGGAGTAGCTGCTAGATCCATTGCTCCTCAAAGACATCGATGGACTTGGAGAGCGGGATGTGAAGATAGAAGATTCGCGTGAATTCATGTCCCTCGATAGTCTTTTGCTAATCGGAAGTTTCAGTGAAGCCTCAACCGGAACAGAGCCGTCTTTATGAAAAGGATATTGGGATCTAGGTTTTTGAGCTGAGGTTTTATTAAGAAAACCATCAGCGCCAGCGGAACGAAGTGTTGGACTCTTTTCTCGTGCCTTCGGGATAAGACGAATTTGTTTGCGGACTCGAATATGGGAGGATGATGTTGGAGCAGGTGGTCGGTGTAATAATTGGCTGTTGTCACCGTTCATGCTGGAAGGAGGTTGCTTGTTGGAGAGTGTTGAAAAATCAGGATTTAGGAAATTATGATTTGGAGAAGATGCCCTTTGACGGCTACCCAGGGAATCTTTTTTAGACAGCTCTGAGCCAAGTGACGTTGAGGGGGGATATGGTGGCATTTTTTTTCTAAAAAAAATGTATCACTTTTCTAATCGAAAAATAAAATCACTTTTGACTAAACATTTGAAAAAGGAAAGTCCTTTAACTTTCAAGTTTGCACATTTCTTAAAAGTTTTTTTTTTTATTGAAAATAAAAATAAAATATCGAATTTCGGGTTCGAGGAGTTTCGGTTTTATTTTTGCTTTAAAAATAAAAATTCAGGCTAAATGGTTAAAAACTGCAGAGTCCGAAAGTGTATCCAATTATTTTTTTTGTTGTGGCTAAAAACAACCCGACGGACGGAGCCGACACGACAAGTATTTTATTCTTGTTCGAGACGTCACGACGCGCTTTTTCTCTGGGCCACTTCTCATCGCCAACTAACAAGCAAACGATTTTTTTATATTCATCCATCTCCCATATCCGAATCCGAAATAATCATTTCGCACCATACCATACAGCTAAGAGATACAGATTGGTTTTTAGTTTAGCGTAGATATTTCGTTCATTAGAGTGTTATTTTTCAAATTGAGAATTGAAAAATTCTATTTTTTGTTGTTTTACTGTGTGCGATTTTGGCGTGAGCGTTTTTATTGAATTGTTAGAGCAAGCCGTTGTTGTATTGGATGTTCTTCGGCAAGATACAGTGATGATGGAAAAAATGTTTATTCAAATGGAGAATCTGAAGGATTTAAGGGTCTTGAAATGTCTGTATTTTAGAAGTCTCGAAAATCAAGAGTCAAAAATTATTTTGTTTTATTTAAAAAATTATTTGGGAACCCCACCGGATCTACTACTCCTTAGCAGTATGGAAGTCTCAGGACTCACATACTGTTAAATTTCAGACAATTTTGGCTTGAGACACAAAAAAAATGGTGTCATGTTATAAAGTCCAAAACGAAATTACGAACTTTTTTGCACTTTCAGGAACCTTGGACCAACTGGCTTAAGATGTTTTCAGCACTCTTAAATGGGTATTTAGCTTTTGTTTGAGCTAACCGTGCAGTCCCAGAAGGATCTAGTTGGTTTTGTATTTTTTGTTTGTATTCGAGTTTCATTTCATGGCACAACAACATAAAAAGGTAGTTTTTTTCAAAACGAAAAAACGTTGCAAAATTTTTTTGAATCTCACAACCGCTGCAACTAAGGAAGAGAAGTGGTATAGGACTTGACTCGTTCCGATCGACGATCTAGGTTTTCAAGGCATCGCTTGCTTCACGCTACCTTAACTTTCAAGAAGAAATAAAACGCAAAGAATTTAATCTTATGGCCAAGAATTTATCTTCATTGTTTGCCATTATGTTTTAAAAATGATTTCGAACAAGTGGCCGCCACGGCTGGCTCGGATAAATTCCAGCCGAGAGGCCCAACTTTCGACAATTTTTTGCATCAATTGGGGCCGTATGTCAGCAATAACGCGCCGAATATTCTCTTTCAAGGCGTCAATCCTCTCGAGCTTATCTGCGTGGGCAAGCGACCTCACATAACCCCATACAAAATAGTCCAGCGGTGTTAAATCGCACGATCTTAGAGGCTACGCCATAGGCCCATGACGCGACGCGAGATAATGCGCTCACCAAAAGTTTCCTTTAATAAATTGATTGCATCGTTGGCTGTATGGCATGTAGCGTTGAACTATACCCTCTTAAGTGTTTTGAACGCTTAACCAAGGCTGCAAATAGAAATCGCGATACTCCTTCTGTTCCGGTAGATCCTTGGAGCGTAGAGGCTGTGGCACCTCTTCGTCTTTGGGGTCCCTGTCGGGCTTATCATTGTCGATATTTTGTAAGCTGGCTTTAAGCCAATCATGTATGTGGTTGAGATTGAAGTTGGAACTTGAGAGGGATAGATGTGCCTATCCTCCGCCTCCGCGTGGCAACCCGGGAACAATATGAATGGCAGGGAAATTGTTGTAAATGAAATAGGAGTGAGTATCTGCAGCTATATTTCCTTTCCTTACTGGAAACGTATGCAAGGCAAAGAGAGGAAGGCTGGGTATGCGTATTTGGCTGTTTGCTTCTACCTTGGCAAATGGTTGAGTGCGCATATCTAAGGCTGCCAGGCCTTGAGTTATTGATGGTGCTCATCTGGAAGTAACCTCACGGTTGCGAGGCTCCACCGGAAGCTTTATTCTGGTACCACGGGAGATAGCGCCCACCCAGGTGGCCGAGTCACCTGGGAGACTATCTATGAGGTAGGCCCCTTGTGGGAGTATCGTGGTGGTTTACTCCATAGCGGAAACATATGGCATTGGGTAATATTATATACGGATTTTTTTATTGGATGCAAGAGGTGTTAGATAGACCTCGCCCCTCACCAAGGAGTGTGGACATGCCTCAACATGTTCCATAAAATTGGTACTATGATTCTACCTTGGGGTAGATCTTAGGGCTCTAGTCTAAGCCCAATTTGACTCTGCATGCGAGTAAGCTCGCCGTGAAATTAAGACTTAATTGTCAGGTGTTCACGTTAAGCTTATTCTCATCCTGTCTCAACATACACTTGAGGATTGTCATCACTCCGTATACTGCAGTTTTGTTTATTGACGTATCCATTCAACCAAAAGTGATGGACGAATATGTTGACCGTAAAATGGCAAACCAAACTGAGCATAAATCAAGTGACAGCTGCCAAAAAGACCAACTCCGAAAAAGTATTGCCAAATTGAAAAACACACTTCTAAAAAAGCACCCTTTACAAGACCAGTCCGGATACTTTTCTTTGTAAAATAAAATAAATATAAATATAAACAAACTGTCCTTCATGCCATTAATATCAAACCAATTTTTTTTCGCTTACACAAGTATTTTACTGGCAAGCAAGTTACAAAACACTCATATTTCCACACTTAACAGTTTAGAATGTCAAACTGTGTTAACATTTCTGTCCAGTAAGTTATCGAGGCATGCCGACTTTTCAAAAATTAATCAGCTAAACACGCCTGACATTAACAGCGTGCTTTGTTATCAATTTATTGCAAAACCAATTTGATGACAACCATATTTCCAGAAGTGGCCCTGTTAACTGGCCCCTCGCTCATGCGACTTAACGCCTCTCGATTACATTTTATGGGGCTATGTTAAGTCATTGGTTTATGCCGACAAACCAGCATCTCTAAAAGCATTGGAAGCCAATATTCAAGCCACCATTGACGCCATACGGTCAGATTTATTGAAAAAAGTAGTGAAAAATTGAACTGATCGAAAGGACTGTGTTACTCGTAGCCGTGGTGGATACAAGTCAGAAATAACATTTAAAACATAAACAAGAGCTACAGTAAGTTTGCAACGAACTGTTTCCCTATTTTTGTGTATGTGTATGCGTTCGCCTCCCGCAGCCAGCCGATGATCCAGTTTCATAAACAAAATTCTTCTTTAATTTTGTGTGGTGTGATTTTCAATTAGTGCTGGCCCAATAAAAAAAGGCGTGTGCCACGCCCAAAGTTAAGACCAAGGCAATTAGTATGAGCTCAGTGACATTCAATTTTATTCTTGCAGATCGATTTGAACAAAACAAGGCAAAACTAATATTTTTAAAAATAGATTTTGAATGGAAATAGCGATTATGGGTGATTTTAACAATTGTTGAACCACACTGCTACGTTACCAAGGAACTTAAATCTAAGTGTTCATCTTTTTACTTCAAAACTGCGACCGAAAGTTAAAAAACGTTAAAAAATTAATGCATTATATGACTTGACGAAAACGCCCCTTAAAAGTGGGCGTGTCTTAAAAATTTGAAGCAATAACTAAGCTTTAATCATTAGTCAGTATTTAGGCATATGTGTAAAACTACAGCTGAATCGAGCAGTTTTTAAGCGATCTTACCTGAACAAAGGTATTTTATCAAAATCACGCCTTTAAAAGTGGGCGTATTGAAAAAATTTACACAAGAAAATGTAGATATTTTTTTCATAAAACGAACGGAAGGGAAAAAAAGCTTAAATTGAATATTGGTAAATTTTTTAAATTTTTAAAACGTTTTTCATTCTTTCATGAAAAGTGGCCGTTTAATGAAGTTTAGTCTTTAAATTGACTGTATCAACAAAAAGGGTGAGCGAAATGAAATTAAAATATAACGGTCAAAATGAGTGAAGTTTAAATTTGAAGTAACCGTTCTACAGACTCTGCGGTCTGCGCCATTGCTATTGTCTTGCAACCGCCATTTTACGGATCCGTATGCGGAATCTCCGATCACAAAATGGAGCCGCTTGCTTGAAAGGAGTAAAAGGTTTTTCATATTTGAGACCTTTTCACTAATTTAATTTACCCGAAAAAAGAAATAAATCCCTTGATATAGCGAAATGGGCTCCTTGTGTCATAAGAAGTACCTAGTTTAGTTTTACCTTATTTTTGCTTTTCGGAACTTGGTTTTTCGCAACATTTACTTTTTATGTTTTGATTTTTTGCATTTTGATAATTTGGGATTTTTTCGGGATTTTTGGTTTAAACCCAAAACTTGATGTTTGTATGGTTCACTGAAGAAAAATGCTAGCTAAAGTAACAACAATTTTGACCCCCAGTGTAGAAAAAAAAACACATAAAATCTCTACAAATTGCAAACAATCAAACTAGTCTAAAGAGTCGGGTTTTTTATATCATTAGTGTCGGTTTTTTTTTTTTTTTTTTTGGTGTGTGTCATTTCACTTGTCCTTTCTATTGCTGCCCGAGTAGAATACAATTTCTGGTGTTAAGAATGTTCTTTTGTTTTTAAATGTTATAAGAAGAAGAAGATTCAACAAAAAAAAAAAAACATCCACACTTCGAGTTCCACTGGCTAGATTTTCAAATGGTGTTCCTTATCTTTGGCACTCGCCAAAATCCAATTTTCCTATGTGAATGGACATATACAAAATACACAGACGAAAAAACACCAGGGACACAGTAATGATGTAGTTTTATTTTTGTATCTAGATATTATGTATTTCGAAATATAAATTTGTGTTTTCTATTATTGTATCTTGCAACTTAGAACAAAACCAAATAAAAAAAAGGAAAAAAAAAATTGTGTTGCATGATTGGAAAATGAATTACTACGCACAAATTCGGCAATTCATTATAGGGGCTTGTTAAGTCAAAAATAAGAGATAAAGATACTTTTTTCGAGCTCATTTCTTTGCAACTGCATAATGAAGATATACTTTGATTTGGTATTTTTTTTTTTGGAATTAGAAAACTTTTGCTTATCGATTGCAACAAAATAAGCACATAAATTGTGCGGCACAGATGTTAACAAAAATAGATTTTGTATCTATGCCTTCCTTCGCGTTTTCGAGATGTGAATGTATTTTTTAATGATGCATGTTTTGGCATGATTATAATATTTTATGAACTTAATTTCTAGTTTATGTGTCAATAATGATATATATCGTTATTAATGCATGTGATTTGGCTTTGCTTTTTAATTGAACGTTAAGGCTAATGAGCGTTTTTATTTAGGTTTGCCAATCACTTCACAGTTCACTTGACGTTCAAGTGCGACCCTTAGGAGGATTAGCCAAATCAAAATATAAGCATAGCGGTGTTTTAAAAATAACTTGATGAACAGATCAAAGTGGAAAATTAAAGTTTGTATTTTGATGAAGGCTTGCACACTAAACTCAATTTTCCTTGCGAGTTCTCATGTGTGATGAAAAGATCTTTACAACTCAGATTACTGGCGCATAAAAGTCGGTTACCAACAAACTGACGCCTAAGAGTAAGTTTAAACTTGCACTTAACTTCTACAAAAGTATTCACTTGCGCCAGTGAATTCATGCTTGCGTAAACATATGCCAATACGAAGAAATTAGAACGAAATAAGAGTACCTTCTTGAACCCAATCCAAAATATTGTTTCAGTTCAGAGATCAATCGAAGAATTACCTTCGTCAATTCCTGTTCCTTTTCGGTTGATCGTTGAGCCAGTATTTGATGACCGACCATAAAATAATGCATTTTTGTTAAAGACAAATTAACCACAGGGGATTAGCATGTTGTGTTAATTGAATTTGAATCTTTGAAAACAAGAACAAGGTTTGGTATTGTAAACCCTCGGGGATATTTATGGGGACATGTTCACGAGGGAGCACTGGTAAAAGTAAGAAGTCCAGAAGAAGTCACCGAATAATGTTGAACCACAGCAATATGCATCAGGAAGGGGCTTGAGTCCTCTGCTTTTTATTGTATTCCTTGACTACAGACTTAAGAATCAAATAATGGACCTTGAGTTCATGAGTTATAATTTGCAAATGATGGAGCCATCTGCTCCTGCTACGTGCTTTTTGATGTATACATGACTTAGACTTATAAACTCAATAATTCTTAAAGTCTCTTTCAAATTCGAAGTCCATATTTTGCACAGGCAAGCTTTAGGTAAATCTTCTCTAAATTAAATAAAAATATTTCAGTTTAAGAGTTGCCGACGCCCACTTTTAGTACAAAACCAGCAATATTAATTTTATAAAAAACGACGCTTATATTCGAGCAAAAAACCTTAAATTTTGTTGGTATAAGTTGTATACGTAAGTGTATGAAAACAAAACAAATTTGGGTGTGGCTTACGCCCATTTTTCATAAGAAACTATAAAAAACTTATTTGTACAAATAAACGGTACTTATAACAAATCGACTAGCCCAAATTAGTTCGTCTCTTATTTTAAGTAGCTTATGTGCAAACAGAGATTTTTGAATTTTGGGCGTGGCTTAAGCCCACTTTTTCATGAAAGATCAAAAAATTAAAGGTACCCGACCCATATTCCATTCTAACCATTTTTGTTCGTTCGTTATAAGAAAAACATATTTCTAAATTTTTTTGAGTAACTTTTTTCAACACGCCCACTTTTAAGGGCGTGGTTTTTATAAAAAACCTTTATTCGGGTAAGATCATTAAAAAACTACTAGATTCAGCTGTAGTTTTACACATGTGCCTAAAAATTGACAAAGGATCAAAGCTTAGTTGGTGCTTTAAATTTTGTTTTCATATTTTTAGGAAACGGCCACTTTTAAGGGGCGTTTCCGTCACGATTTCAAGCACGAATTTTCAAAACTTTTCGGCCTGAAAGAAAGCTACACATGGGCATTGTCAGGAGTGCAAATTATCAAGCCTTAACTCAGGCAATGCTAGCTTCTTTCTTAGCAAATGTGTCAATCATAAGGGGATCCCATGAGCTGACTAGCTGACAAAATATAAAATACCAAATCTTTTAAAAATATCCAGATGTCAATCCTTTAAAAAACAATTTTTTTGTTTATTTTGAACAGTTCGACTGTACCAGATCGTTTATTTGATAGCTTGATTTTCTGAATCACAAAACAAAATAAAATTACCTATAAACTTTTTGTGCAATTGTTTTAGATCCACCCATTTCAGTTTGAGTGGGGTCCCCAAAGGCAGTCACTTAGGTCCTCTCCTTTTTATATTTTTTACTTTCAACGATATTAAAATCTCCAACCAAGTTTTCCAAGCCAATTTCTTCAACACGTGACTGTTCTTTTATTTAACTAGATTTCATCAGTTTCACAATGAGGTCTGTATGCCAAATTCTATTCGCTTTTCACTCATAATAGTAGGAAGCATTCCTACGAGTAGATCCTAGGTAGTGAACTGAGTTTAATTGTTAATCAGACAAAATAGATTCTACCCAGGTTCAAGGACACAATCTGGGAAATTCACAGCTTTGTTTTTAGGTATAGGTCTCTCGGAAGCAATAAATGGCGGGCGCCTAATATTGTTTTGAAACTGAAGCAAAACTATTTCAAGAGCATTGTTTTCAAACAAAAACAAAAATGGATGACACAACCAAAAACCCGACAATCGGTTCGGTGTATAGTCAAACTGTTAGGTAATCTAATAAACATCTATTTCATGTTAGAAAAAACACAAAAGATGCACCTTCTATGTCATTGGCAATATTAAGACATAGATACTATTTGAATGCTCGCCGGCCGCCTCCACCAACTTAATGCCAAGATCCGTTTTGGTTCTTCGGCAGCATCTTCACTGATGTCATTTGAAAGAATACTAACGATACTATTGCATCTTTATAATATTATAATTATTTAATTTTCTTGGCAATCGTTTATTTAAATCAAAACTAAAATAAAATACATTAAAATTCAAAAGAAAAGAAAAAATGCTCATCCGGTGTGGCTTTTCAAATCTGATGATGCTGACGGTTATGTTGTAATAGAGGCGGTGCGGCGTGGACGCTTTTGGCCTACAAAATTCTGAGCTAATAGATTGTTGTTGGTTTACGATTTTTAGCGATTTAATTGTGCGGAACTCACACTTTGTTACATCATCACCGTTCACCGCGGGTGACTGGCACTGTTGAATGCTGCTGAAGATAGAACTGCCAAAACGACTAGACTTGATTAAATTTTTTTTTTTTTTTGTTGTGTAATGTTGTTCTGAAAATGTCGAGAAGTAGACTAAGTTGAAGTTCTTTTTTGACAAATACCAGATAACGAATAAGGATGTCGTCAGTAGAACAAAAAGAAACGTCATTTGCATTTTCTTTTTCGATTAAGAAAAGAAATCCGACAGCAGCCATGTAATAGTGTTGGAAGAGGCTTTTGTTTTAATAGAAGACTTGTGCTTCTAGAAGACTTTTTCCACCATAAGCTCAAGAAAATTATAAAAATTTCAGACTTTAATCTTTTACAGTTTATATTTTTCAAACAAAACAAAATGTTTGCTAAATGTCATACTTTTCACTTATTCTTGGCGTATTTTTTTTTAATTCCATTAGAGGTGAGTAAAGATGGAGCAAAATTGCATCGTCACCTCCCCGTGGTGAACGCCGAATAACCGTTAGGTTAATTAACGACGAGCGTTAGATCCATCAGATTCATGGCTTGTCGAAACTTGAGTTATCTTCTCAGAAACAATAGAAGCAAAGGAAAAGATACGCTCTTCATGCACAGATCTCACAAGCCGGGCATGTTAACGGTAAGGGAAACTATATTGTATTGGGAAATACTATATATGCCACGAACAAACTGAAAATAATAACGAAAAATGGACAAAGAACAATGAACAGGTCACGCTTCCTTATGAGCGCACATGTCGCTATACTGAAAAGAAGAAGCTCACCGCCAAAAAATATGAGCAATGCCCCAAACATTGCATCAAAATTCTCTTGGAAGACTTCAACGCCAAATTGGGAGGGATTTTGTAGCGGGTAAGAACATGGTCCTGAGCAGCACGCGATTCACACGTCCTGATATCCACAAGGGCACATGTCGAAACTGCAACGAAATTGATCATGTTGTGATTGACAGAAGACACTCTTTTAAAGTTCCAATGTCCACACTTTCAGAGGAGCCAACATCTACTCTGATCACTACCTACATAGTTGGTGCCAATGGTGCCAAATTCTGAGTGCTGTTAAGCTGTGTGGGAATCTTTGTAGATTTGATGTAAGAAACTTGACCTGAGACCCAAACAAAGGGTTACGTTCCCTCTAGCGGGCTCAATTTCTAGCCTGCCGTCTTCAATTTTGCACTCAAACTAGTCGGAGATCTCCATTTACCTGGTCGATACATCGAAGATGAGGTCTACCTTGGCTTCTGACGAGCTGGAGCGTTGATGTCCATTCGTTCAACATGTCTGAGCCAGCTTAGTCGTTGATTTCGAATTTTTCCGTCTAGACTTATGTCGTTGTACAGCACGTATAGTTCGTCGTATCTTCTTCCCCAAATGTTGTTTTCTCGGTTTACGCAGGCAGCTTTTTTCTCTCGAAGACTCAAAGTGACTTTTCATCCGATTTGGGGAGGGTCCATGCTTCTGCCGCATATAGCAGGACCGGGCTGATGTGATGTGAGTTCTATACAGTGTCTCCCCCAAGTTTGCCCAGGTGGACAAATTCACTGACTACCTCGAAGTTATACCCATCAATGGTCACGTTCTGACCAAGTCGGTGGTGGTATTAGATTTTTGTTGATGAAAGCATATTGTACTTCGTCTTGTCCTCGTGCATTTTCAGTTCCATTCTACTTGCTGTTGACTCCATAGTAGTGAAGGCACCGGTTACTGCTCGATTTGTTCTTCATATTACGTCAATGTCATCCGCAAACCCAAGTAATTGTGTCGATTTATTAAAGATGGTGCCCGATGTGCTGGCATGGGTGTTCCGTATGAAATTTCAAGCACAATATTAAAACAGCTGCATGACAGTGCGTCACCTTATCTTAACCTTCTGGTTGTATCGAAGGTTTCAGTAGAGTCCCTACCAACTTGGACGGAACAGCAAACCTTTTCTAACATCATGCTAAAAGAGTATCAGTTAAACAGGAGTTTTGAAGTTGGACATGACATGATATAGTTCATTTCTGTTAACACTGTCTTATGCTGTTTTAAACTAGACTACCAGGTGGTGGGGATCGATGTTAAATTTTTGGGTTTTCTCCAGGATCTGGCGTAATGTGAATATTTTTTCGCCAGGTCTAAACGAAGCTGAATAGGATCTTATTGATAAGCCTAAATAACACATTTATCTTTGTTTTACAAATACTGGAGGGCTCTTTTGAAAATTTGGCATAAGGCATGAAAACACATCAGCGGTTCTCGATCAACGATCTTGACGGAAAATATATTCAATTATTCTGAAAAACTACTTCTGTGTAGTTGTAAGACCTCTATGGAATAAATCAAAAGACCTTCTTGGTGCTTCCCTTGGTGGCTATGACGATATCATCACCAAACCCGAAACAGCGTATACCGACTAAGACTAAGCACTAAGGACTCATTGGCTACAACAACCTGTTCTGATTCCCTTGGAATTTCTGCCGTTCTTGTCCAAACAAGAATAAGATAACAATAGGAATAAGAGACTTGGTTATGGCTTCATATAGACACTGCTATTACTTTTGCAATTTCAAAGCTTTTTGGTAGCGCTTGTTACTTCGAAAAAAGTTCAGTAAATTGTTTCGTTTGCCAATACCTTTCGCAAGTTCAAGATACAAATCGCCTTGAAAAATATTTTATAACGATGTCGGCGAGCTTTCGAAAATGATATCAGATATCTTTTTAAAGACTGTGAAGGGTGGTATACAAAGATCGCACGAGCGCTCACTAAACTTATGAGTGGACACGACCAGAAGGTCTTCGAAAAATGTTCGAAATCCACTGCCTATTCGCAAGCTCCAGTATTACTACTCACATTTGTTCAACTCTGTCGGCACTGGTGAAGGTGTGGTTGGGCACATGTAAGATGACTTGACATAACCTTAGTGGAAAAATGAACTAGCTTGAGTGGTTGTTGCTGCGGAAGTAATTTTGGAGGATTCGTTCACGAAGAACGAAACAGCCATTTTTTAGAAATTTGTAATCAAAGTTAATATTAGTCAGTGAATACAAATGCTCGAACTTTATTTAAGAGTCTCATGAAGTTTAGAACCGAACGGGTTGATACTGTTCCATGATAACCACCTTTATTGATTAGAAATTGTCCTGAAGACGAAAAGAAAGTTAGATTTAGAACAGAACGCGGTGCAAATGAATTGTGATTTCGATTTTATTCATATTTGTCCCTTTATTTCAAAAACATCATGAACAACAATCTGTTTCTGGCACCCAGAAAGCGGCTATGTTTAACTTAGCGCAGTTGACATGGATAATTTTCCAGATTCAATGAATCTCAAAGATATGCAACGTATCCCATACTGCGTTCGGGTGCATGTTTAAACTACGAAGCCAAGCACTGATTGAAGGTGATTTTATATAAAGGTATAGAAAATTGATTGTATCTCAAAAAATTGACCACATTGAAGGTGTACCATCTAGTAGCTTCTTTTTAAATCGTAGGTTATTTTAACACTGACTGCTGTTTTCCGTTTGAAATACCTCCGCGGAACGAAATAAGTCGCATGAATAAAGTTGGGAAATATTGAAAACTTTTTCTAAAGTGAGTGCTGTGTAGTGTTGCCAAACAGTGCGTTTTTCGAGAAAAAAAAATTCATTTCGGCGACTATACGTTACCAATTCAACTTCTTGGATAGAGTCACAGTTTGGTGCGGATTATGGACCATTTTTCTTTGAAAATGAGGCTGAGAACAACGTTTTGGTCAACGGTGGGCGTTACAGACCCATGTTAACCAAATTGTTTTTTACTGAAATTGAACACTTGGATTAAGATGAACTCTGGTTAATGCAGGATGGTGAGCCATGAAGCAGAGTCCATCCCAAAATCGATCTTTTGCGAACCAAATTCCCAAAACGTCCTATCAGTCATCTTGGCGATGTCAATTGGCAGCCTCAAAGCTGCGATTTGACCCCTTTGGACGTTTTTTTTTGTTGTTGTTGTGGGGAACCATGAAGGACCGATTTTATGCCAAAAATCCGGAATATCCAATATTATCCAATCCCGGAACCATCAACAAATTTTTGGTAATTTGGAGCGACAGAATGCGCTACTAGGAGCTAGCCGAGGCAGCTTAATGGGAATGTTATTCATAAAGCCATATAATAAAGATTTTTTTTTAGACGTGTGGTTTTCAAACTTTTTTCGGAGTTGGGCTTTTTGAGAGCTGTCATTTATTCGAGCCAGTCGCGGAGGCCACTTGCCCGAAATCATTTTTAAAAACATAATTGCAAACCCTTATCTTTATATTTATAATATAAGCTAAATTCTTGGCCATAACATTACATTAAATGCGTTTCATTTCTTCTTGAAAACTACACGTCTAAAAAACACCCTTTGCATGAAAAAATTTAATTTTGTTCCTTTTATTACATTTTTCAAAAGGAACTCCAATTTAGCCCACCCTTTATATAAGAAATTATATCAAAAAGCCTTCAGACTGCTGCAAAACATTAACTGCTAAGTTAAAAAAAAAATTAAATTTAAAACAAAATGAAACTCGAAATAGGAGGTGCAATCAATTTTTCTCCTAGACTTGACTAAAGATGATTGTTACATAAAGTGCCATCCAGTACTTTCCAAGCAGAATAATGCATCTCACCCCCCACAATCTCAACAATTTTTAAGCACTGACATAAACTTTCAGAATTGAGCACTTGTTTTCACCGTCAAAACCAAAATAAAGCAAAGTTAATTGAAATATTTTTAGAATGACGCAGAATCAAATGATCAAATTTTCAACGATTAAAATTTTGTAATATTCCATTTAGACAAGGGGCGTAATAATTTGTTTTTCATTTCTATTCCAAGCCAGTTGAATCATTACACTATTAAGTCGTAGGAGGATGTTTAACTTGTGTGCCAAATTTTGATATTTATATTATTTCAAAAATACTATAGAAACGTCATAAACTTCCGATGCCAATGTAAAATCAGAATACAAAATTATCGACAAACATGTGTAGTGTTGTGTATCTTTGCATATCTTAAGGATGAGTACATGTTTCCATAGCTATGCAGAGTTGATATCATAAACACATTCCAAATGCACATTTTTATAGCTTTGATGCGAATCCGAATTTTGTTTGTTTTCTAAATAACTTGATTTTTTTTTAACTCACCTTATTTTCCAACTTTTCGTTTTCAGTCTTAAGTGCGTTACGATAGTTTTCGATTTTTTCCAACTTCGCTCGTAAAATATGCAACTCGTCGCTGGCCGATTTTAATTGTTCTTCAGTGCGATGGACGTTCAGGAGGGGTTGAACGCGAATTAATAGGCGCCACCATGGCCAATCGCGGACTGTTAAGAATGCTTTGACATTTCTTTGAATGCAGCGGACGGCTATTTCCTGTTTGAAAAAACAAAATCAATCAATCAATGAATATTTTAAAAATTTAAATAATTTTAGAAGTAGAAAAAAGCTTCTTCGGAGTTTTGTTCGTATTTAAGAATCAAAGACCAAAGAAAATAGGGCACAGTTTCGAGTGAATGGAGAAGGAACTTGAGTACCAACATACCACACTAATTTTAATAGATTTACACTTTTTTTTCCGCTGAGATTTCAATATGTAAGGACGTTCTCATGAGATATGTTCAGGAAACGAAAGTCTCAGAAAATATTCCTCATTACCTTAAAAAAATAGATCCTTGGCATACACACTACAGTATTGTCAGTAATTTCAGTCGCAGTTTCTGCATACTAGGTGGCACTGGCATACTTTCTTTTTTTGTTTTCTTTTTAAATAGCACACGCACTAAAGGGTTAACGATCGCCCTTTTAACGTTTAGTCACAGCTCGAGCTATAGGAAGTTAAAGAGGAAGGGAAAGAAGGTGTCAATGATCATTGGTTTTGAACGCTTGAAACCCAAAATGGCAAGGGTAAATTGTATCAGGCAAATAGTTCTACATGCGTGTTGTACGGCTTAAGAAAGAATCCCTGTATTTCACGATACGTCCTTAATTGTGCTCGAGTGTAAACTGATGAGCGTTCCTAGCAAGACGAGTGTTACGGGGGAAATGTGTAAGTGGTGGAACGCAGCTGGTTTCCTCGAGTGAACATTTTTTATAGAATAACCGGTAAAATCTGCTTAATATAAGCTGTTAAGAACTAAATGTTTGGTACATAAGAGGTAACCACCGTCAAATGCTAACAACAGAGTAGGTACTGCAAATTCCATGTACTATGTTAGACCAGATATCTGAAAACGATTTTTAAAAATGGTAGGAACCAGCTTTCTAGCTTTTATTTTAGTCAATCGTTAAAGTTGATATAATTAAGAGTAGTCCGGGAAAAACTGAATTCCATGGAAAATGGACTTAAACGGAGTACTTGACTGTTGACTCCGTTTAAGTCCATTTTCCGTGGAATTGGATTGAAATCACCCACAACAGTAAGGATATTCTATTCATATCTCTTCTGAGTTTTTAACTTGCGATTAAAGTAAGGCAAGTTATGCATTTGTAAAAAAAAATCTACCAATCAAACATATAACATTACGATGATAAGAAAGTCGAAAAAGTGGGTCGGACAGTTCTGTCTGAATGTCCGTATTTATGTAGGTCTGTCTTTCTGTATACATTACCTACAGCCTACACGGCTGGACCGATTTGCTTCAAACTTGGTACAGTATTTTAATGACGTCCTACAGAGGAGTTTTAAGAATTAGCATTCTAGCTCCAAAACTAACGGTATCTGCCATATGAATTTTTATGAAAAACTCATTTATCTCAAAAACGGCTCCTACGATTTTGATAAAACTTTCTGAATAGTGTTTTTTGAGTAAACTTTATGTTTTGGTTGGAACAGATTTTTCAGGAAACGTCTTATAACGGTACCTCCCATATAGGACCGGTTTTTGGAAATCCGATTTTCTCGTAAACGACTAGATGAATTTCTATGAAATTTGTAATGTAGAAGTCCTTTTATAAATGCAATAATATAAATTCTTAAACTCTTCAAAAAATCGTTTTTTTGAGTTTAAAAAAAAATTAAATTTTTTTTTTATTTTTTGTTTCTTCCAAAAACGGTTTAATCTATTTTTTTTTAATTTTATTTTTCTGATAAAAACTACGAATTGCTAGAAGTTAAGATACGCAAAAAAAAATTGGAATATATTTTCGAAAAGTTTTTCAAAAAAAACTGTTTTTTGAAAAAACTTGTAGAACGATTTTGAAAAAAAAATTCGTAATAGTAAACGAAACCAGATGGTTTACTTCAATTTTTCCAAAAAGCGTTTTAACTAGTGATTTTTAAGTGATCAAAAAAAAATTCATATTATTTTTTCCCTGCTTTGTTTCCAAAATCTCAAACCCCAAGACCACTGTCACACATTAGAGCTCGTCCCACCCAGTCGTGCACTTTATTTCTAAACATATCCGAGAATTATGCCCTTAAATATAGTTGACAAATACAGGGCACCCTGCATGAGGAAGGGGATAAGAAGCAAGAAATTATAGTGGACTGTAAGGTAAAGGGTTTGCCAATAAGAGGTGTTATTTTGAATGTCACTTTTGAAGATGTAATTTTTTGACATTTGACAAGTAGAAACTACGCCATTGATAAAAATGGAGCAATACACGATTCAACAACGCATTAAAATTATTAAAATTCACTATAAAAATGGTGAAAATTTGGCAGAGACGGTTCGTAAAACTAAAACATTTTTTGACCGTCCGTCGTGAAGCACCTTGTCGGACCGCAATTCTGAAATTGGTGGGAAATTTTGAGCTGTTGGGACAAGTTAGCGATGTGCCCAGCTTCGATTCAAGACCTCAAAGACGGAATTCGTGAATCTATTGAGGGCATACAGCAGCCACTTTGCGATTTGGTGATGGAAAATTTCATGAGAAGGATATTTTTGTGTGAGCTTAGCCGTGGCGGCCATTAGGCTGATATTGTTTTCTGTTATTAATGGCATACTTTCCTCTTTACATTGAAATAAACATCCGATCATTTTTCTCAAAAAATTCCATTTACTTTGAATATCAAAATAACACCTCTTATTGGAAAACCCTTTGTGTATGAAAGGATGTTCTTTAGTGGCTTGTTCAAAATACCAACTAGCTGAAGATGTAATCGCCAACGCGTGCCTTCCTGGCATTTGGTATTGGGACATCAATTATTTGTTCATTCCACAGAAGGTGGGTAGCGGCACATTTACCGAAAACGGACAGTTTTTCAGCTTACTCGCTGCAAATGACATGCATGAAAAGGGCTATGGGGGTAATTTCTGCTTCAATGACAGATGAGGCATTGAAACATAAGATTCCACACGATTAAGGATCCTTCATTAGACAATGCTTCAAGGTCGGAATAATAAGCTTTTCCAAGTTCCAAATCAAAAGAACAGGTCTATGGATCCAGAAACAAAAAGCTGAGTGAACTGTCGTGAGAAAAATAATTTAGTAAGGAATTTTGATAAATATGAGGAATAGAGTCGGTGACAGAATGGAACCTTGAGGTACTCCAGCATTTGTTTTAAGGAAAAGGATTTTCTTTCTCTTAATTCTGAATGATAGCCGACAAATCCCAACAGAAAAAATTAAAGTAAACTATAAAGATGCATTAACTAAAATGAATTTGCGAAACAATTCACAAATGTTTTCAATAATAAATTAAAAATTAAACAACTTACTTGTACTCTGCGCTGCGAAACTCTCTTTCTGGCTAAATAACCACGACAATAGGCTTGCAATTGAATGATTCTATCAGATAAAAGTTCATCACGTTTCGCCTCCAACTGACTTAGCACGCCTGAGCGGAATAACACCTGGAAATAAAAAAAAAAACAAACAAATATTATATAATCAAGTTGCAAATAAAGTTATAAATAAATGCATATTAAAAAAAGACGTTAGGTTTTATTCTCTGACGGACCAACCAACGCCAACGCCTTAAACCACATTTAAATTCATGCTTTTATTGGAAGTCTTAAATTTGTATCTTTTTTTTAACAGAGAAGTTGTTGAACCTGGGATAAATGTATGCAAAACTATGGGAATAGGTTGTTTATCTTGACTATTTCTACTGACGTAGTGTTTTGTGTATGTGGTTGTGAATGCGTAAAAAATTCATAAAATATTCTTGCAATGCGATTTTGCGAATTTGGTATTTTTGTCATGCGTATACGTAGCACAGGAGGCATTATTATTCCAAGTAAGGTATTTTTTTGAATTAGAATATATTAGCTCCTGACCGTTAATGTCTGTAAGCAAGCAAACAGTCCTGGGTTCAATAGAATCAGGGTGGAGATTTTAGAATCGTATAATACGAGTATGTGATTGAAATATTACAACATCGCCATGTTCTTGTTCCGTCACATCATTTAGTGTATTTTAATTTGATTTTTCGAAGCGTTAGATTTGAAATATTTATGAACACAACGTGCTAAACAAAATTTAAATTCAATTCATGTTAAAATGAGGGCGTGACTAGTAAGCATTAGCCATGGAAATCGCTAACTCAAAAAATCACATAATCGCAAATGTCCATTAAAAAAAATTCTTTAAAATACCTCAGAAATTTAAGAAATTAGAACGTTGTTGCTCAGAGAATTACATTACATTGCAGCAAATAAATTCTAGAAGGAAATTTGCAGACAAAAGGAGACACAGCATCATTATTTGGAGAATAAAATGTTGGCGGTCTGCCGAATTCTGAAAACTTGCATGAAAACTGAATGTAAAAACATTTTTCATTACCTAATAAACGAAGTCCTGACTCTTTTTAAGCAACACTTTAAAAATTTCCTGAGTCGAGTCTGATAAGTTCCAAGACCACGTTATGTAAGGCCAGGAACTAGAAATGGTGCTACAATCTGTTGTCAAGTAGATCTAGCTCTTTGTCATTAATTGCGTGCACCCGCAGCACTTTCATGATACAATTCTTTTCCAGTGAACAAGTTGAACGAATCAAGCAGGGAGTTCAAAGGTCATGAAGGAAGCTCAATCGCAGACTTTGCAATTGTGGTCATAGATGAGTTATCAAAAGAGAAAAGGAAAGATCTGGTTGCTGCCTTATGTTCCAGGAGGGAGCGTATCGGAATATCACTTTTTAAAATCCCGAAAAAAAAAGTTTTAAAATCCCGTCTGCTAAAGTAGGTACTGCTTTTTTTAATCCCATCTTCTGAAATCCAGATTGTTCAAAATCCCGATCCATTAAAATCCCGCTTTTTAAAATCCCGACAAATCCCGCTAGTCCCGTTTTTTATTACAAAAACATTTTTATCAAAAAAATGAACTACTTTTGATTGCAAAAGCGGGATAGTAAGCAACGGGTTTATAAAAAACCGGATTATAAGAGACGGGATTTTAAAAAGCGGGATTTTAAGAATTATAAAAAGCAGGATATCGAACTTAGCCCGTTCCAGGAGGTGTTAAGGAATTGCTGCTAACTGCAGCTGCCGGAAACCAAGAAGAAAGATTTCTTTCTTGAGCAAAGCCAAAAGCTGTGTTTTTGTTGATTTGATGGCTGCATCCGATTTTGTCGACAGAAGTGACTTATGTTGTAAGTTGTATACTTAGAATGAGATTGTCGCATAAATTTGGTCTACGCTACAGCATCTTTCAAAAGATATTAAGTTTCAGCATGGAATGGCGAAGAACTATCCGATTAGTTTCAAACAAGCTTAGGACTGTAAGTTGAGCCCTGTGTACTTTTCGCTTTTTAATGCGGACTTTATTGATGCATTACCTGGTGGATCTTAGACCTTGCTTTTTGTAGAAAATATTGTTATGTTTGCATTCTTCTCCACAATTTTGCATCTCAGAAAAATAATATCTCAGAGTAGGTATATTTTCCGACATCTCAAAAATGAAAAAAAAGATAGAAAACTCATAACCTGCTTTCAACTTTACATGGAGACGATGTTTCATAAACAAAACATATAACTAGTACAGAATTAATTGAAGTAGTGTTGGAGTCCATTCTATTCTAAGGGGGTCTAGGTTGGAAAGAATTAGAACAGTCTAGAAAATTTTAACGCACTTTGTGAAGCGGACATTTCACTTATCAACGATAACTCTAAACTAAGTGATCATGTTGGAAATGGGACTATATCAATCTTACGTCAAAACTCTTAAGCTACAAGCAGACTACTTAAATAAAGTCTATCACAGTCAGGAAAACCATCTACCAAAGATTGTAACTCTAAAAGGCTATGCATGATCTAATCAGCTGATACGAGCAGTGTAGAGAAGTGGCGAAAGGATGTGGTGTGAAGTTTAACAACAAAAATGATGAGTTAAGAAGCTATAAGGTTAAGTCTTGTAAGATTATGCAAAAAGTGGATGAACTTTGCAGAGCAGAGTTTAAAGCGCTAGCATACTGGTGAAGGGTTTTTCAGTTGGAGCTCGCTGGTGAGTTTTGGTGGCATATGGAGACCATGTTGTTTTGGTTAAATCTGTCAATCTGTTGTTTATTATTCAGTTACTGATGTCAAATCAATATGGCAAGTATGATGATACAAATTTATTGTCAAAATGAGTGTTCGTTTGTGTAAACTTTGCGCGAGTTACGCCCATTTTACAGCAGACTTCAAAATCGACTCTTTTTTAAGTGGTCAATTTTGAAATGGCTGGTTCGGAAATTAATCATCCGAAATTCGTACGTCAAAGAAAGACAAGTTCGGCCTACAACACTGGGCTGACTGAGCTTTTTAGCGTTTGGAAGAGTCCACAAATTTTGGACGAAAAATAATCTATAACGACGCTCGAGGTGCATTTTTGGATGAATGGCTGTGTGTGAAATTGACGTAAGTATATGGGACGACACCATCCCACACTAGGTTCACCAGGCGTCAATGCATCCTAACAAAATTGAGGTTTGGTGTGTATTTTCAGGCCGGCTGCGCCATTCGTCCGTACTTTTCGAAATCGACGGTGGTGAGGTTGCTACCGTCAATGCCGAGCCCTACAGAACCAGATCAATGATAACCAATTCTTTATGGCTATCAAAGTCATTCGATTTGATCGTCGTAGACTTTTCCTTGTGGGGTTTCTTGAAGTCGCAGGTCTACACTAATAAAACACAGTTGACCTAATGCTCATACGTTAAACACGACACAGGCTATCGCTCAAATTCAGCCGAATTCAAGGGAAGAGTCATTGAAAATTGGTCCACTCGGATCCGTGCCTTTGTAAGAAGGCGAGGCAGGCATTTAAACAATATTCCATAAACTATTACATACATGGCCCTTTCAAATAAAAGGGATTTTGTTAATACCTCACACATAACGTGGTTCATTCCATTTCAAAATCTACCCGCCGATATTGAAAAATGATTTATATAACCAACTGAACTACAATCTTAGAGAATACATTAAAGGATGGAAAAATCCTCGAAATCCTGCCAATTTTTTGTGATAAGTATAATGTAGTTGTTCAGTAGTAGAACCGAGAAGATACCATTTTGAAAGCGTCTTTCTGTTGGAAAATGAAGATGAAAGATGTGCGACTACCCAAATACTTCTGCGCAAAATTACTGAAACAGATTCAAAAGTGGTGGCACATACAAATTTCAAAATGTTTTATTTAGTATAAAATTGTAAATTGTACTGCCTTTAAGGCTGAATTCTTTTTTTACCATGTTCAAATCACATTCAATCAATTCTATCATGTACAAAAATATTACGATGCAATAGATAGCTATCTTTAAAAAAATCCATCTTAATCTTTCTATACACAAATAACAATTTTAATCTGGAATGTATGTCAACAATCTACAACTTCAACCAATGCAACTGAATGTCAACAACAATAGATACTTTACACGCAATACACGGATAACAAATTTTCTTGCAGCTGCAAAGAGATTAAGAGTAGCTTGTTGCAAGCTATAATTAACCTAAAAGAGAGCAAAGCTTATTAACGGTAGCAGCTACCTTAACACTTAACCATATATAATGAGGCATTCAATATTAATACCCCAAAAAGATCAATGGATTATAATATGCACTCTAAGAAATGTTAGTAAAATTACTACAATAAGTGTGTAAAGATTTTCAACATCAGTTTAATTTTACTACAATGATTGTAGTAACGAAACAAAAGTGTAGTAATTCTCAACATTTGCTGGATATTTAACATAAATATGCTGAATTATAAACATATGTTGGAATTTCAACACTTTTTAAGCATATTTGTTGACTATTATATGAGCGTGTTGAATAAAATCGCCGGTGTTGAAAAGCTCCACAATATTTGCTGAATATTAATCAAAATTTTGCTGAATAACTATTTTCCATGCTCGATTTGGACGTCATTTTGAATTCAACAATCCTGAGTTTTTCTAGTTATTTAACGTTAAGCAGAAAACGAGAATATTATATGTTTTTACTCAATTCTAAAATCCGGAAAGTTCCAAGTGTTCGAAATTGCTTGTTTATTTCATGTAAATATTATTTTTAGTGTATTTATTAATATATTTTTATATATTCAACACATTTTGTTGAATTTTAAGCAATATTTCCTGTATTTACTGAATTTCGTTTCATAAGAAATGTTGAAAAAGGATATCTTGTTGAAAATTAATCATTATCTGTTGCATAAAACTTCTTGAAAAAACAATTTTAACAAACATACAATTATTCAACAACTAACAATAAAAATTTGTATCTGCTTGATGAATAAACAACATATGTGTGTGATTTAAAGCAATTTGTTGAATTTTCGACATTTTCTTTAAATATTAACATTTACTTGTGGACAAAAATGTGTTTAAAAGTCAACATCACTTTCATTTTGTTGAAAATTCAACAATTTGTTTAAAATGTACCGTTTTGTGTTTAATAATGAGCATTTTCAAAATTTTAATTCACTTTATTGAAAGTTCATTAAATTGTTCATTTAAAAACTTTCGTTCTTAATATTAAACAAGAACAATGAAAAGTCAACAATTTGTTGAAAAACATAATTATTTGTTGAATATAAAGAATTTTTTAAATGTTTTCATCATTTTTTTTGCAATAAATGTTTACTATTCAACAAAACGTTTAATATTTGTCTTTGTTTGTTGAAATTCACTATCAGGTCAAAATAAATCAACATACGAGTATTTTTAAATTTTAAGCACTCATCTTAGAATCCAACATTTTGTTTAATACAAAGCAATGAATGTCTGTTATTTGACACTTTGCTGAAAATTAAACTTAGTGTTTAAAATTCAACATTTTATATTTACACATTTGCAATAATTTTTTTTAACTTTTGACTTAATAATTCACAGTCTCTGCTTTCAGTGAAATTCTATAAGTAGGAGTGAAATTTGCATGACATATCGGAGTCGAACTCCCAGCCATTCAACAATTAATTAATAAAATGCAGCAAATAATATTAATTTTCAACACTAATGCTAATATTTACAGGTTTTTGTGTTTAATTTTAAACACGCCTACTGGGTTTTAAACATTTATGTTGAATATTCCCCAAATATTGGATTTGGGTGTTGGATATTCAACATTTAAAGAATAAAATTCAGCAAATAAACAGGGTTACTGGATTTCAAACATTTATGTTGAACATTCAGCAAATATTGGATTTGGGTGTTGGATATTCAACAATTAACGAATACAATTCATCAAATAATATTAATTTTCAACACTAATGTTGATATTTACAGGTTTTTGTGTTTAAACACGCTCATTAGGTTTTAAACATTTGTGATGAATTTTACTTTTTGTGAGCTGAAATCGTACAATTTTTGTTTAATCCTCTGAAAATTTTTCAACTTTTTTGTTAAGTTTTGTTATGTAGGTGTTGAAATTTAAGTTTTTTTTGTTAATTTGTATTATTTTTTAAACATTTCTGTTTAGTTTTATTGTCTTTCTGTTGAAATTTAGTGTTTTTGCTTAATTTATCTGTTTAATTTTCAACTTTTTTGTTGATTTTTGTTAGTTGTGTATTGAAATGTAAGATTTTAAGTTTAATTGCCTGAATTTTTTTGTTGAGTTTTACTGTGTGATTGTTAAATTTTAAAGCTTTTGTTGAATTTTTTGCTAACTTTTACTATGTTTTTGCTTAAATTTTAAAGTTTTGAGTTGAATTTTAAACGTATTTCTCTCCAAAAACAGTCCGAAGGCTTTGTTGAATAACCAACAAATATAGTAGTCAACATCTAACATTCAAATATGCTGAATATTAAGCATTCCATATTCAACACGGTTGTTGAGTTTTCAACTCCGAAATTTCCTGTTTAATTTTACTACAATAATTGTAGGGGACTTGTTGCCTACAATTATTGTAGTAATTTTCAACAAATAATTCTTAGAGTGTGGTCGGTCACAGTTACTGCTTCCATTTTTTTTTTTTAATGCCACGCCAAACAATTCAGTGCACTTCAACTGCAAGAGACAAATAAAATTATAAATGCATTGATTGTCAACCGCACAAAGTTGATAATAATAAATCTTGATTAATAAATTGCGTACAAAATTTATGTTACTGGGGCACATTTATGTCAGATGTCAATGTGAATGCCAGACCAGTACAGTGGTCGGTCGGTCGGTATAAAAATTTAAACTTGACGCAATGAGCATTAATATTTTTTAAAAATTAAATTGAACGCGCGACGCGCGTACGGACAGCATTCCGAAAGATTAAAGAAAACTCAAAACTTTTTTAAATTGTTATGCAAGTGGAATTGAGTGCGATAACATGTTAATGACTTGTAATGAGAGATGAAAGTGAATTAAACGCACAAATAGAAATTTTTTTATGGCTTTTTTGTTTTGTTTTAAAGAATTGAAATCTTTTTAAGATGTGGGATGGAAGCAAAGTGAAGACAGAAACAGATAGTTTGTTGTTGTGTTGGTGTGAAGAGGTTATCAAAACATGGAAATATTCTATTCGCAGATAGAAACTTTTAAAATGTCATCAAAATAGATGTTGCAAGAAAGTTAAGTAACGTCTTCGTCCATTTTTCTAAGAGATTTTTGTTGGTGTTGTAAAAAAAAAACTGACACACTGACCTGTTGTAGCTTAAGACTGCAACTTATTAGTGAATTCCACGTACTGTCAGTGTTCATTAACAAAAATAAAATAGTAAGACTTCAATAACTGTTTTATAACCAATTGCCAATATTTGACGTTTTCTCAACCTTAACGTCAACTGCTTCAAAATGGCATCTAAAATGGTCAACAATCAGCACAGAATTGGCATAGATTTTTATATTGGAATTTTTCTAATTTGCAAACATACACAATCCTTTTGAACAAAAGGAGCGTTAATAAAGGACAGCAAAAAGCTCGGCGTAGGTCAAATCTTGTGATTTGTATACTTTAGTAGTGTCTATACGTATGCTTTTGTGTAGCCAGTGTTGACATGGATAACATCGTTTCAAACCAAGAAATTTTGATAAAGCCTGCTTTTGGCAGCTACACTTTTACTCTTCTAGGAACAAAGGCGATGAGAAAGAATGCAGTTAATTGAATGAGAAGCCATTTTGGAAGCTTTTTAATTTATCCTGAGTTATTTGAGACATTCCAAAAAATTCCAAGTCTATATTGCAGTCTTTAATTTAAGAATCATGTCAGGCAGTTAAATGAATGCAAATTAAAAGAATGCATTTATTTTATCCTGCTTGCATTCTTTGAAGTCTTTTGCAATGCAAACTTCAGGGCTTTAGCCAGCAAAAAGATTCCAAAGACTCTAATAATTTGAATGCATTTAAAAGATTTACTTTTGAAAGAATTCTGACAGTCATAAAAGAAAGTGCACTTTTTATTTCAAATCTTTTGACTACCTACTCTTGGTCTCCAACTATTTAAGTCTTCAAACTAAATGAGAATCGATTTCGGAAGTCAAAAGATTTAGTACCTAATACATTTTTTTGCAACGCCGAAGTATCAGTAGTTGATTGAGTTGAATTTTGCGGAATGAAGTACCAAAATGCTGCATTCCAGAGATGCAGTCTGTCATAAAGTCCCGTCATTTCTGTTCACAACACGCACCATTGCTATTTGACAAAATACAGTTTTCATCCCAGTGCATTAGCATAGTTTGTTCTTGTTTCCACTCACCATGGCACCATTCTCGATCGCAAATATCAACCAAATCGGTGACTGTAGGGCTCGGCTGACTGTCAAACTTCAAGTAAAGGGTTTTCCAATAAGAGGTGTTATTTTGAACAGCCCGCTATTTCGGTACTCGTCACTTTTGAAGCTGTAATTTTTTGACATTTGACAAGTAGAAACTACCCCATTAATAAAAATGGAGCAATATACGATTCAACAACGCATTGAAATTATTAAAATTCACTATAAAAATGATGAAAATTTTTCAGAAACGGTTCGTAAAACAACATTTTTTGGTCGTCGTGAAGCACCTTGTCGGACCGTAATTCAGAAATTAATGGACAAATGAAGAATAAAACCCGTACACGTCGTGTTAAAGAAAACCCAGGTTTGTCCATTACTCGCCGTTCTTTGGAATTGGGCATTCCACAACCGTCATTACACCGTATTTTGCATAAAGACTTGGGTCTTAAGGCTTATAAAGTGCAGTTAACACAAGAACTCAAGCCGGCCGATCATCAACAACGGGTCCTTGAAATGCATGAAAATGATCCGGAATATCATCGAAAAGTCATCTTGACTGATGAGGCCTATTTCCAACTCGGTGGCTACTTCAACAAGCAAAATTGTCGCATCTGGGGCTCGGATAACCCAAGATTTATTGTTGAAAAGCCTCATAAGAGACGCATAAATGCTTATGGATATATTATAAGTGTAATTATTATAAATACATTTTGTATAGTTTCTGCTGAAAAGTGGGCGTCCGCCACACCCGAAATCAATTTTTTTTTTGGTTTTCATACACAAGATGTTTACGTACGTCTAATGCCCAGCAAATTAAAAGCTTCTCGAATATAAGACTCGCTATTTCATAAACATAATATTGATGGTTTTGTATGAAAAGTGGGTGTGAGCCACGCCCAAACTGAAATATTTCTATTTAATTTAGAGAAGATTTACCTATAGCTGGCATGTGCAAAATGTTTGCGTTGTGCTTTGATCGTAACTCCACAGAAAAACACAATTTAATTTTGCCAAATAGAGGTTGTTGAAAAGAAAAAGGATTGACAAGCTGAAATATTTGGAATAACTAGAGATCCGTATCTCAAGTCTTATCACACACACAGATCAGCAGTACAATGCTCAGTATTTCGAATCATAACCTAACGAGAACGAGAAGTAGGATAAAGGAATAGGTGTTCCCAATTTTAAATCAAGTATATGCACGCTGAGATAGGAAACTCAAAGATTTTTTGTCCCGCTGCTCATACAAAGATTCCTGTAAATAAAATCTGATGCGGGTGGTTGACAAACCCAATGGATGCAGATCAATAAAAGCATTAAAAAATACACACTACACGACATCATTCCGATCTCATTTTAGATTAGGTACACCTACACGTCGTCGTTTGTCACTTTTCGAAAATAAATCATAAATCAAATTCCAAAACTATCAAGATACAAAATGCAATCCAAGTATCTTTCCCCATAAATGCAGCTAAATGAAATAATTTTTGTTAATAAGAACAGAAATGAATGACTAAATCAAAACCAGAAAAAAAATACTGTCACGTAAAAGAAACCTATGAACGAAGAAAAAGAAAACGTATTTATTTGATTAACGTGTAGGTATGGCAAAGACATAGACAAGAGCTTATAACGCATGAACCATTTTTATAAAACGAAGGTAGTAGCTCTTCTTCAAACCCACAAGCCATAAGTTCCATTAAAAGGCTAAGTGAATATCATAACGAAACACATCACATCCGATAAGTCACCGGCATTTTATAGATTTTTTTTGTCTAAGTTTGTTTCTATGGATCTTTTATTTCTGCAGCGGCTTTCTTCTTTTACTTTGATTCAGCATTCTCTTATAGTTTTTATCGCAATCCTTGAACTGGATAAGGAAATACTTCCTGGAATATGTTGCATTCCGTGTGTTGTATTATTATGATTTTTTCAAGTCCTAATTATTATGGGGCTTGATCATGGGTATGGGTATGGATGGAACTATCATTATATGGCAATTACCGTGTACGGGTTTACTAATAAATTCTATCTAATCGATGAAGGTAAAGTATAAGGAGAAAACACAATAAATACAAAATTTAAGGTAAAGATGGCAAAGAAAAGAAACCGTAGATATGTGTATTTGAAAGCAAGTGCATTGTCAAATACGGCCACTTCCAGTTCCAGTTCCATTACAAGTACAATGAGTAATATTATCAACTTAAGAAGATTAAACGATGATGGTTAGATGGACGATGGAACATGGAAGGTAGGTATATGCTTATTAGGGTAAAAGGTGCAATTTGTAGAAAACATTATTTCCTGTGGAACGAGATTTCCGTTTTCTCTTATCGTTAATTGCTTTTATTTCTATATGCATTCTTTTAGATACATTTTATCTTTTGAGCTTGAATTCTTGAGAAAAGAGCTGCCTAATGATAAATTGAATGTGATTTATGACTTCTTCGGCCAACCTTTTGAACAATTAATGGATAAAGAAATGGAGAATAAAAGAGCTACATTGTTCACTTAATGGCATTAGGAAAAATCGAAAGAAGACCCCATTTTATTACATAACAACATTAGAGATCTGAATTTTGTATTGTATTTCCTCCACACTCCAATAAAATGAGCCAAGCTGCGAACCAAAAATTATTACTCTTGAAAAAGTATTAAATATCCAAAAACTAAACGATTCCCTCAGCAGGTAAGACCATAGACCGTCTCAAATTAAGCCAGCAAAAAGCCTGATTGGGCATATCTCCTGGAATTCGGAAGTACTTATCGGACGGTGGATTGTCCAATCGATAAGTCATATAAGCCCAATCAACAATAAACATAAATATAAATACATATAAATCGGAACAACAGTGGAAGCATCAATTTTGATTGCTTTTTACATTTAAGTCCACGTATTAAAACGTGCCGCTCTCAAGTACTAATGGAATCGCTGAGGCAATGTCTCTAAATACGAAACGAGTAATGAAGTACAAAACCTGTCAGCAAAAATGTCGGATGTATACTGAATCCAGAGTGATTTATTAATTGGCGATTCCCCAGATCGGACACGCCTGGTCACATCCCATAACCGACATTAATGCCAAAGTTGGCATTTGGCTGTTGGTATAGGAATGTGAAGCTGCTTTCGCCTTATGACTGTCAAGTGATTTCAAAGTGGTTTGTTCAGGGCGGCATGTGAACAAGGTAAAGATCGTTTATGCACGGATATGAACTACTCGTAGACTACCAAGTTGAAGTTGAAAAGCTGGTTCAGTTAGGATGGTCTGTAACGATATGGTCTCTCGATCTTTTCGTTAAATCGATCGAGATGCGTTGTTGTGCGCGGAACTTTGGAAATACAGTTTCCCTTAAAGGTTTAAATAATGTCAAAATGAGAGTTCACGCAGTTCCAAAATGTCATCAGACGTGCAGTTTATCTAGCTTCGCCTGTTTGGAAAACCAATCCAAAGACAAAACCCTTTTAAACGGCACGAAAGGTCTGAGGACACTTCGTTGGAGTAATATTTGACCCTTCCCTTTTCACATCGGTTGCAAAACTTTTTTGGAGAGTTTGTGCATTTGGTATCGATGATACTCTTATTCGTTGGATTAGAAGCTATCTTCTGGACCGTTCAATACAAGTTGTATTAGACGGTTTCAAGTCTGATCTCCACAAAATAAATGCTGGTGTGCCCCAGGGCTCCGTTCTGTCTCCGACTCTATTTCTCATTTTTATATATGATCTCTTGACTGTGACTTCTAATCCATTAAATTGTTTTGCTGACGACTCAACCGTCAGCTCTTCATATACGTTTGATAATTCACGGCCTTCGCCTTCGGACGTTTTATTATAAAGATACCGTATGATTAGCTCATTTAACACCGATTTAAACAGCATTGTGAATTGGGGTATAAGAAATCGTGTGGAGTTTAATGCGTCGAAAACTCAATACTGCCTTTTGTCGTTAAAGCTAAACACCCCCTATGCCATTATCCATGAATGGTACTTGCATCGAGGAGGCCGAAAAGCTATCAGCACTCGGTATGTGTATCAATGACAACCTTCGTTGGAATGACCACATACTTGAGATTGCCAAGAATGCTTAGGTTTCCTTTGTATATGCAAGAAGATCTTCACACCTTCTGAACTGGCTACTATTTACAAAGCGTTTATAAGCCTTTTACTCGAGTATAACTCTCATCTCTAGACAGGTGCTTCTCAAACTTTTGAAGCTTGCTCGACAGAGTTCAGGAAAAAGCGCTAAAATTGATAGGAGAGAGAAGCATTATGAAAACATTTCCATCCCTTGAACATCGTCGAAATGTTTAATGTCTTTCCTTATTTTACCGGTTCTTCTACAAAAAATGCTCACTCGAGGTAGCCAGCTGCGTTCCACCCCTTAAACATTTCCCCCGTAACACTCGTCTTGCTAGGAACGCTCATCAGTTTACACTTGAGCCCAATTTCGGACGTACCGTGAAATATAGGGATTCTTTTTTTAGCCGTACAACACTAATGTGGTATGAATTGCCTGGCACAGTTTTCTCTTGTCATTTTGATCTTCAAACATTCAAAGCCAATGTTCATCGACACCTCCTTTCCCTTTCTCTCTAATTTCCTATCGCCGGCGCTGATACTAATCATTAAAAGGGCTATCCAAAACCCTCGTGCGCGTGTGCCATGTGAAAATTCTTGATGTGTGGGCTAAAACCAGCCATCATCAGACCAGCACTATCTGTTTCAACTTAGGGAAGACCAAATTGAATTGAACCCTTTCGGTTTTCTAAATTGCAGAACTGAAACATTCCTATGTTTTCTGGGGTAAGGACAGTTCTAGGAGGCCGAAATTTTTCGTGGAAACATTCCTGGCATCTTGAAAGGCTTGCCGTCACTTATATTTTGCTTCCGTTTGGTTAAGGCAAATGTGTACTCAGGTGGAATAAATCTTAGTCCAGGCGAACATTCTGGCAATCAAAGATATCGGGATGTTCTCACACAGCCAACTTACTACTGGATACTGTGTCCACAATTTGAGTTACTACCCGCAACTGTCACTCACCTCTCTCGGAGATAGTAGAACAGTTAAGCATTCACCATTTTTTGAGTACTACGATTCAAAAACATTCCGGGAAACAAAACCGATGAACTCGCCAGAAATGGAAATACAAAAAAAAAAAAACTTTCCCCGATAGGTGAATATTATTGTACACACCGGCTCACGTAAGCTTATGCTTAGCCCAGATGCCTAGATTCGAGAAAAACTTCCAAACGAAGTTAAGTAGCAAAAAAGAGTGGCTAGGAGAAACAGAAAACTATACACCTTCAAAGCAAATGCCATCAAGTGGTACACTGATGGATCAAAAACTATTGAAGGAACGGGTGCAGGAATCTTTGGGCCTAGAACCAAAGTCTCTGTTCCAATGGGACAGTCCTCAAGCATCTTTCAAGCGGAAGTTAACGCGATAGGTAAATGCGCTGAATTAAACTTAAATAGGAACTATCGCAATCAAAACATTGCAATAATGTCAGTCAAGCAGCACTTAAAACCCTTAGCTGATACAGTATCAGTTCCAAACTGGTATGGGAATGCCTAGAGAAACTCAACACTTTGGGCAGGGAAAACACAGTCACTCTTCATTGGATACCAGGCCATGTTGGTGTCGAAGGCATTGAAGAGACTGACCGTCTGGCAAAAATAGGGGTAACAATACCCTTTATTAGACCAGAACCCTACTGCGGTTTTGGGGAGAATGTGATCAAAAACAAGATCAAAACAAACGAAGAAACGAAAAGATCGAACAACTGGAAAGAACTCCCAAAGCTAAGACAGGCAACTACAACCATTAACGATTTAAAGCCTGCATTAACTTAAACAGAAACAACCTAAGAATCATAACGGGCTTTCTCACAGGGCACTGCAAACTAAAAAGACACCTAAACATCCTAGGGCTATCAAGCAGCGCAACATGCAGATTCTGCGATGAAGAAGAAGAAACGCCGGTCCACATTATTAGGTAGATGTGGTGCACTAATGCACAAAAGACTAAAATACCTGGGTAGTTACCAGATAGAGAAGGGCAGTTTACCTTCTTTACAAATACCTCAAATACTTAGCTTCCTAAAAGAAACCAAGTTATAGGAAGTGCTGCAGGATGAGTATCTTCATCCAGCTCTAAAAAAGGGGGCACAATAAATCTTTAAAGTCGCAGTGCGCTTTCCCCAAATTTAATTCATTCATTCATTCATAACCCAGATACCATGAGGATCATAAACCTAAGATGGACAAATGCCATTACTTGTCTAGCCATTAACCAGAACTGGCCAGAATAGGCTCTTAAACGTCCTAAATGTTTATTGTCTTTAAGCAGATATCATCTTAGCTCCGCATTCAGTGTCATAACTGGACATGGACACTGCCTTATAGGTAGACACGCTCCTAGACTTGGTGTTTTCACGACTTATTCTCGTTGCATGGACAGCTCCAAGCGGGGTCGGGGAATGTGACTAAGACTCTCAACCATTCTTGTCTGTGCGTTAATAGTCTGCAGGAATGGAAGGGAGCTACAATTTATCGCCGATTTCGAACGGCTTACAGAGAAGCTCTTTCCATGACATAGGTTGGCGCGGCAGTTAGACTCACTAACCACTACGCGCGCCCACGGGGTACTACACCTTGCCTAAATTACTCTTGGGAATACTTTTATTCCATGATTGGGGACTATCTGATAAATATTTGTGAGTTCTCATGAACCCGAATTGGACATCGACAAATAATATTTCATCCACATTTTTGTCTCAACCTTCAACATTCAAGTTTATTTTAACAATTTTTCATACTTCCCATCACCACACGCAAACAAAATAAATCAATGCCCTGAGAAAGTCAGCTTTCCAATTGATTGATTAATTATTTTTTCCATTAGAAAATAAAAAAAAAAGAAATTGTTCAAAAATGTTTTCCTGTAAAATTCATTATCATGAACTTAGCAACAATTAGTTGAAAATAAATATCTTTTTTTTTTTGTTGTTGTTTTTGTTTTAAACAATAACAGTGAAACGTGAGTTTTGCTGATTGCATACAAAAAAACACAGAACGCATAAACTTGACGAGGGCATACATGATACGGCAGATACATAATGTATCTGATATCTCTTCCGCTTCTGTATGTCGTATCTAGATGCAAATGCATCGGTCAATATGTTTGTTTTAACAATCAAAAAGTTTGTTGAACTATTTTAGAATTTTAAATTAAGAATTATGTAAGCATGATCAAGATTGTACGCAGTTTTTGAGAAACATAAAGATGAGCGAGATACAATGTGACATTTTGTTCACTCTGTGATTTCGATAAGTGCTCGGTTGAAGATCACAAGTCTGCTGTCATCAAAATAAACACTTCTGGCGTAGATAATTTATGTTAGCGTCGAATTTAACTGTTTATTTGGTTTTACAGTTGTTGTTACAAAAATGCTCATTATGCAAGAAGTTCACCGTGAATCGAGGCAAATGCCATCGTCGGGGCCGCCCTCCGACGCGACGCACAACCGGTGACAGAGCAAGGTATTTTATGTAACAGGTCAGTGTGTAGATGTTTTTTTGAATAATGGGCTTTTCAGGTGTGCCCGTGCCCCTGCCCCTCATCGAATCCCATAATGTCATTCCCTGAATAACAAAAAAAGAAAAAATCGTAACATGGGAATAACAGCGGGAAGTACAAGAATAAAGACATCGGACTGGTATGTTCCCAATCGCTGGCTGATTGGGTTTTGTTTCGAAGTAAACGTTGATTTAATTAATTCGTCGTTAAGTAAATCATTGTTTTGGAAAAATCAGGAGTGTTCAGGTTTTTTTTTTTTGTAAATCTAAATTTAATGGGCAAAGGTGAATGAATGCACAGAACTTGGGTCGATTATATAAAGAGAAGTTGTGAAAAAGTATCTACGACAATAAAGCAACCTGCTGAGAGATAGATTGTTTATTATTTCACCAAAAAGCCAGATTATCTTTTGGATAAAATACCTATTGTGGGATAAGGTCTAGAGACACATCTTAAAAGAAAAAAAAAAAGTGATAAATATGAACAGAGGAGTCAATTAAATTTTAATTTATGTTGAAATTAAATTATTTTTTTATAAACTATTATCGTTAGTATGTTAATTAAGGTTGATGGATTGTGTGATCTTTTTGTTATCAAGTTTAGGGACCATTTAATACAAAAGATACGCAATAAGTCAGCGATGAAAAGTGATGATTTACGCTTTCAACGCATTTTTGAAAATTTATTTTATGGTTGGGTTGAACAGGCTAGACAAAATGGGCATTGGCAAAGACTTGTGGACACTGGACATGGACAAAGAATATTTTCTTTTAAATTTTGTTGGTGTAATATCTTATATTGAAAGGTCATTTCCTTTAAGTCAAGTGTTCAGGAAAGGAAAATTGCAATAGAAAAGTAAACAGAATTCTTCATTCTTCAAGTGCGTTCGAACAATTTAAAATCTGTTCTTAACGACGAGGCTTCCGAAAAATAGACTTACCTAAAGGATTTTAAATTCCAAGTAAATGTTACGACACTGAAAATAATTTTTCAGTTAATATGTTCCTTTTTTTTTTACATTCAAAAGGGTGTTTTTTTAGCTGAATGAGAATTTTCGAGAATGGTTTGGCAGTTGAGAATGTCAAACTGTGTTGACATTTCTGTTGAAAAGTTTGGCAATTCATCAGCCGATTAACGCCGGAGCAACGTTTTCAAATTGAGAACATTTACTATAAACAAAATAAATGTGTTTGCGGAGTTTATAGAGCACTTCATCCATTTTACGGCCAAAATAATCGGCCTAATGAGTAAGCAATTCGTGCAGTTATTGATCGTTTTTGCAGTAATTTTACTCTTTTCGATTCAAAACTATTAACGAATCACCCATTACATCAATTTAAATTGACTGTTTGGTGCGGTTTCACGCTGCAAGATTATCGGTCCATATTTCTTTCAAAATAAAGAGGTAGTAAAGGCCACGAATATGCTTTTTTTTTTTGTTTAATTAACGGTTTAATTTAGGGAAAAAAAAAATGTTTCCACAAACGTGTAAATGAGGCAAATTCCAACACAAATGGTTATGAGAAATTTTTCCGTAGCATTTACCATTAAAAACCTACTGCAGTTCGTAAATAACCTAGTGGTCAACGGAACTCTCAACGATCGTGCCAAAGTTTAGCCAATAACTACATTTTTCCTTTCTTTGGCATTGTTTGTCTATTTTTTCTGAACTTATTACGATGCTAAGAAAAAAGTAGGTCGGACAATTCTGTCTGTGTCTGTCGGTATTGGCACCTACAGCTTAAACGGGTGGATCTAACGGTACCTGAAATATGATTTTTAATGAATCTCATTTATCTCAAAAACGGTTCCTACGATTTTGATAAAACTTTCTTAATGGCGTTTTTTGTGTAAATGTATGTTTTGTTTTTAACTGATTTTTTAGGAACAGTCTTATAACAGTATAGAATTGGTTATTTTCAAATTAGATTTTCTTGTAAGCAACTAGACGTATTTTTTATGAAATTTTGAATGTTGAGGCCCTTTTATAAACGAAACAACAAAAATTCATACATTTTTGAAGAAAAAAAAATTGTTCGGTTTTTTTTTACAGTGAATCTTGTTTTCCATCGCCTCAAATTTTGTCGTTCACCTGTCGCAATATGGCGACGCATATGGCTCGCATCAGATGATTTATATTCTCACTCATTCGTGCTCCGTGGTATGTGCGTGTTTTGATCAGTGTGTTGATGTAAATGTTGTCATTCACTTGATCGTGATGGGGTCAAATAAACCGGTAAGCAAGGGAAAACAAATAATAGTGCGAAATGCCAATGATCCGAAAAATGTTTCACTTGCATCGTGTTTTCATAAAACCACACATTTTTTGTAAGTTAATTTTTTTAACTTGTATTTTTTTCAAAAACAGTAGTTCGAATTTCGTTTTCATTATAAGAACTACAAAGTGGAATATGTTTCAAAGTTTTTCAAGAAAAACGCTTCTTTGAAAAAAACTGGCCAACGATTTTGAATTTTTTTTTTCTTAAAATTTAAAATAGTTAAAGAATTAATTTTTTTCAAAAAAAAAAAAAAAACGCTTGAACCTGTGATTTTAAGTGACCAATAAAATTTCATATTATTTTTTCCTTGTCAACTTTTTTTTTTCAAAATCTCAAGCCCACTGTCACAGATAAGAGCAAGTTCGTGCGAACAGGCGTGCACTTTTTTTTTTTTTTATTATGTAGATACATAACTACTTCGACGAATAATATTGCGAAGTTTTGCTTTTTTGTCAACTAACCAAAATTTTATGTTTCGAATGCGCATATCATTAATATTGTTCTGTTTGTTTTAGACCTCTTTTCAAAATGTTCATATAAATTTTTAATGAAATGTTACCAACTAGAATGTACCTACGTCTACGTCTACGTCATGAAAAGATTTTGATACTCCGTGACTATGCACACTTTTGTATGCGGTTTGCAATATGTGATGTTTATCGCCTTGAGATTTAATAAGGTACTTTTTCTTTTCGACGAGTGGAACGACTGAACAAAACCTTTAAACTTCTTCAAACTATATTTTCAAGTATCTACATACATTTCAAAATGAGTTCATTAATGGGCAATCTTCACTAGGGCTACTTAAAACACACATTAAAAGAGACCACGGTGATAGTGCATATTTTTGTAAGATAGGCAATTTAACCAAGGATAGCTTTTTTGAATGCAAAATCTACATTTTAATGCTGTCATCTAAATCTTCAGTGTGCTCTCGGAGCCGCCCGATTTTCATATTTAATCCACAGTGAGCGCAACGATTGGAAGTGTCTCAACAAATCAAGCACAGCACGCAGCGAATATGAAGAGAGTTTCTATGTTTTGACAAATTCTACAAATCTTTCTTACTACAATTCTAAGCTTCGTGATAAGTTTTCCAACGCGAAGTCATAGAACAAGAAAAATTTCGAAAAATATTCCACGAAGGGCCATCTGGAGATTGTAGTACTCCAAGTATGCAAATTACTATTCTTTTCACCTGCATTGACAAGGTGTAAACAAAAAATTTAATGTCATGACAATATTGTTTCCCATCCGCTGTAAATGAAACTGAAATTCAAGTGTCATAGATTAAAGATTTTACATAAAAATTATGATAGTTCTTTTACCACGATTTTCGTAGAATTTATTACGACGCGACGCTTAAAAATCAGTCTATTTTCTTCGCCACTTTGCGGATTTAACGAAACCGGAGCAAGGCATGTTTATTTGTAAAATTTGTGTTTGGTCATCCTAGTCTTTTCTCGACATTTAACCAACAATAAAATAGCGTTAACTTAACTTTCAAGTCTAGCAAAATATCACCATGCTCATATCAAATTAAGCAAATCTATCAAAAAATTGTCAACCATTGATTTTCGACAAAACAGTTAACACTGACAGCCGAGATATAGAGCTGATTGTGAACACACCTATTAAAATGTCATTTGATAGAAGTCAAAACTAACTATTCTTGAACTTGATTAATTTTAAGGGGCCAGTTATAGCGATTCGGAAAACAAAACCGAAAGAATATTCAAAAGGAAAATTTTGTACGTTCTAATTCAATTTTTAAGACAAATTCTACACTGATCGATGGCAATCAATTCAGAGAATGTTTTTTGTTCATTATAAATTTAATTGAACTAATACTTTTTGTTAAAAATGAAATTTGTAATTTTTCTTTTATATGTATAACAGAAAAATAAATAAATACATATTTAACCAAAAGCATTTGTTCAATTAAAATTATTATGAACAAAAAACATTCTCTGAATTGATTGCCATCGATCAGTGTAGCATTTGTCTTAAGAATCGAATCAGAACATACACAATTTTCCATCTGAAAATGTTTTCGGTTTGGTTTTCCGTATCGCTATAACTGGCCCCTAAGCAGCGCTACCACTTTACTTCAATTGAAGTAGATCTGCTTCTTTTTATCAAAAAAATTTAAAATCTACTTCCTACTTCGCACTATCACCAAAATACTGAAATCTGCTTCATTTTAAAAATATCTGTTTCAACCTACTTCAATTTTACAGAAAAAGGCAAAATCTACTCCCTTTTTTCCATTTCACTCCAATTTTTGTTTTACATACTACACATGTAGAAATGAAGATGAAAATAATTTTTTTTTGTTAAATTAAATTAAAAAGTGTTATGAAACAATATTTATATAAGAAGTCGGAAAGACTTTTAGTTTGGTTTTCGTTTGATTGAATTAAGGCTATTAAAAAAAAATTATGATTTGGAGGGTGTCTAAGCCCAAGTTTTTTTTCGGGCTCTAGCTCACGGATTTCTTGGAAAATATTGTCTTTAAGTGATATAATCGCTTCCGGATTGTTAACATAACGTCGGTCCTTCACGGTTTCTATCGATAACACGCTTTTGGAATTTAGTGAGCAAAAGATCGATTGTAGAATGGGCTGTGTTTCATAGCGCGTTAACCTGCATGAAGCAGAGGTCTTCCAAATCCATGTCTTCACATTGCTCTGTAACACCCACTGTTGACAGAAACGTTGTTCCCAGCCTCATTTTCGAACAAAAATTATCTAATGAACGATGAACTCATCACTTCACGATCCGCACCAAACTGTCACACTCTTTGTGGATGCATTGGCTTCTCGACAACAACGGGCGAGTTTTCCCGAGACATTTTGTTTGTTAACGTAGCTGCCGAGATGAATATGCGCCTCATCAGAAAAGTTGATTTTTCGCCGAAAATCGTTGTGCAATTCAAGCTGCTCTTAGCCCCAACGAACTTACACAGCATTCACTTTGGAAATAAGTTTTCAATATTTTCCAACGCTGTTCAAACATAAAGCCACACATTTCGTTCTGCGGAGGTATGATACTGAATATCTTTCAAGATTTCGAGCGGGAAACAGCTGTCAATGTCAAAATAACCTACGATTTAAAAATAAACCACTAAATAGCCCACCCTAGATGTAGATTTTTATAAAAAAGTTTAGTTTTAAAATCTACTTCGATTTTTATCAATCTGCTTCACTTTTTTCTTCAAATCTGCTTCGATTTTTTTTCTTGAAGTGGTAGCACTGCCCCTAAGTCGTTGTCATTGAAGTTTTCTTTCGTCCGGGTTGACCAAAAAAGCTGATAGGTTAGCGAAGATTCGAAATTTGTAATAAAACCTAACGATGTTGCAAAATGTTTGACACTTCAAGCAAATTAATTGTGAGCGGATCGCTTATCACAACACCGAATTCACAATGAACATCTTCAAGAACTTGTTTCGCACACTATTTAATTTTTTAAAACTAAATTTAAATTTATTTTTTATCAAATAAAATAAAATATAGAAAAATAATTTAGTCCCGACAAAAAGTCCAAGTACCAGCAACTACAAGAATACAAAATTCTAAAGAAAGCTGAAAATATTTAGACCAAGCCAAGCATAATTTATTTCACAGCCCAAATGAAAGATTTACAATAAAAAGCCAAAAACATTATTTGTTGTTATAAAATTTATTTAAATGTATTTTTCTTATGAAAACTACTTAAATAATTATCTTAAAATTAAAGAACACCATTTTTTCAAATAAGTTTTTGAAATACAAAAGCATTTTTTTTTACAAAAGCAGACGAAAGAATGAAAAGCAAAAATATGAATGTTTGTAATAAAATAACTAAAGCTACAATTATTAAAGACAAAGATACAAAAAGCCAATAATGATCAAATAACATTAAAAATAAAAGCTTTTTTTTAATATTCGACTATGTTTTTTATAATTAACTAAATAAATAATAATTGTGAATAGTTGCAAGTGTTTATATAAATTTGTTCAAAGAAGGAAGCAAAAAGTTCAACCCCAAAATGTTTATCTTTAATAAAGCATAAAATATTTTACAGTATCTGTAGTTTATCTATCTAATGGGTGTATGTATCTAGATACTAAGACTTAAAATATTTTTTAATCATCTGCTTTAATAAAAACCAAATTTCCTTCTTCTATTTTACATTAACCGTAAAATTACCTCTTTGCTATATGTCGGAAAAATTTCTATGTGTGTCTGGATGCATTTTACTGGTTCTACTTCAGCGATTTTCATTGCTGTGCAGATTTTCTTGGATGATGGTATCTGCTGATGTTGCTGCTGCTGCAGTTGATGATGATGGTGATTAAGTTGTTGGTGATGATGATGGTGCTGTTGCTGCTGCAGTTGCTGTCGTTGAATGTTTTTGTTGTTACTATGTTCAAATTTCTCCAAAAGTTCACTGATCTTTGTGGATGCTGCCACACGCTGATGTTGTGTTGCTGTCACCGGTGATTGAGTAGGAGGAGGTGGTGGACTTGCCTCCTTACAGCTATCGCTGCTGCTGCGACTACTGCTGCCACAATCGCCACTAGTGATTGTGAGTAGTTCATCATTTTCATTCGAAATATGTCCAGAATCATCTGAGTCATGATCAGAATCCGGATACAACAACTCTTTATCAGCATTCTCCAGTTGCAGCAATTCATTGTTGCATAATTTATCGATGAGAATCGCTGTTGTTGTGGTTATTGGTTCGGGTAATTTAAAATTGGGTTGTTTCGTTTTGACACTGACAAGAAGTTCAGCATGTTCTTCGGATGTTTTGCCCAAGATTGGAGCAATGATCTTGCACGATTCGAGGCGAGGGAATTTCACAGACTCTTCCTTGGCATACAGCAAGGTGGGTTCAATTGGTGGTGGTGGCTGTGCGGCTGCGCAGTCGATGGTATCTTGACTTGGGGAAATGCTTTCGATAGTCAATGATTGAGTGGATGATACTGACACTGACACAACAGACAATGGTTGATGGTTCTTCAGTTCTTTTGTATTGTGAATTGTGCTTGGAGTGGTTTTTCCGGCGATCTTGTTCGCCGCAGTCTTGAGGTTCTTTTCTTTTAAAGCCTTCGCTGTGCTTTGTTCTTTGATTCTTGCATAACTGCGTGGTGAGATAGATGAGGAGGATTTTTTTGATATGGTCCCAGCAGGTGAAGTCGATGGTGATTTCTTTGTAAGAGTTCCAGTTACAGGTGATCGCTGTTTGCGCTCAAGTTTTGTGACACTTCCAAATGCTTCGACTTTTCTCAAGATCTCATGTCCTTTCTCGAGACATTTGTCCAAGAGCACATCACTGCTCTGTTGTTTTCTCAGCGGAGTATATTTTGTTGGAGTGTATTTCTTCAGAGAAACCTCACTGCTAGCTGGTTTGATCACTGATCTGGTCGCAGCAGGATTTGGTGTGGGGGAACTCAAATTAACACCACCACCAATTCTGTTTAAAGAATGAGGTGTTGAAACTGCTGATGCAAGACTTTTTCTTCGTTGCTGGTTAATGGTTCCAATGGGGGACGACATCTTTGGTGTAGATGTGGCCAGCGATGAAGTGGCACGACTGAATATCCTCGAAGGACCTGGAGACTTGTCGTTTATATTTTTGACAATTTTACTCACGCTTGGTGGTGATCGTTGTTTTTGTTGGACATCACAAAAACTATTACTGCGACTACTTAGAGACTTGATTGACGATGCCTTCATAATTGGAATCTTACTTCGACCAGCTGCGATAGACTGTGTGGATGCGGAGAGTTCCCAGACACTCTTTGATCGTCCAGAGACTACTTTGGCAGGGGATCGTATAACTGTTGCACTTCCAAGTGATTTGTTCAGACCTGTGTAAACAGGAAGCTTACAATTTTCGATCTTTTCCAATTTCTTCCCGGATTTTGCAAACTCTTCAAAATCCTTGAGATTCCAAAGACTCTTGGTTGTGTTGAAATTGGTCGGCTTTTGAAGACCAACTGAATTTTTTTCCAAATCATCCCTAGGGTCTGACAGGGATTTTTTTAAAATGCAACGAGATTCAATAATACTGCATGTTTTCGATTTTTGAAGTTTCTTGGGCGCAGGAATGGCTGTTGGTGAAGAACTACTGACAACCGGCAGTGACATATTCAAGGACTTGCATTCCATGCTTTTGGTCTGTTTGTTTTGATTTTGTGTGAAGTCATTCATAATTTTGTCAAAATTTTTCAAAACCGCATTAAGTTTGGCTTCGTCGTGGGCGGCTTTTTCAAGTTCTTCGAAAATTTCATCCTCCAAGGATATTTTTGAATCATTCAAACTGAGTCTGCATTCTTCGTCACTATCTACATACACGATGCTTGTGTTGCCATTTGGGTTGGATGAAACGACTTGAATGTCTTCATAAACTGAATCTGCTTTTTTAATCAAATCCTTGTTCTTTCGAGTGTCCTTGATTGGAGATGTCTGAACAGACTTTGTGACGAGTTTTTGTGATTGAATCTTCGGCTTTGTTTTCGTCGTAGATGCATTTAGTGGGGTGAATTTTCCATTTGGATACGATGATGTTGCAGCTGATGAGTGTTTAGAATTTTTATGTAGTTTGGCTGTGATTTTTGGTGGAAGATCCTCGATTTTATGGCGAATTTTCGTGTAAAACTTTTGAACTCCTTTTGTCGTTGATGATGTTGTTGTTGATGCCGGCGATGAAAGAGATGTTTTACGCGATTTTCCCAACTCCATTGTTATTTATAGTTTTTTTTTGTATCTCTTAATTTTTTTTTTTTTTTTTGTTATGCTAGATGAAACTCGCAAAACACAAACAGACAACTAGTTCAAGTGCACACAGGAGTGGTTTACTGAAAAAGGAAACTCCACGCCACGGATTGTCGATTTCCTGTTCATCCACTGAGAAAAATGGATTAAATTACGTGACAATAACTCGCGTCATAATTCTGGGTTTAAATGCGCACTCTTTGAGACACACATCAGGGAACACTATACTAGAGTTTAGTTTTAAAAAAAATTATGTTGATATGGATGAATTAGTTTACATTTTCCTCTTTTCTTATTTTTATTTATGTATCTTTTGTACACTTTAAAATCAATGAATTAATTTTGATTCGATTAGAAGAAAAAAGATACGCGTAAACTCACTCGCGCATACGAAAGATACGGATTGGAAAACAATCTAAGAAGCAACCATGGTCAAGTTTTTTTTTTTTCTTTTTTTTTTTCAAAGCTGAAACAAAGTGTGACGGGACGATGTTTATATTTTTCTTCTAGACAGTCAGTAAATATATATTTTGTAACGTATCTTTCTTATAAGACCGACGTTGTTGAAGTCTTTCGTTAAACTGAATTGAGAAGGTCTTAGTATGTTGGCAGAAACCATGAAAAGATACTTTGTGTGCTGTTGTGCTGCACACCGTGCACGCGTTTAATGCGGGTATACGACGACGGATGGATGAGGTGCTTATCATTTCCAGAGCCGATGGCTCGTGAAAAAGAGGCGAGAAAGAAAATATGTACGTGTTCGGCTGCAGAGGGAAAACTCGGGTTTAAGAAATTATTAACAAAGAGTATATGAAGAAGAAGTGATTGATGAAGCAAAAAGTATCTATGAACGTTAAAAAGAAATGAGGAGTCTTTGAAATTTTGTTTGAAGAGTCTTGTATATTTAGTTTGATGGTTTTGGGAGGTCCTCGTAAATAGTTTGCGGTAGGTTTTTTTTTTTTATCAGAATGAAAGTAATCTGATTATTTGAAGACGATATAAGTTAAAGGGACAAGTTTTTTGTTAGCTCACTGAAGTAGGTGGTTGGTAATTGGTATCTTGAATATTTTATAAATTCATCACCCGTGAATATAATCGCAAGTAAAAAATTACTTAATGATTCAGAGGCTTATTTAATTTGGTAGGTACGGAAATTTTTTTTTTTTTTTTTTTAATAAAAAAAAAGTTTGGAAAGATAAACATTTAAAACTCTGGAACATGGTTCGTTGTACGATGTATAACCCTTCTGCCCACTACAGTAGGGCTGGGATGATAAGAGTCTTGTATACAAGATCGAACACCAGCCGTATGCGAGTTGCTTCAATAAGGATGTTGAAGAGGTTATATGACAGCGCGTGACCATGTCTTAGGTCCAGACATCAAAGTCGGTGGTTTCCTTGACAACCTTGACGGAGCAACGCGAGTTCTCCATTTCCATCCTGCACACTCAGCACACTAGCTCGTTCCTTTTCATGCTGTCATAGGTGACTTTAAAATTGATAAAGAGGTGGTGAGTTTCGATCTGGAATTCTTGGAGCTTTCCTAAAATCTATCAAAGTGTGAAAATTTACCGGGTATGAAACCACACTGATAGGGGCCAATCAGTTCACGTGCGAAAGGGTTCAGACGCTCACACAGAAGGGCCGGCAAGGTTTTAAAGGCGAAATTTACTAGACTTATTCTTCTGTAGTTGGTATCAGAGTATCTCCTTCCTTGTGGATAGGGCACACAATGCTGAGGTTCCATTCGTCAGGCATACTTTCATCCGACCAGATTGTACAGATGAGTTGGTGTATGCTCCTCACCAAGTCATCTCCCGCTGCTTTGAAGAGTTCAGCCGTAAGGCCATCAGCTCCAGCAGCCTTGTTGGACTTTAGTTTAGATATTGCTATCCGAACTTCTTCTTGGTCGGGAGGACGGAAATTTTGTTCTTCATCATCCAAATCGAATGGATCATTCTGCCTAACAGCGATTAGTTGGTTGTCTTCGCCGTTTAACAGTCTGCAGAAGTGTTCTTTCTAAATTCTCAGCATTGCTATCTACTACGACTTTCCACCCTCGTCCCTACAGGCTTCCGCTTGGGAGTTTGTATCAAAAGGACGAAATTTTTAAACTTTGGTAGAAACTTCGAACATTGCTTCGACAGTAGATTCAACCACTGGCTTTTCCAACTCTTTCTTTTTATCTGAAAAGCCGATATTCCTCCTTCCCCTTTTGCTGGAAGATATCACATTGGTAACGCTATTGGCAGCTCTGCTTCTGGCCTGCACCTTCGTTCTTGGCTGTGTGTGCCAGCCTGCACTCATCATCGAACCAGGTGTTTCGTTGTGGTCGCCTAATGAAACCCTAACTTCCTGAGCAAAATGGTGTAGCTGCAGCAGTAATACGTAGCATAGCAATGTCAAAGTTAATGTCAAAAAAAAAAGTAGCGCACTAAATAGCATGCATGAATACAATGTATAGCACTGAACTAAAACAAAATCATGTCTGCCATTTTGGTTTGTGGTTGTTTCGCAGCGCAGCACGTTCATGAAGTTCGAATCGAGTCGACTTGTACTTCAGCTACTCTCTGTGCTGCAACATCTACTTCACTACTTCACATTGTAGCCGTGCAATACGATTTACGTACATTTAACTTTGACAGTGCTACGTACTACTGCTGCAGCTACACCATTGTGCTCAGCCAGTAAACATCAGTAGCTACATTTATGATGAGCAGTTGCCGCTGGTTCTCTGATTTCGGCGCAGGTGCCGGATTAATGAGATGTAAGAGGAGAGACGGTTGGCAAAGGCTCTGATACTGGTTATAAGTACTCGTAGAACCAGAAACTTTTTAACTGGATAATCAAGCGATTTTCCATGCGAATGGTGGGTGACATGGTTTCTAGGAGAAAACAGCAACTTGCGCCTATGGTTATCGATCTTATCGCATACCGTTTTGATGGTTGCTGGTTCTAACAAATGGGGTATCTTCGTTTTGGTGGAGAGTATTGGTCGGCTACAAATTCCAATTTGCCGCCATTGCTTTGAGGTGAGATGTCATCATAAATTAAAAACATCCTGATTGCTATGGTTTGCGTCAACACATCAACAGAAGTTGCTACTTGTGATTGGTGGCAGAGTTCAGTGTGTGATTCACAGACATACAATACAGACCACCAACTCATACTCCTCTTGCCTGAAACATCGTTAAAATATTTTATTCACACCACAGTATATGTATATCTTTGGATGTGCATTTTATTTTTATGTGTATTGGTTTCCCATTTACAATGCCAGCCATAGGACTGGTTTTTTTTTCAAATCAGATATTCTCGTAAAGCACCTGACGTATTTTGATAAAATTTTAATTGTAAAAGTTTTGTTATAAACGAAATAATATTTATTTTTAAATTATCCACAAAAAGTTTTTTTTTTAATTTTTTAAAGAAAAGTTTATTTCTTTTTTTAATTTTTGTTTTTTTTTTTTTTCAAAAACGGGTTGTTCAAATTTTTTAACCAAAAGCATCGAAGAATTCCTGTCAAAGTCAAAGGAGCAACTTATTCTGATTAAAAAAATTGTTTGCAACTATGTTTATGGATATTTTGTTTTTCTCTCAAGTCTATCTATAAGAAAGTTCCGAAGTATTTTAAAATACCTTAAATCTAAATTTATATTAGAAATCGTCTATTTTCAGTGATGTAGCTTCATATTGTGGCTCTTGGCCCTATTCAAATAATAAAGAACGTCCTATTGAACCCATAGGTACCTACTTCGATCATGCTCTTCTTCATTCTATTCATGGACTAAGAATCTTTGCAAACAAGCACAGAACCCCATTCAAAGAAATCATACAAAAAGTTTCTTTTTACACTAGGTTTCTAACATATTTTTGTATCTTTTTCGAGAGTAGGCAACAGGGTCACAAGAAAACAAACAAAAAATGTTCACACTATTCGAAGAAATTAATTTATTCAAATATTTGCTAGAAATATCTTCTCGCAGTTAACAGTTTGTAGATTGTGCACGGTGCACTACATGCACCAAGAGCACGCACGCACGACGCCTCGTTTTGAAAATGCACTTAATTAGCTCTGTTGTAGGTCTATCTCTATATAGATAGATAGTCGTAGGTCGTAGACATTATCAAGATACAAGATAGACTTGAATCTTGCACTTCAATCATGAATACACCTACTCTCAATCCGGAAGTTTTTGTTTATCTTTATGATTTCTTACTTGTTTTTTTTTGTGAATTAACATCGACCATAAAAAAAAGGAGAGAAAAAAAAATAAAACAGGGTGAGCAATCCATTAATGAGACAGTCCGTAATTATGTCGAGCAACTGACTGTGAATCCAGTATGATTTAATTGATGTTCCTGAGTTGAGTTGCAGTGGGTGCAATGTTTTGTTTTTCGCTTCTTTTTTTTTTTTTTTTGAAAAGTTTTCCCCCGACACTCAAACTCAAGTGGGAAATAGACTTTTTAAGTTGAAGTTAGCGTGCATTAATTAAGACCGCTGACCCGGTCAATGAGCTGTTAAATTAGTTAGCTAAAAGGGGGGGCCCTTAATGACACTTTTAATCTATTATGGAGGAACATGGATAAGGGGAGAAGGAGAATTTATGTGGGAAGAAAAAATAAATTGTTCTTTTTCAAGTTTCTGGCGGTAAATGCACTTTCGAGAGGGAACATTATTTTTTTGTGCAACACCTCAAGGCTATTACAGCCTCTAAAGATGTAAGATGTTTTATCTCTTGAGAATTTTTGATTATTTTTTTGTTTATTTTCAAAGCAATAGATAATAATTATTACTTGCCCACTATAGAATGTGTTAAGTAATCAACCTTGACACTTCAGATACATTTTAAGATACAATCTCTTCATCAGCATTGTTCGTTTAAATGAGTTCGTGCTTAAGCTTGAATAAAGTGCGTGAGTGGTGACAATTATTAAATTTTGTTAATCTTGTTTTCTACTTATAATCACCCGGAACACAACTTTCCATTTAAGTACCTAGAGGTTGAAATTTTTGGGAGTTCAATTATTTTCCTTGTCGCCGAGCATTTAATTCTAATAAATGAGTTTTTTTTTTTTTTTTTTTTGTTACTGCATCATTTTGAAGAGCTTTCAAATAATAGATACAGTATCTTTTTGAGCTATTCCAATGTTGTTTTAAGTAGTCTTAAGTTGTTATTAAAGGCGGCTTTCTTTGAGTAATTACTTGTTCAATAATTATGCTGAACTATGTAAAGCCAATCTTGGGAGAAAAAAACAGCTCTACAGCCTATTCGTCACGACAACAATTTCAAAGTTCAATAGGCTTATGTAGGCGCCTCAACTTATTCGACTAGTGAATCTTAAATGAGTACGAAGTAAAAAGCCGTTAACTCTGGAATTGAATTTAGCGTAAAAAGTCAATGGAACCTCCAGTTTTTTTGGACAAAACAATAAGTTTTTTCTAAAAAAAAATTCGTAAAAAACGATTGCTAATTTTGCATTATTGCGTATTGCGAGTACAGAGTAATGTGAAGAATAGGCCTGGAATAGTCCTCTTGAGGTCTCCGATCCAGGGATCCAAGCCAATTTTTCGTTCTTAAGTTTGCATTTATTGTATTAGTGACCGGGTGATGGAAAATGTTGACGAACAGACATTTAACGAATGTGACATCAAAAGGAATAACTGTCATTGAGAACCAAATCGAATGCTTCCCAACGCTTCTGGAAGATCAAAACGATATGAGTTTGCTAAGTTTTAAGGATCTATTTGTACATCTTCTTCTATATTTTAAAATCAATTTTCTGTTCCTATTTAACGACCTAACTGATGAATTTTTTTATTTGCCTGAATGGCTTAGAGCTTAATTAGGTGGCGCTGAAGTGGATTTTATATCGTGTTCTGTATTTATGCAGGTTTATAAACAATAATTCCGATATAGTCTACAGCGGGTCTGATTCAAAATCCTGAAAACCAAAATCCCGAAAGTTCAAAATCCGGAAAAGCAATCAATAATGAAAAATGAAATAATTCGTCATTTGAAATACGCCCAGTCGTCTGGCAGGCGCCTGTGTCAAAAGTTTTCTTAATAAGTAGTACTTTTATTGGGTGGCACAAGGGATTTATTTTTGATCATTCGGGATTTTGAACTGCTCCCGATAAAAAATAAAAATAAATTGTTGGCACAACAGCTCCAAGCGGGGCCGGGGCCTGTGACTTACACTCTCAACCACTCCTGTGTGTGCGTTGATATTCTGCAGGAATGGAAGGGACCTACAATTTACCGCCGAATCCGAACGGCTAACAGAGAAGCACTTTCCATGACATTAATTACTCTTGGAGGATTTGTCACTTCCTCGCAAGAGGCAGTACCCCGGAAAAAAACTTAAGGTGGCAACGTCAGGGATCGAACCCTGAACCTTCGGCGTAGCAGTCCGACACACTAACCACTACGCCACGGGGTACTACTGAACTGCTCCCGATGAAAAACGCAAAATACGTCTCGGATGACCAAACCAAAAATGTTTTGACCCCCCCCCCCCCCCCCAAACGAAAAACAGACGATTTACGCATATGCACTTGCAATGTGCGTACGCTAAGCAGGCCGCGTGAAGCCGAACAGCTAGCCGAGACCCTCGCCAGTCTCAACGCTGATATACAGCCCTCCAGGAGATGCGATTGGATGGACCGGGGCTGAGAATTACAGAGGACTGCAACTTCTTATGGGAAGTGCCACCTTGATGGGAGATCGCAGTTGTTTGGGTGCGGATTTGCTGTTATAGGAAGACTCAAAGACTCAGGCGAAATGTCTTGAGCTTTCGCGAAGTCAGCGAAAGAGTGACAACGATCCGCATTAAGGCAAAATTCCACAACCTTAGCCTAATAAGCGCCCATGCCCCTACAGAAGAGAAAGATGACGCTATACCAAAGAAAGTTTCTACGAGCTCCTCGCCAAAACCTACGAACAGTGCCCCAAACATGACATTAAAATCCTCTTGGGAGACTTTAATGGTAAAATTTGGAGGGAGGACATCTTTGGTATAAAGATCGGAAAACACAGCCTGCACGACACCACTTCCGATAACGCACTCAGGCTCATCGATTTTGCAGGGGGAAAGGTCATGGTGCTGAGCAGCACACGATTTCTACGTCCCGACATCCACAAGGGCACATGGTGATCTCCAGATGAACGAACTTGCCACTAGTCCAGCATTCTGAATGTCCGTACATTCCGAGGAGCAAACATCGACTTAAACCACAACCTAGTCGGTGCAAAGCTAAGAGTTCGGATTTCCGTGGAAGCTCTTAGGCGAACACAAACCACGCCGAGGAAATTCAATGTTGGACGACCTCAATCGGAAGAGACCGCCGCAGCCTATGCCGACCGCGTATCCCTTGAGCTTGCGAGAAATTCTTCGACTGATGATATGAACCCGGAAGACTAATGGCAACTATGTCAACAAGCCATAAGAAGTGATGCGTCAGAGGAATTGGGCTTCTCACAGCCTCTTTCCAGAAACCCCTGGTTCGAGTCCGAATGTGCTCGGGCAAATAAAGCTAAAACGGAGGAATACAAGTGGTGGCACCAGAGGGATGCTAGAGCTTCCATAAATCTCTATGTTGAGCGAAGGATGGTTGATAAACGCTTATTCAGGCGGAAGAAAAAAGACCGGTGGACATTTTCCGAAAATCATATTTTAAAAATAAATGAAATTATCTACCAGTGTACCTTATAATAAAAAATTCATTCAAACAATAGGTATTTCTGTTATTATTTAAAGTACTCAAGCTCTTAAAAAACACCCTTTAAAATGTGATGCATGTTCACGTGTTGGAAAACCAAACATTTCCATTCTTTCTGCACTTGGTGGATTTTATTAAGCCTTGATAAACATTGAATAAAATGGCGTATCATTTAAAAGGCACTTTAAAATTCAAAGTCAAAACAAATTTTATCAGGTTTGAATGTAATATGAAGTATTGTTGACACAAGCTGAAGAAATTATTGTATTTATCTTGGGGGAATGTCAATTTATTTTATTAAATCTGCTGATTTTGCCTCAGTTACTTATACAGCAAAGTCACATCTAATTCAAGTTTTCTAAATCTAAACCAAGCCATTTAATATACGGGAATGGAAGAACGTCAGCTGGGTCAGCTAGTGAATTCATGTAAAACAGATATGTAAAGTGTTCACAAAGATTAAAACATCATTGTGATTTGAAATCCAGAATTTGTCTTCAGCTGCATGTCATTATAAGAAATAGAAACCAACGACAACTGCATACAAAACTAACTGTCGACATTGCAATGCAGCAAATTTTGTATTATACTTTTTATTTCTTCGTACTCAATCAAAATGTAAAATCACTGCAGTTCCTAGAAACTTAATTTTGAAAAAGGATATATCTCAAAGTTTCATCTCATGCTTTCCCTATTCCAAGCATTTCATCAAAGAAAATAATTTTAAAAGAAAAAAAACCCAATCAAACTCACTTGTCAAACTAATAGCTCGTGCAATGCATACGTAATGCAACAACATCTATAGCCCAAGATGAAGCCTAGACCTTGGCCTTCAGAAGAGAGGAAAATACAAATCAGAAATCACGAACGTGATTACGCATCACAAATTTATCCAAATGTGCAAAAAATTTTTACACCAGACTTTCAATTCATAATTCAATTTTCAATCAAAGGAGAATTTTAATCAAGTGAAAGCCCATTTTGCATTATTTTGACACTTGATGCCATAGCTAAGCCATCACTGTTGGATATGAAGCTGGAACTGCTGCTGGTGCAAGTGCTCTCCTCATGCCAATCACAACATCGCCAATCACTCACATACGAGTCAGGAATATCATTTCAAGCCTGTAAAATTGCGCACTTGTCTCTTGGTGCAACGCGTAATTATTTATTGTATCTTTTTTTTTTCTTGCAAAATTAAAGCGGTTCCCCTAATCTTATTCATTTGATCATCATCCACATCCTATCGCATCCATCAATCCTTTTGGTTGGTTGTTTTGGTCTCTTCTTGACGCTTCATTGCTTCCTTCCCAATCGCAGCTGCGTTTCAATCGTTTTCATCTGATTTTTTTTTTCAAGCACTTGCGGCAAGAGTAGTCAATATTTCTCTCGACGAGGATGAACAAGAACATGACGACGCCGACGACGAGGAGTGGAACATATGTATCTTTAGAGTCATCATTTTCACATTACCCTCGCGGTATAGTATAATACTGGAGCTGAGCTGAAGATCTCATTGTTGACTCTCTTGTTCAAGTGGAGATTGTTTTGTTTCTATATAGTGCCGATGGACAAGGGCAAGGCCAACCATACCAATCTTTGGATCCTTCAGGTGTCTCCTGGCTACTTCTTGTTCTGGCAATCGATTTCGTAAGCGTTAGCGGTGCGTGTGTTGTGATGCGCTGCACTTGATGCCTGGCACTTGCACCATCCACTTTGATGATATTAATCACTTTCGTCTTGATATTGCTTTACATTATTTTTTGTCCATCTTTTTTTTTTTTTTTTTTATTTGATGTTTAATAGTTGGAACAAAAAATGGCCACCATAAGCGATTCAGGTGTGCGCGAACGCGAACACGAACAGAGGGAATAGTGGTTTTTTCTTCCATTATTTATAAGAACTTGAAGTCCTTGAAGGATATCTAAGAATAAAGTCTTGAAAAGGGCAGCTGCATTGCTTTGGGAGAAGTTGGTTGTAAATTAATGGACTTTATTATCTGCAGTGGAAGTCTGCCTTTATCAAGTCATGGGGTAAGTGATTGTTTTTAGTTTTAATCAATCTGGGGTTTCAAGGCTTTGCCTTATTCAAGAAAGATCCAGATCACTAGAAATAAGACATTTTTGAAGGAAGAAAAAAAATGATGCGGCAATGAAAAGGCGACTAGTGAGCTTCTTGTAAAATATTCTGGGCCCCCCTAGTTGTTTCTCCTATGACTTTGTGTTGCTTTCAGGCTAAGAAGTACGATTGAATGAGTTGACATCAAAAACGAAATTACCATACAATTGAGTGGGTTGGATTTGGATTTCGGGATTTGGGAAAGCTTCATATAAATGATTCCTATTTTTCCATCCAATATTAGCTTCTGTGGGTTGACAGTTTTGAGTTTTTTTATGGGAACGATTAAGTGCCCGCTTTATACGACGAAGAAGTGCTGAACATCTATGAGTATGTGCGAAGATGTTGGAGGGTTCAAAGCCGAAAAAGACCAACCATAAGCAAGCCTGAAACTCAAAACTTTCGTATGCATTGTTCAATTTTTTTTTTTTTTTTTTTTTTTTGTGTTGCTGAACATTGCGTACACAACCCAAATTTATAACGCACTTTGATAAAATTTTGTCGCAAAAAATTTGACAACCTTATCGAACAAAATTTTACGTCATTTTCGAATGCAATAAAGCTAGAGAAAACCGCAATGGAAAATGTACTCATAAATCTAGACGTCACATTCAAGCAACATTCACGATACGAAATTTTTTTAAAGCACAGTGCAAATGCACTTAAAACCCTTTTATAGTATGTCTAATCCCTAGTTTTTATTTCAAAAAATTTCTGAATAATGCAAAGTACTTAAATATCACAACAACTGTCAAATGGTGGCATGATTAAGGGGCCAGTAATAGTGATCAAAAAAACCAAACCGAAAAAGTTGGAAAAGCATGAAAACTTGAGTTTTGATTAGCGTTTATAGCGATCAGAAAAAAGATGTCAGAAAAATTGTCTCTTTGACATTTCACAAAACAAACGTTTATCTGCACGTAACAGTGTTATTATTTTCGGGGTTGTCAAATAATGAAAGTTTCGATAAAAGATGCCAAACAGTCCGTCCGTTTGTATACTCTTTATCTCTAGAGGTCTCAATTTTTGAGCTAGAAAGTTGGAATCTAAGTTAAATTAAAGCTAAGTTCTAGAACCGGTGAAACCCACCCACAATCGCCAGTTTTGTCCAACAACCTCTATTTGGTAAAATTTAATGTGTTTTTTGTACAGTTACGATCAAAGCACGACGCTAAAACTTTGCACACGCAAGCTATAAGCAAATCTTCTCTAAATTAAATAAAAATATTTCAACTTAGGCGTGGCTGATGCCCACTTTTCATAAGAAACTATAAACATTTTACTTTTTCAAATAAACGTTAGGTACTTATAAAATCACAAGTGTCAGTCAAAACTGGAAGCTTGTGTATAAAAAGAAATTTTTGAATTTCGGGCCTGGCTTACGCCCACTTTTCATGAAATAACGAAAAACGTAGTTTTAAAAATTTAAAGTACCTACTACCTACTACAAATATTCAATTTTAACCTTTTTAACGTTCGTTATATAAAAAATATGCCTCTGCATTTTTTGTGTAATTTTTTCAATACGCCCACTTTTATGGGCGTAATTTTTATAAAATACCTTTGTTCAGGTAAGATCGTTTAAAAACTACTCGATTAAGCTTTAGTTTTACACATATGCATAATGATCAAAGGTTAGTGCTTTTTTTACAAAGTTTTAGGACACACCCTCTTTTAAGGGGCGTTACCGTCAAAACTCGTAATTTGCATTAGTTTTTTAATGTTTTTTAACTATCGGTCGCAATTTTGAAGAATGAAGATAAACACTTCGGTTTGTATTCCTTGGTTACGTAGCAGAGTGTGGTTCAATAATAACTTATCTATTTAATTTTAATCTATTTAATTTAAAAAAAATTAAATTTTTTTTTGTTTTTTTTTTCAAAACGATCTGCAAGCTTAAAATTGAATGTCACTGAGCTCACAGTAATTGTCCTGGCAATAAAAAGTTTCAACTTTTGGAGTGGTACCTACACGACTTTTTTATGGCACCGGCGGTTATGGAACCACGGCCACACAAAATTAATGTTATTGTATTTTTTCCTTTCCTGTCTAAATAATAATTTTGTTTCTTGGACTGGACAGCGGTTGGCTTTGGGGGGGGGGGGGGGAGGAGCACACCTACACATAAATATACATAATAGCGTATAGGGTATACCACAGTTCAATGCAAACGAACATAAACTCTCGCTTATGTTTCTGATTGAATTGCACACGAACAAAATTCTCTGACAGAATTGAATAGCAAAATTTTTTTCTGACAGATAACCTTCGAGGGGAACCGAAAAAATAAACAGCACGGCTGGGTCGTACGAACTTGCTCTAATGTGTTAAAATTAACTTGGGGCTTAAGATTTTGTGAAAAAAAGCAGGGACAAAATTATATGAGTTTTTATTAATCACTTAAAAATCAATAGTTAAAACGTTTTTTGGAAAAAATGAAGCATAATATCAATCTTCTTTTACTTTTTTAAATTTTAAGGAATTTTTTTTTTCAAAATCGTTCTACCTGTTTTCTCAAAAACATATTCCAAATTTTTTTTGAGTATATGTCAACATGTAGCGGTTTAAAGTTCTTATCAGAAAACGAAAATTTAAATAATTTTGAACAAACGTTTTTGAAAAAACCAAAAATAAAAAAAAATACCTTTTTTTTAAATTCAAAAAAAGTTTTTTTTGAAAAATTAATTAATATTATTTTGTTTATAAAAGAGCTTTCAAATTAAAAATTTCATCGAGATTCGTCAAGGGGCTTACGAGAAAATCGGATTTAAAAAACCTGTCCTATGGGAGGTACCGTTATAAGACTTTTCCTGAAAAATCTATTCCAACCAAAACATTAAGTTTGCGCAGAAAACATCATTCAGAAAGTTTTATCAAAATCGTAGGAGCCGTTTTCGAGAAAAATTGAATTTTCACTAAAAAGCGTATGGCAGGTACCGTTAGTTTTAAAGCTAGAATGCTAATTCCGAAAACCCCTCTGTAGGACGTCATAATAATACTATCTACCAAGTCTGAAGCAAATCGGTCCAGCCGTTTAGGCTGTAGGTGCCGATACAGACAGACGGACAGACAGACAGACAGAATTGTCGGACCCACTTTTTTCGACTTCTCTATCATCGTAATGTTATGTTTGATTGTCCAAAAAAAATTTTTTTTTTTTACGAATGCATAACTTGCCTTATAGTACCTATAATCGCAAGTAAAAAACACCATTTAAAAAGTTTTATCAAAATCGTAGGAGTCGTTTTTGAGATAAATAAGTTTTTCATTGAAAATCGTATATGGCAGGTACCGTTAGTTTTGGAGCTAGAATGCTAATTCCAAAAAAGAAATGGAACAGAGGTGAATCTATTTGCTCCATTTTGGCCGAAGTGACAATCAGCTGGTAACGAAAAAGGAAATTCCGTCAGGAAAATAAATAAATGCATTTTTAACAAAAAGGATTAGTTTAATGGAAATTTGTATTAACAAAAAAAAAAATTCTCTTAGTGGGTTGCTATCGAATCTAACATACTAAATTTTCCATTTGAAATTTTTTTCTGATTGGTTTTTCTGATAGAATTGAAAGAGTTTTCAACGATGAATTGCAACTAATTTTACCGCAAGAAGAGATCATATTCCAATTTTTTGTAACAGAGCCCACGTTATTTAATGAACTTAATGCTTAATTCACATGATAATTTTATATATATTTTGTGCCGATTTTTACCCGTTATAACAAAAGCTGATGGAGTGAGTAATTTAGTCTGACGGACAACATGAGGAAACAACCCCATTCCATGTTTGATTTTGTGAATAAGCAATACGCACGCCGAAAGTGATCAAGCCGAGCCGATCCAATAAATCAGTTTTTTTTTTTTTTTTTTGGAAAAGTTGAAGCAGACAACATAACAGACCGGTCTATTAACAAAGTTCTAGATCAACATCGAACCGTTTTACCACTTATCCGGAAAAGTTTCTGAAATATGTTTCCGGACACCCAGCGAGCGTTTCAAAGTGGTTATTCCAATTAACCTGCCTTAATCTGATGTCGCTTCGAAATAATTTTATAGAATCTGAAATTGTTATGGGTTGTGGAGCAGGTTAAGCGTGTATTTTTCTGTGAGCGTATATTTCTATTTCATTGGTGATTAATTTTCAACTGTCTCTGCAAAAATCAAAATTCGGAAATGTACTTGATTCTTCTAAATTCCAAGTGTACGAAGTCTCGGGCAAAAGCTAGTACAGTATACAAATATATGGCTTTGAGTTTTGAAATAGTGTGTGTATATCCGATTGCTGATTTCGAAAGCAAATCTAAATGCCTGTAGCTCCTCCAGCCCCCTTCTCTCCAACACACATAATGTTTTTCTACCCTAGATTCTAACTAAGATACAAAATTTATTTTTTGTCATCATATTGAGAAGCTCAAAACTGAGAGGTTTTATTTTCAAAATATTATAAAATATTTAAACATAAATTTTTTCGGAAATAAATCGATCTTTTGATCGAAACATCCAATTTCGATGAAAGCAATGAAAAAATCCAATACCTAATAAAAATCAACTACAATTTCAATTAAAAGAGAAGGAAAGTAGAAGAAGTAGGAAGCTTTTCTGCAGATTTTGAAATTCGATTATTTCAGATCGCCTTTTGGCACATTTAATCTTCAACAGCGTTTTTCAATCGACGAGCTCACTGTGGGAAACACAAAAAAAGTGAAAAAAATGGAGGTTCTCCTTACAAAATTGAAAAGTCAGCCAGTCTCAATGTATGTTTTAATGTTTGTTGTTTTTGAAGTGAATAACGGACAAGTATGGTGGCAAAAACGTCCTGTCCAGCGAACACAGATTATAAGGACAGTTTTAGCTCAAATTGCACTTGAAACAATTTTCAACACCAGAAATCGTTTAATCTAATCGCCTCATTTATGAATTGAAGTGTGCTATTATAGCTTTGATAGCGAATATAACCTCCAACTTCCTTCATAATATTGTTTACCATATTCCCTTGAGGGGAACAATTTTTTTTTTGCTGAAGAAATACCGTCTTAACCAAGTTTATAATCGATAGTATTAAAGAATAATTGACTTTCTCCAACACAACGGTACATGGGACGTGGTTGTTGGCTATTTTGACTTTATACTCTTGCTACTGATGCAGCTATTATGAATGTGCATTGCACCATGAAACGCATATGTGGGCTATGCATGTGGATAATAATAATTCACATCACTTGCCACCGAGTTGCGAATTTTTAAACTTTTCTTTCTTTCAAGATGTTGCAAGTTGATGTTGATGCAACTTGCTCTTAACTTTCGTCTAATAACAACTTTAGGATATAAACATATTATTTTAATAAATACACGCTGTCTGGGTGTCATGTAAGACATTTTCCTGACACCCTCTGGCGGCTAAAACAGGCGGTAAGAAAGATGTGACAATTTGATTATATACATCGTAAATTAACAGTGACATTATTGTAAGAAATACAAGCGAACAAGTAGGTTGTAATTTATACCATTATTTTAAAAATTAAAAATATTTCTTCGATGGGGAGTTAAATGTGTGTCGAAATGTCAAAAGATAGCGACACGATGACACTATAGGGTGATAACAGACATCAACCATCAACCATCAACCATCAACCATCAACCATCAACCATCAACCATCAACCATCAACCATCAACCATCAACCATCAACCATCAACCATCAACCATCAACCATCAACCATCAACCATCAACCATCAACCATCAACCATCAACCATCAACCATCAACCATCAACCATCAACCATCAACCATCAACCATCAACCATCAACCATCAACCATCAACCATCAACCATCAACCATCAACCATCAACCATCAACCATCAACCATCAACCATCAACCATCAACCATCAACCATCAACTACCAACCAAAAACCGCTTACAAAAATTATTATGTATTTTGACTAAAAAAAAAAAAAAAAAACATTCCAACATTCTCATGTGTGTTTCAAATACCGTATCTGTTTTATTTGTAGAGGAAAAGGGGATCACGGCTATTTACCTCATTAATTTTGACAACTTATCACTTTTTAATTCCAAACATTTTTAAATTCATTAAATAAACACATGCGGACGTCCAAACGCTATAAATTTTGACATTTCACTATTTAAACCAAATACAACATTTACGAACGTTGCCAAACTAACACTATGAGATAGCCAACCGTCTAACTTATCCCCAAGGGGGGCTTGAGCAAATCATAGTTTCTTTCGTCGGAAACGTTAGTCGAGGCTCAAACCAATTATTTTGAGCAGTTGCTAAATTCTACGCCGGGTTTGAGTCTTTGATACAAACTGTCATTTTAATATTATTTTGTTCTTAGACGTCATCTCTTGCATTCATGCTCAAAACCAATTAAATAGATGAAGCTTAGCTCTTGATTATTGAAGAGAGTTATCGTGGAAATGAAAGACCATGATCCATGACAGATGATAACATTATAGATCTATGCGGCATAAGACACAAATCTTCCGTAGGATTTTTTTGATTTTCCAAAAAGGTTTCTTATTTCCTTCTTAAACTTATTTGGTGCGGTCTTGAAGTCTTGAAGTTGAGCGTTCCGTTCTTGCATGTTTTCCAAAACCTTTGACATGTAACGCTGTTGCCATTTCCAAAAATATTTCAGGAAAAAAATAGTGACTAATTTTTATGTTGTTGATGTTTCAAATTAAAAAAAAAAAGAATAATAAAGCAGAGACGATTCTATTTCAAACACAGTTTTTTAAGTCAGTAGTTTTGTTTTATTTCTTCAGATTTTAGTTGAGACTTTAGAAGAGACTCATTTATGAAAACAAATGAAACAGAAGGAACATGGAACTCGTTCGCAAATAGTCGGAGGTGCTTTTTAATGGTACCTACTGTTATTCGAATACCAAGCCGATAGGCGCTATTGAAATATTTTTGGTGTTTCGACTCCCATAGAACAGAAAAAATTTAGAGGCTGGAGCTGTAGGTAAGCTAAATGTTTATTTCGCTCAAAACGTCATAGTCTGCTTAATTGTTGAATACGTCTTCCTAAGACAAAAGTATATTGTTCTTATAACTTTTATCCCGAAAATTGCAATTAAGCTGTTGTCATGCGCCGGCCGGCTTCATAAAAGTTAAATAGCGCATCATGTCCGGATAAAGTACAGCGTGTGCTTGGTTCCACTGTATATGGAGCACGATTTCTTAGGTTTAAGGAGACCCAACCCTTTTCTACTAGCGAAGTTGATCGAATTCTGGAAAAGATGTCTAAAGTTAAGATCATTATACTCTGCACCCGGTTTTTTTAAATATACGTACATAATGCATGTCATAGCCAAAGTAATACATCGGAATGCGATACCTCTTGAAGAAAAAAATTTGAGAAACGATTGATCCTGAACCCTCTGTGTGTATGTGGAAGGTACATCTTGCGCAATCATGAAGTAGGTGTTTTATCCTCGCCATGCTCTATATAGAAAGGGTTGATCTAGTTTGTTTTTCTTACCAATCTAAGTACCTTTTTTAAAAATAAAGTGCACGACTGGGTCGTACGAACTTGCTCTAATGTGTTACACTGGTTTTGGGGCTTGAGATTTTGGAAAAAGGCATTGAAATAATAATATTAAACAGTCACCGACTAGCTTTCGAACTGATCACATCGTTCTCCATCTGTCGTGTGCCTTCTATTTTTCGGTCGCATCGGCGGCGCAAACCGGTATCTCCCGTTATACCACTCATCACTTATTAATACTTTTTTCCTTCAATTCATTTTGTTATTTTGCTACTCTAGTGCCTGTGTCAAAAAAAAAAAAATGCCCCTAGGGGCCGGTAGGCCAGATGGGTGTCGTTTCAGGGCACTTGACCCTGATTTAGACACAAACCCAAACAAAAAGCAAAAAACTAGCCAAATCAACCTTGATAAAAGCTTCCCGGGTCTCCCAGTTATAACAAATAAAAACAACCCCAAATTTGTGGTGATGACCTCTACAATCCAAGATAAACCTTTATCATCCTTAAGCCCTTTCCTTTTAAAAAAAACAATAGACAATATCAGCACAGAATATGAAAAAATATCTATGCTTCGTGATAATAGCCTGCTTATCATGGCTAAATCCCAATCAAGTGCCGAACAATTTCTAAAGGTAAAAAACCTAGCCACCGTGTGTACAGTGGAAGTAAAACTCCATGACCACCTGAATTCCTCAAAAGGCATTGCATTTGCGCCATGCCTTAATAATGTTTCTGAATTAGAAATTATTAGTGAGATGCGTAATCAAGGAGTTACTGATGTATATAAGTATACAAAAAATGATGATAAAGGTAAGCCTAAACCTTCTGGACTAATGTTATTTACATTCAATTCATTTAACCCCCCTAAATCAATTGAGATTGGTTTTTATAATGCTCGTATTACAGAATACGTTCCCAATCCCATGCGGTGCAAAAATTGCCAGCTTTTAGGCCATACTACAAAACGTTGCAATGGCAACGCGAAATGCAACACATGTAGCCTTCCACCACACACCCCTGCAGAATGCATCCGAACCATGTGTGCAAACTGTTCTCTCGAACACCCATCTTCGTCAAGAGACTGCCCAAAATATAGGCAAGCAAAAGAAATCTTGTCAATCAAGACAAGCAATAAATGCACCATGGGTGAAGCAAGACGTATGTATAAAGAGCGTAATCCTATTCAGACCTCTACGTCATCAAACACATTTGCTGAAAAGCTGAAACAAAATAACTCAAATCAAAAAAATGCTCAAGTTCAAGAAAAAACAAATAAAAACTCTCCAAATAATGCAACCAATGCACATCAAAATTCACTCACTCGTTCAAATCAAAACAGCTCTGAAAACTCCAAAGAACTTCCTCTCTCCTCTCTTCCTCTTACATCACCATCTTACGCTCGCGCCATATCAGAAAGCTCTTCCGTAGCAACTATCACCACAACCACCACCACACTTTCCAGTAATCTCTCTTCAACTCGTTTACCTCAAATACAATCTCTCTTAAATCTAAAACAAAATACTACATCAACACATTCCTCAAATTCCAACACAAGCAATATCACCTCTAACACCTCTCAGCTCTCTGCTGCCTCATCTACACAACAACCACCTCTTCTCATTGATAACGAAAACCTTACTGAAATTATAAGCGATTATGAAGAAGAATTATAAAAATAAACCCTTTAACCAAAACTCAGACTCTGCGACTCAGAGGTTAAATCATTTGAACTCCTCCGGGAGTTCAAATGATTTACCCTCTGATTCGCGGAGTCAGATATACCTGAACAACCTTAATAAACAAATCCCTAAAAATTTTCAACAAACAAATCCAAGTACAAGTAAACACCCTTCTCCTACTCCATGTACGAAAAGTTTGTGTTCCCGTAATAAAAACTATAATATGGCCTTAAATATACTGCAATGGAACATGAAAGGTCTTTTAAATAACTTTGATGAACTAAATATTTTAATCAAAGATCAAAACCCAGGTATAATATCGTTACAAGAGACTCATTGCCCTTTCAATTGCACACCTATAATTCCCAAGAATTATGTTGGTTATTTCAAAAATCTTCCCACTAACAGAACTTCCAAACAAGGTATATGCCTGTTGATAAAGAATAATATCCCACATAAAATTCGACATATTAACTCAGAAATTCTAACCTTGGCAGTAGAAATACTATTTCAATCAAAAATAACCTACATCTGCCTATATATTCACCCACACCAAACATTTTGTAAAAATGATCTTGATAATATCATCAGTCAAACTGATTCTCCGGTTATCCTTGGTGGGGACATAAATGCGTGGAACACGCTTTGGGGCTCACCAGTCACAAATAAAAGGGGTGAAATTTTTGAAGAATTTCTGCTACATGAAAATTTAATTCTCTTAAATGATGGCTCACCAACCCACTTATCTACGCATAACTCATTTACCCACATAGATATAACCTGCTGTTCACCAGAACTATTCCCTATGACCTCCTGGAAAACTTTAAGTGATCTACACAACAGCGATCATTTTCCCATCATATCACGTTTCAACCCAGGAGCAATCCCTTCCAAAACAACCCCAATCTCTAAATTTAAAACTGACCTTGCAAACTGGACAACTTTCAGTAAAGCTGTAACAGAATACTTATCTCAAAAACCCATAGCGACAAATACAAACAAAGAAGCAGCTTTAATTCAAAAAGCAATGAGATCCGCTGCAAACATCTCGATTCCCCAAACAACATCTAAAAGTACAATTCAGTCCAAACGTATGGTACCATGGTGGAACCCAACTCTCTCGGCACTACGCAAGGACAAAATGAAAGCATTGAAAGTTTTCCAAACATCGCTCACTCAATCCAATTTAATTTCATACAAAAAAGCGAATGCAAAATTTAGACGCGAACTCAAAGAAAGTAAATCAAAAAGTTTCGCAGAATTTACTTCAAGCATAAATCCCAAATCTACTACCACAAAAATTTGGCAAAACATCCGACGACTTACTGCTAATCCCAACCCAATAACAATATCAAGTATTCACTCAAATAATACTGTTATAACAGATCCAATACAAATATGCAACTTATTTTCCCAGTCCTGGTCTGCATATTCAAAAGACACAAATTTTCACATGATATTTAGAACTAAAAAATATGAATCTATCAATAGCGCGCCCTACTCACCCAGAAAGTATTTATACGCCCAACGGATTGAAGCACCTATATCCTTAGTGGAATTTGAAGCGTGCCTGAGCAAAACCAAAGGCAAAACACCCGGTAGAGATAGGATTTGTTACCCAATGCTTAAAAATTTATTTATTGATATAAAACAGAGACTTGTCTCTCTATACAATAACATTCTTGAAACCGCAGTGATCCCACAAAGTTGGAAAACAGCAACACTAATCCCCATACCTAAACCTAACAAGGACAAATATTTAATTGATGGCTATCGCCCAATATCACTGATATCTTGCGCTTCAAAACTTTTAGAAAAAATCGTTGCAAAACGGCTTATGTGGCTCATTGAAACAAAAAAACTAATATCCCCCAACCAAGTGGCCTTTAAAGCTAATAGAGGATGTGTGGACGCACATCTTCACTTAGATCATTATATCTCTAAAGCGATATCCTCAAAAAACCACGTGTCAGTGCTCTCGCTTGACTTCGAAAAAGCTTTTGACCGGATTGGTCTGCATATAGTACTTAACAAGTTGAAAACATGGAACGTTGGAATAAAAATCTTCAGCTATGTCAAATCATTTTTAACAAATAGAAAAATCTTTACAAGAACTAACAACACTTTTTCTAATGCATACTGTTTGGAAAATGGAATCCCTCAAGGATCTCCGTTATCGGTAGTATTATTCATCATTGCTTTTGAAGAAATCTCAATCATCTTAAACAACTATAAGCTTTTAGACAGATGTTTTTATGCAGACGACATTTATATATTAAGCAAAATAAATGATTTAAGTATATGTAAAACTCAATTTGATAATGTCGTTAATGATATTTTAGAATGGTCGTCTGCTTCAGGACCAAAATTGTCATTACAAAAATGTAAAATTCTTCATATTTGCAGAAAAATTAACTGTCCTGAACTTATTTTAAGTATAAACAATGTACAAATTGTAAATACAAAAACACTTAGTATACTAGGATTAGTCTTTAATAATAAGTTTAATTGGAGAGATCACTGTTTAAGTCTGAAAAAATCCCTAGCTGCGAGAGTCAACATTATCAAATACCTAGCAAGTAAGAAAAGTCATGTCCATATCAACACCCTGTCATACATCACAAAAATGTTAGTCCTAAGTAAAATTGACTATGGTATATATATTTATGGTAATTCTCCTAAAACCACTCTAAAAATTATACAGCCAACATACCATCAGGCAGCGAGAAGGAGCATCAACGCCTTTCCCACTACACCAATAAAAAATATACTGGCAGAAGGAGGCCTTCCAACAGTCGAAGAGCGTTACGAGGAAATTATATCCAAGCTAATAGCGAAATTGGTTTTCTCAAAAAACTCAGTTATTGACAAAGACATTTACCAATCCACCAGCCAAAAAAGTAAAAAGCGCATCCCATCTGCAATAAGCAAAATCCTTGAGAAAGCGCAAGAAATGGAACTTCCTATAAAAAAACCAAATAACTATGTTCTATCTCACCCGCCATGGCATATAAAACCTGAGTCTATTTTGTTGACTTTGGCCGACTTTAGGAAAACAAACACAAGCAGCGCGCTATATCGTGCTCTATTTTCCGACATTTCATCACAGCTAAAAAATAAAGGTTGGAAATTCATGTTTACAGACGGATCCAAAACGCACAACAATACATCGTTTGCCGTTACATTAGAGGATGGTTATATTCTAAGCATCGGTACCCTCCCGGGATTCACATCAATTTTCTCGACAGAAGCCTTTGCAATCCTTCAAGCTACTAAAGCAACTATGGAACACGGTGGCAAATTTGTTATATGCTCCGATAGTATATCGGTTTTAAAGGCAATAAACAACCCAAACAACAATACGGACCTAGTCTCTGCAATAAGAAACAAGATTTCCATGATGCCAAATAAAATAAAACTAATGTGGACCCCTGGACACGTAAATATTCGTGGTAATGAGGAAGCTGATAAAGCCGCTAATTCTGCTAAAGACGCACCAGTATATCAATTCAATATATTTAGCAAACAAGACCTTCTAACCTGTATCCAAAAAAAACTAAGAAACAATCTAAAAACTGAATGGAGCCTATATCACCATTATTATAAAAAAGTAAATGAAGAAAAAAGTCGACCAAAATACCCTACAAACCAATCTAAACACAAAATCTCAAATTTCGTTCGCCTAAGACTCGGTCACACCTCAACAACTCACCAACACCTCCTAACCAAAAGCAACCCGCTGATGTGTACCTCCTGTAACACAACATTAAGTATCCCACATCTCCTAGAAAATTGTCACATTTCAAAAGCTGTACTAGAATCCATTTTTCAAAACATACCTATTTATGATGTACTAAAAATACCAAACTCTACAAATATTGAAAATGTTAATAAATTTATCGAAATACTTAAATTAACTCTGTAAAAATTTTATTAAATAAGAGCCAATAGTCTCCGCAGCTAGGCTCTATAATATTTTGTATTAACCTGTAATTTAAATTACATGCTAATAAATAATAATAATAATAATAATAATAATATTAAATTTTATTAATCATTTAAAAATCAATAATTAAAAAGTTTTTTGGAGAAAACTGAGTAAGCCATTAGATTTCTTTTACTTTTCTGAATTTTGTGAAATTTTTTTTTCAAAATCGTTGGACAAGTTTTTTTCAAAAAAACGGTTTTTTTTAAACTTTTCGAAAACATATTCCAAATTTTTTTTTGAATATGTCAACACCTAGTGGTTTAAAGTTCTTATCAGAAAACAAAAATCTCAAAAATTTTGAACAAACCGTTTTTGAAAAAACCAAATGTTTAAAACTCAAAAAAACTTTTTTTTGAAAAATTTAAGAATTTTAATTTTTTTGTTTATAAAAAAGCTTTTATATTAAAATTTTCATCGAAATCCATGAAGTGGTTTACTAGAAAATATGATTTAAAAAACCGGTCCTATGGGAGGTACCGTTAAAAGATTTTTCCTGAAAAATTTGTTAGAACCAAAACGTAAGGTTTACTTAAAAAACTTCATTCAGAAAGTTTTATCAAAATCGTACGAGCAGTTTTTGAGATAAATGAGTTTTTCATAAAAATTCATATGGCAGGTACTGTTAGTTTTGGAGCTAGAATGCTAATTCCGAAAATTCCTCTGTAGGACGTGATAATAATACTATGTACCAAGTTTGAAGGAAATCGGTGTAGCCGTTTAGGCTGAAGGTGCCGATACAGACAGACGGACAGACAGACAGACCGACAGGGTTGAAGGGGGTGTATTTGCCAATGGGGTAGGTACATCTGTCAAATTAAAAAAAAATGTAAAACATGGAAAAATCGGTTTTTTCACATCTCTAACTGCAAACTTTACAAAGTTTGACAGTTATCAGCTAGACATCAACCGAGTTAAACGCATGTGTTTTTTTTAGTCTGCTCGAATCAAAAAAAAAAAAAACTAAGGTAAACAATGGTCAAAAATTTTTAGTTTTTATCGTGGGACCTGTTATATAACTTTTAGATACAAATAGTGTTTGTAAATATTATATTCTTTAGTTATGTAGAAGTGATAATATTATTTTAAAGTTTTTTAGGATAAGCCGCGTAAAAATATATTAAATATTTAGTGAGTGCAATTCTGTACTCACCCCGAACGTTTCGCTACAAATTACATTGAGCGTGGTCACCGCGGGAAGTTTCCCGGTGTCCAACAACCGCGAAAACCTTAAAAGTTATATGTGATAATGTTATGGGTTACATTGACCACTGGCAAAGTCACCTCGGGGTGCTTTTATCAGAGGCGAATCCCCTACAATAGGATGGCAAACCCTACCCAGGAAGTGACTTTTATATAGTAAAATCTATAAAAATCAATCCTGTTCTTCCCATTTTTCAGATTAGAAAGTGCAGCGCAATTGTACAGGGTGATCACTATAAAGTGCATAAAAAAACCAGAGCGAACAGATTGGGCTAAGACAAGAAAAAAATCGTATGGGAGGGGTGTCTATTCCAATCCGTTTACCCGGGAAACATTTTTGTAAAGCCAGACATTTATTGTATTTTTAATTAAGTTATTTGAGTGCACTAAAGGTTGTTAATATTTATTAATATTTTTTAAATTAGCTTCATAACGTTAGATAATAAATTCAATTTGAATTGAATATGATACGGAAAGTCTGACTTACAAGTATTGTATACATTTTTAAGTATTTTTTAATACTATTCTACGTATGCATTGGGACAAATGAGATAATTTCGTAGCAAAATTTCCAAAGTTAATTCATTTTTCATACAAAATCAAATTTTGAAATTATCTCATTTCCACTTTATTTGGACAAAATTACTTTGCAAAAAAGGCAAAATAAAATCAGACATCCCTAATTTCAGTACCATTGTACTAGTGAAGGTTCTAATTTAGAAACAAAATCCAAGGCAACGGCAAACGTAAACAAAACGAAATAACAATTTCTAAATGAAGTCCAACGGCAGTAGTAAACAAAAGGAAACAAGAAGAAAGAATGAAAAAGAAGGAAGATAACCTGGTGTCAAACAAAATTAGCAAATTCAAATGAAAACATACTTTCTCTTCTAATTTCGAAATGAGCTAATTTCGGCCAAAATGAACACGTAATATTATATTGAATTAATAAATCTGTTTTGATACGTTTTCTTAATGATAAGTGTTTTATTTGTTTTTAATTTGATATAAAAGTAACTAGTAATCCCTCCCCACCCCCTTGGCAAAACCTCCCACCCGTGGAGGCTTTACCACATCACATTTGTTTTCTTTTTTTTTTATTAAAGCCTTAAAAATTGAAATATTTAAGATATCAAGATGAAAAATACTTTAAAGTGAAGACAATCAGCTGGACGTAACCCTATACAGTTGCATGCTAAACAACTCATCAAAATCGGTTATGCCGTTTTGCAGAAAAGTGTTTTTTGCAATGACTTAGAGCTAACATTTTTTAATCAAATCAAACCTTTTAGATAAGAGCCAGAGTTACAGAGGACCGATAACAGCCGAGTTCCTGAAGGCAGATCCCTTCAAAGCGCCTAGCAGTCCACTTTCGAAATTTCTTCGATTATATACGATTCGGACGATTTTTGTTCCGAGGTTCGGAACATCTCCGAAAAATTTTAACACACAGCGGTCAATAACGTTGCAGCTCGTGCAAGTACATTTTTTGTTGTAATTTTTGACAGCTAGGTACAATTTTGTTTCCGATTTCCTCCGACACAAATTTTTGGCTGAATTTTTTACGAGGAAAGTGTTGAAAAATTTAAAAAATTAAAAAATTACGTTTGTAGATACCTAGAACGCAATTGAAACTTCCGAGAAAATATGAGGTACGGAAAACTGTCCGGTCCAACGGATACCTCGATATAGTGCCGAATCACTTTAGGAATACGTCAAAAATGGCAGTTTTGATCTTAGAACTGCAATAGCTAACGTGTTATTACTATTAAGTCGATTTTTTCAAAAATATTGGAACTACATGTTTAAAAGAAAAACGGTTCTTACAGTGGTCAATTTTGTGAGTTTCAGTTTTACCATGCTTTCTTTGGCTTGTAGATTTTCAAAATGTCTTTTGAAGTGCGATAGGAAATGAGTCAAAAAGATGTTCTATCGCAAATCCTCTATCTACTGGCAATGGACTGTGTGTTTGTATTGACTGCCAGTGTGTGAAGGGAATTTTTGAAAAAACTGGTCGAACGATTTTGAAAAAAATTTCGCAAAAATTCAAAAAAGTAAAAGAAACCTGATGGCTAACTTCATTTTCTCCAAAAAACGTTTTAGGTATTGCTTTTTAAGTGATTTATAAAATTTCATATGATTTTTTCAATGTTTTTTTTCCCAAAATCTCAAGCCTCAAGACCATTTTAACACATTAGAGCAAGTTCGTACGACCCAGTCGTATTTCTTGATGAAAAATGGGGAAATCCAAAGCAGCAGTTTACTTCGAAATTCGGATTACAGAGTCATTCAAAAACAGTTCACTTCACCAAACGGGATTTAGTATCGAATAAGTCGGAACTCAGTCCCACGGTAGGCAAAGAACATCTTTCCTTGGATCGTTATATAGATAAGGAAGCACAATTTTGAGTTCTTGAGCATGCTATAAGAAATATTTAAAAAAAAACCTGCGTGTGCCCTTAGTAGAGTAATTTTTGAATATTATTTTACCGAATGCTCAAATACTCCTTTAGAATTTCCTTCTCCAAATCTAGAAGAGGGAGATTTTGAGTTTTTGAGCATAAGGATTCCTGGACTTATGGCTCACTAGTCATTCCCTTTAAAGAATTATGAATTAAAGGCCTATTTATGTGTGGACTTTTGGCTTTGGTTATAAGTTCACATTATAATTTTAGATAAGAAGAATTATAGTCCACCTTTTGTTGACTTTCGACATGTGGACTTTTGACCTGTGGAGTTTTGACTTCATGATGACGATGACGACAATTTTCGACAAACAAAACTTGTATAACGGGTGTTTTTTTTTTAAATGGCAGCCATTTTGTCAGCTGTCAGGTGATTTATTTTAAGTTTGGTTTGACATTTCAACATGAATAGACACGTCTGAACAACGCTTACACATTTATTTTGAAAATTATGGTTCTCTTCGAAATACCGTATTTGGAGTGATGGTTATCCTCAAGTGTATGTTGAGACACCGTTACTTCCACAAAAACTGACTGTTTGGTGTGCTTTATGGGTTGGCGGTATAATTGGTCCGTACTGGCCAGAACCTTACAGTTAATGGTGACCGATATAGAGCCATGATTACTGACTTTTTCGTTCATCAATTGAACAACCATGATGTGCAGGAGCTGTGGTTTCAACAAGACGGCGGGCGCCAAATGTCACACATCTCGTGCCACAATTGATTTGTTGAAGGAAACGTTCAGTGAGCGCATAATTTCTCGTTTTGTTACTGTGAATTGGCCTCCAAAAGAACGTGCGATTTAACGCCACTTGACTATTTCCTGTGGGGATATGTGAAGTTGCTAGTCTACGACGATATACCCGAAACGTTTGATTACTTGGAGGACAACACTCGCCGCGTTATTGCCGATATACGGCCACAAATATTGGAAAAAGTCATCAAAAATTGGACCTTCAGATTAGACTACGTCCGTATGTGCCAGAAATCATATTTGAATTATAATGCCAGAAAATAATCTTTTGAATAAAATAAATTAAATGTCAATTTAAAAAAGTCATCTTTCTTTTATTCCATTTCAAAGTTCTATACCTCTAAAAAAACACCAATTATTTGTTCCAAAAGGGTAGCAAAAACAAATTAAGGCAAAACTCATCTGTTTATTCTAAACTTTTCTATAAGGAAGATCTATTTGTGTTAACGAACTGTCAAGGTTTTGTCAAGGCATATTTTCAAACACGAGTGAAGCAGAATATTATACTGCATTGGGAAGTCATTCGATTTAAGTATTTGAGAATTGACATTTGGAAATCTGTCAAAGTGGTTTGCCTTTAAAATAGCTCTTGAAATTTTAAATAATAAAAGGAAAAAATAAAATAAAAAAAAAAAATTAAAATTCTTTAAGTGTTAGCTTTATAAAGAAGATAAAATTGGAGTAAGTCAAAATAACATCACTCTTTATTTAATAATAAAAACAAAAAAAAAAAAAAAAACCCGCAATAATAACCTCACTTATGCACAAAAGAATACGCGAAAAATCTTCGCCTGATAAGAATCCTTCCAAAAAACGCCCCACTGCAGAATATAGCTTCACTATGGCCTTCTCTGGTATAAGCATCGATCAAATGAAAGAAATTTTGGAGGACAACAATAAGAAACTAGTTAGCGAACTAGTCACTAAATCCGATTTTCACATGCTGTATTCAGAACTGACAGATCTGAAAAGCAAGCACGAAGAAGTTTCTGCAAAAGTCGTTTACTTGGAGAAGCAAAATAGGCTACTTGAGGCTCAAATAGACAGACTAGTACAAAAAAGCTCAGAAGATAAGTTGATACTGCATATTCCAACAGAAGCCAACGTCGATCCAGTCGAAAAGGCTAAAGCTGTCTGCTTAGGCCTGCTTGGTAGCCAAGGAACTAATGACGACATTGAGTCTGCGTACAGAGTGAATAGCCAAGATGGTCATACCGCAATTATTGCATTAAAAACGAGGTCCCGCAACACAGCTTTCAACATCCTTCGCAAAACTAAAGACCTCAAGGGAACAAAGATAAGTATCCACAAGGATTTGCCTCGTAATGTTCGTCAAAGAAGGAGCAGATTGGTTGCTGTCTTGAAAGTTCTTCGTGAGTTGGACCCAAAGATGAAAAGCAATTTGAGGGATGATAAATTGTTTGTATCCGGCAAAGTTTTTACTTGGGATATAGCTGAGGGTCTTAGATGTGGCATGGAGGACGGTTTGAATTGTTTAAATTTACTTTTTGGAGAAATACCGGTGCGTTTATTAAATGTAATTCAAGATTTAGCAAAGAGAGATAACAACGAAACGTCAACGTCAAGAAGAACTGACAGATTGACACTTCAAAAACATCAAGGTGCAAACGCAATGGAAACAGCTGCTGTACGGAGTGCCGGTGTTCAACCAAATTGGAGTTTACACGATGGTATGGAAAATTGATCTGTTCCCGTCTATCAGACAACGACCAAACCTGCAACTTTAAAAATCCTGAGTTATAACGTTGCAGGACTTAAAAACAAACTTTTATATGTAGACTTTTTTAATTATGTAAATCAATTCGATGTTTTTGTTTTATTTGAAACACATGTTTTAGAAAAAGAAGAAAATATATTTAACAAAATGTTTCCTAATCATAAAATAGAATTTAATGCAGCTGTGAAAACGCATTTATTTGGTAGAGGAAGTGGAGGCGAGCTCTTTGGTTATCGCAAGCAGTTAAATGGGGTAGATATTAAGATCAAGAAAATTGAGGATACAAGATTACTGGAGCTAAAATACAAAGAAAACACACATCACATCATACCTATCTACTTAAACTGTAGCCACTGGCAACTTGATTATGATAAGCTTCGAGATGCATTAAATTGCTTAGGACCAACACACCTAATGCTAGTCGGTGATTTTAATGGAAGGATTGGTTTGTCGCAAAACAACTTTGTCTCAGGAATGGTAACATCATCAATGCAGCTTCACCGAAGATCAAAAGATGAAATAAGTGATGCAAGAGGCGCTGCAATTCTGGACTTGGCTGACGCATTTGACTGCAGAGTTCTTAATGGAAGCTGTGTAGGGGACTCTCTTGGTGAATTCACTTTCATAAGAGGTTCAGCGAGTTCAGTAATCGACTACTGTTTTTTGTCAGGTAACTGGTTGACACAATTAAGTGATTTCCGAGTGACTACAAAAACATTCTCTGATCACATGCCTTTGGAGATACTGTTTAATATCACTGGAAGTCAGGAAGAGGCAAACAAACTTCAAGCAGAACCAATCCCGAAAATAATATGGAGGGATAGACATCTTGAGTTGTTTCAACAGAATTTAAGTGCACAAATTGAACTATCAAGGGTTTCCAGTGTATCGGTTGACATTTATAAAGTTGAAAAACTAACAGAAATGATACAAAATGCAGCACCAAACTTCTTTTGCGCAGACACGTACACCAAGAAATTTAAACAAAAGTGGTTTGATGACGAATGCAAAAAAGCAAGAGATAAATCATTTGCATTCCTACGATTGTTCCGGAAAAACAACAGCAGCTTGATACAAACGCTTTACGCAACTGCTAATAAAAGATATAAAAGTATATGTGCGGCTAAGAAAAAAGCTTTTGATCTAAAAAACATAGAATACATTAATACAGCCAGATCCTCTGCAGAGTTTTGGAAAGCAGTGAAAGTGGTCACAGGTAGAAGAAATGCTATAACAGTGGGGCTTCCTACAAGTCAACTTAAGGCACACTTTATGCAGCTCCTCAACGAAAAGCAATTTTCTCCTCCAATTCTATACGCTGAACCTCTTATTTTAGACGAGTACTTGGATACACCAATAACTTTGCATGAAATAGAAGACGCCATAAATAGTTCAAAGCTCAATAAAGCACCAGGAAAAGATGGAATCTCATTTGAATTTTACAAAAACTCTACAGCTGAGTTTAAAACCTTACTCGCCTCATCTTTTAACAGAGTTTTTGAAACAGCTGAAGTTCCTCAGTCATTTCTAAAATCAATAATATACCCGCTACATAAAAAAGGAGATTACGAAAACCCAGCTAACTATAGAGGAATATCGTTTCTTAATACGTCGACTAAACTGTTTTCAACTATACTGTATAAAAGGCTTATTCAATGGGTGGAAAACAAACAGATTCTGCAGGTTTTTCAAGCTGGATTTAGGAGAGAACATTCCACTGTGGATCAAATCTTTTCACTACTCAGCTTAGCTGAGATCTACAAAAAAAGGAAGACAAAACTCTATGCTTTCTTTGTCGACTTTCGAGCAGCCTTCGACTCAATTCCCCGTGAAGCTCTCTTCTACAAGTTGACCCAGATTGGAATATCATCAAAAATGATAAATATGTTAAGGTCTTTGTACCGAAACAATGTTGCGTGTGTCTGGGACGGAAAGTGCTTCTCTGATGAATTCGAAACAACGGTAGGAGTAAAACAAGGGTGCGTTCTGAGCACTCTTTTATTCATCCTATACATTAACGACATCACAGATGCTGTTAAAGGCGGAATCGAAGTACAACAGACAAAAATTCCAGGTTTACTGTTTGCGGATGACATAGTCTTCCTCGCAGAGTCAGTTTCATGTATGCAGCTTATGATTAACAGATTGGAAAGATACTGTAACTGTTGGAACCTATCTGTGAACCTAGAGAAATCCAAAATGATGATTTTAAGAGGAGGTGGTGGCAGATATTCTCGGATGGAAAAGTGGACGTACCAGGGAGAAAACATAGAGATAGTGAAGGAGTACAAATACCTTGGGGTGTTAATTACATCAAACACCAACATGAATAAACACCTCTCAGCGAAACTTGCTGAAGCTAAGAGAGCAACCAGTTCTGTTTGGGCCAGCTGTGTTTACAAGAAAAGTATTGCACACACTGCAAAGCAATCAATATTTCGCGCAACTACAATTGCAGTACTTCTTTATGCAGCACAAGCATGGGGATATAGAGCTTTTGAAGCAGTGGAAAAGTTTCTCAGGTACTTCACTAAAAGGTTTTATAGATTACCCAGCAGTACCCCAAACTACATGTTACACTTAGAAACCGGGGTACCGCCTATGTTTTTGGATACTCTTAAGCTTCACTTCAACTATATTGAAAGAGTTTTGTCTATGGAGGATGAACGAATACCGAAAATAGTACTCAGACAGCTATTGTCGGCAGAAGGAGGTTGTGTTCAAGAGTGGAAGAAACTAGCATCAGAGTGTGGAATCAATCTATCTTTTACAGCCAATGAACAACAGCAATCGTTAAAACCACTATTTCATGAATTGTTGAAGAGAACCGGAAACAGAATGTACGACAACTTCATGGAAGAAGCCCAAAATTCACAATACAGAGCATTATATAGTAAATTGAACCACTACTTGAACGAAAAAAGTTACTTTTTATCTAACCATTCAACGGAATTAATAAGCATGATATTTCGTTTAAGGGGAGAAATGTTGAGTCTCAATTACATTCCTCACCGTCCAGAGCTACCTATATTATGCTCATTATGTAACCGAAGGGAGAGAGAAGACGTTTTCCACTTTATTGCAGTCTGCCCTATTCTGAAAGAATTTCGAATTCATTACTTTGGAGCGCCATCAATTGACTTTGAGGAAACACTTAAAATCTTAAATGGATCATATGGTTGGGACATACTCTATAAATTCTCTGTTAGAGCTTTACATTATCGAACGTGCATTGTTAATGAATATTTTTGAAAAAAAAAAAAAAAAAAAATTGAAATAAACAAATTATGTCAGTCTGGTAGACGGCCTTCGGCCAAACCAATAGGCTTAAGTTAAACAATTGTAAAAAAAAAAAAAGGAAAAATGTAAATTTTTATTTATTATTTTCATAAGTCAATAAACTAAACTAACTAAAACTAAACTATTTGGCTGTGGTGTTTTGATTTTTTTAAAACCTTTTCTTTTTTTCTTTAAAAAAAAAAAGAAACACACTACTTTCCCCAAGTAAAATGAATATCGCTCCAAAATCACATAAAACTGTGCCCGATATCAAAAAAATTATAAAAAATCAAAACATAAATTTTCAATAGATTCCAAATCAATATTCAGGCCAACAACAACGAATTAGTATCTCAACTCATTATAATTTTCAATACAACACTATGAAACTCCAAAAGGAAAATTTTTAATTTGATTTTGATTAGAGACTTAACAGGTCACAACTTTATTTGATTAACCGATCCACAATACGAAGGTGGAAAACCAAAAACAAAAAAAAAACAATAACTCGCCAAAATTGGCTCTGACCAAAACTTAAATAAGTCGTGTCCATTTGCACTTTGAAAAATGTCCCACATTATGTATTTGGATAGCGATCACTTCTTTGTTTACACTTTCAAATCCATAAATAAAAAAAAGAAAAATGTACAAAGCATCCTCCAGATACTTACGTAGTAAAAAATTACAAATCCATAGCACAATAAAATCAATATCCACATTTCTTTTAACCAGATGTTTACATTTTTTTTTTAATTTTTTTTAATTTAACAACAACGAAACAAATTTAAAATTAAAAAAAAAAAACTTCAAAACATGCACTTGCTCTTTAAAAAAAAAAACAATCAATTTCCAATAAAAAAAAGCACTCAAAAGAAAACTCCAATAAACAAATAAAATAATGTATCTTTTGAGGGGAGGATACGGATAAACCGCATCTTTTTTTTTTTTTTTTTTAAATGAAATGGAAAGCGAGTCTCACGCACGTTACAAGCGCGTTCTCCCCATCAATATATTTAACTAGCAATCGCACGAGATTGTAAGGAGAAGGCTTCGAAAGATATTTCAGCAAAAAAAAAAAAAAAAATTATCCGACATTCGTGTAGTTGTCGGCGTCGTCGTCGATCGTGCTCCTAACCTGAACTTGACCGTAAAAAATAAATAAAATGAATGCCAGATGTAAGCTCCAAATCTGGAAGTGGGGATCACTCACAACCATCATTTCAACTTGTTTGCCAATTTCTTTTGAGATAAAATCAACAGACAAAGACCACAACAACAACCAACAATAACACATAATCTGGAGCGTCACTAAAGAAATGCAATGTATCTCAGCATCTTTTCTTTTGTCGATCACACGCTACGTAAATGAGTCTTATTTAGGTGACAATGCAAGCGAGACATAGACAATAGGTGGTGCTGGTGGTGTCGGCGTACATTGCACGTTGTCGGTCGTGGTGTCGTCGTCGTCGATTGTATATTCGTCATCGTATCGTTACCATCGCACCATCTTAGAAGTTCCAGCTCCAGCAGCATAGTTACGATACGACTTGTAAGCTATAAGGTATCATTTATATAGGATCCTGGGGAAGCTATCTGTATCATGGGGGCATCAGGGATGTGTATCTAGAAGATTACTATCTATAAGTTGCATGGTTTAATCTCTGCCATAAGAGGCGACTATAGTGTCACATATGCAACGTCTCGACGACCGACGACGACAACGATTCACATGAGAAATCGATCCTCACTTAGACGCGCTGGTTTGCACGTTTATTGTTCGTTCGAGCCATGTGAGCTGAGCGAGCACGCTGCTAGCCAGTGCAATTGAAAAATGCAATTTTTTTCATCTTTGTGTATGAAAAAAAAGGGGGAAAAAGAGTAAGTAATTGGCATACAATGAAAATCATAGATGCAAAACAGCGTACAAGATCTTCCTTCCTTCCTCCAGTTCCAGCCAGATCTCTAGAGTTTAAGCATCTTCAATATAAATGTCTAAGAAATGAAAGAAATGCATGGTGCAAAGAAGAAGAGGGTTTTTTTTTTGTCACTGTGAAACTGCGGGAATAATGTATATTGTGTTGGTTTCAACGATGCCATTGTAACTCGAGATAATCGTGAGGTGGAAATATTATGGCCATTATGGTGAAAAAGGTGTTTTTAGGTTGCTGCTGAAAGGCTGTGTGTGAAAGGGGTAGTGATTATGACAACAAGAGGGCAATTTCCGATCTTGGAAGTAAGTTCTATTGGTGTGAGATATTTTTGCATTAGCACCAACTTTACGAAGAATATTTTTCAGCATTAATCACAGGTTTCGCCCTTTAATTAAACTTTAAAGTATAAGTACGTCTGGTACTGGTAGTTGACAGAAAGCTATAAGAAATCGACTCAATCAAACATCAAACCTAGAAAACAATCCGGCCTGTTGTGACACAAAAAGTTCGAGAGGAGCCAACCCGTAGTGACTTACACTTACACTGCACGGTTGATAATCTACGCAGGAATGGAAGTGATCTACAGTTTTACGCCGAATCCGAAAAGCTTGAAAAGATGCAATTCATTTCCATGACAAGATTAACTCTGAGAAGATTTATACGGAACCCCGTAAAGAAATATTAGGTGAAAGAGGGATTGAACCCAGAGACTCCGGTGTAGCAGTCGAGGCCACTTATTGCCACTATAAATCAACGGTCCCGGGAATTTCTGAGGACATTATAAATTTCTTAAAATAAAGCACGGAATTCACTTGAGGATTTTCTTTCGTTAGCTTCCCTTAAGGTTGACAGAACAAAATTTGTGCTTGGGCCTTTTAAAGAGCCGGTTTCCATTCCGAAAAATTTGTCGTTACTTCTACGAAGCTGAAGGACTGATCTGCTCAGTAACATTTCTTTTTATTTTCGGAACGGGTAAATTATTTACCGTCAACTCCATGTCAAAGTCTTATCAAATTCCATCAGTGGCATCGCCAATCCTCGTTCTCGTTGAGCTGTAACCAGTCAAAGATTCGAATTAGTTCAAATGTTTTCCTACGTCACAATTTATCACGAGACCTTGGCTGGTTTCGTTTCGAAATGAATCAGGACAGATTGCTCTAGATCTAGATGCATTTTCGCCGGTCGTATCAGCAGATACTGGTTAATTCCTATTTCAACAGAGCCGGTCTACAAGACAAGAAGTCAAAAGATGATCAGAACTCGATTCTTGTATAGTTTGGCGATTTCCTGTCTTATTTTTGGGTGAGCAAATCTTCAACATCCCTTAACATTTGATCTTGCAAGTGCTACGTGAAGAGTTTAGAAGGCCGATGTTCAATAACTGTCAGCGCAATAAAAAAAAGGCTTTTGGCACTCCCAAAAGTGAGACTTCATATTGCAAAGGCGATTACTATGATGTAAGTGACATTTAATTTTAAGCTTGCAGCTCGATTTCAACAAAACAAGTCACAACTTGAATTTTAAAAAATTAGATTTTGAATGGAATAAGGGATTATTGGTGTATTTAACAATTGTTGAACTACAACATAATACTACGTAACCAAAAAATACAAACCGAAATGTTCATCTTCTTACTTCAAAACTGCGACCCAAAGTTAGAAATCATTTAAACATTAATGCATACTAAGACTTTGAACGGAAACGCCCCCTAAAAGTGGGCGTGTCCTTAGAATTTGTAAACAGAAATTTAAAGCACTAGCTGAACTTTGATCATTAATCAATTTTCAGGCGTATGTGTAAAACTACAGCTGAATCCAGTAGTTTCTTAAGGATCTTACCCGAATAAAGATATTTTATAAAAATCACACCCTTAAAAGTGGGCGTAATGAAAAAATTTAAGCAACAAAAATTTTAGAGATTTATTTTCCATAAAACGAACGAAAAAAAAATTTAAATTAAATATTGTTGCCTCAAATTTTTCAAACTATGTTTTTTGTTCTTTCATGAAAAGTGGGTGTAACCCACGCCCGAAATTCAAAAATTTCTTTTCATACACAGTTTCTCATTTTCGACTAAGAGACGCACAAATGTGGGCTAGTGAATTTATTATAAACACCGTTTATTGGCAAAAATAAAAATTGTATACTTTTTAGTGAAAAGTGGGCGTCAGCCATACCCAAATTTTTTTTGTTTTCGTACACAAGATGTTTACATACAACTAATAGCCGCAAAATTTAAGGTTTTTTACTCGAATATTATCATTTTTATTTTATAAAAACAGTATTGAGGGTTTTGTATGAAAAGTGGGCGTCAGGCACGCCCAAACTGAATTTTTTTAAATTTTTTAGAGAAGATTTACATAGAAAATGTAAAGCGTTGTGCTTTGCTCTTAATTGTAAAAAAAAAATAATTTTGCCAGATAGAGGTATGTATTTGAACAAAAATGGCGATTGTGGGCGTGTTTTTGGGCGGATTTCACCGATTCAAGAACTTGCTCTTGAACCAAAGATTATCTATTACAAGAAAAGACGGGCGGACGAACATTGCTAAATCGACTAGGCTTTTGATTTTGGGTCAGAATCAGAATATATATTTTCCTTTCTATACCTAACGGTATTATTTGTCGCATGTAGCAATTTGGCGGCGCCGATGGTTCGCATCAGCTGATCGTGTAGCATTTATAGTCTCACTCATTCGTGCACGTGCTCCGCGGTATGTGTGTGTTTTGATCAGTGTATTGATGCGAATGTTGTTGTTCACTTGATCCTGATTGACACCGACACAGTGAGTCAAATAAACCGGTAAACAATACCAATGATCCGAAAAAAGTTTCACTTGCATCGTGGTTTCATAAAACCACAACAATTTTTGTTCTCTGTGTTACAAACTCCAAACCAAATACAATTTTTATAACCCGTTCTATACAATTGGGTATAAAAGGGGCTGAATAACAGTCTAAATCTTTCTTGCTTTAAACACATTCCAGTTCCGTTTTTCATATTCTGGAATACGTGTTAATGGACGTCGACGGTTTGTGGTAGTAGCCACCCCGGATGTGAAAAGTGTTTTTGCTTTTCCGCGGACTGTTTCCAGTGGGCGAAATACGCTTTCTTATCCTGGGTTCTCTTAGAGTGGCAATGGATTGAACATATCGTCATAACCTAGTAATACCTTTCCAGGTTTGATTTCAGCTGAGATCGGAAGGGGATGTAATTTCACTAAATTCTCCTTTATATTGCTGTCGAAAGAATTTTGGTGCCAAAGCCCTGCACCTTCCACCTTTTCGTGTTTTCTCCTTCTCCGAATTGACCTTGAATTAAAGACAATCTATGAGGTCTTACCTCCAGCCACAGCTATAGGTACCAATATTGTTTCTTGCAAACTTAAAGACTAACTCAAAACCCCATTACACCGTTCAAAGCCTAAAACATTGCAATCAATATTTGTTTGCAATATACATAATAACTTCCACTATACAAAACAAACGACTCCACAGTCCACTCCAAAACCCACTTAGTGGGTTAACCACAATTTCAAGATTTGTTCACTTTCCCTAGTTGTAACTAGTTAATCTCTGACAAGCCTTCAAGATGTGCACAAAACCAAGAAACAACAACCATCACCAACCATCATTGCAGCTTTGGAGTACAAATTTTATTACCGCATTTAGGGAAACACAGTTGCACATTTTTTATTGACTAAATTGTATTTGGTAAAAAGTGCGAAACACTTTTTTCCTGAAAATAAAAAAGAACTCAAAACATCATCTTAGTTTTGGAGATGGGGAAGAGATGGGACAAATTGCTTTCCGCATTTCAACGAAAGTCTTTTCAAGGGATACAAATTTTTTTGATGAAGAATTCCATAAATCAGATGAGGCACGTCTGTCGATGGTCGCAGCTGATAAGTACTTTTCACCTGTCAAGATGAATGCCTTTTTGATTGTCGACAAGTCCTCCACAGGAAAGACAAAAACAAAAACGAAGAAGAAGATTCCACAAATGCGGGACACTTTTCGAGACAAGTAGTGTTACGTCTTCACCATCATGCACATCATCGCCTTAAAACAGCGCCGAATTCCTTTTTGATGAAAAGTGAAAGTGCGCACGTTTTACCGGGAGACGATGTTGACGACGACGACGAGTACGAGTTCGAGTACGACTACGACGGACGCATTGACCAAAGATTCCACTTGATTTTTTTTTTTTGGGACGTGTCATCAATGGAGGCTTTTTTTGTGATGTTTGACTCCCCTTTCGGTTCGAACAGCCAACAGCAACCACAATGGGTTAAACTTTCTTTTGAAAATTCTGAAAAAGGTGGTGTTGCTGGGTGATACGTGCCTCAAGTGACCCATTGTTTGCACGGATGGATGTTCCATCAATCTCTGATTTGGCTAAAAGAAAATCTGAACAGGTACGTACGTGCTTGACGGAGGGATAAATGCACAATAAAGTTGAATTTTACTGCCTGTGTTTTTTTTAACCTGTTTTTAAATGACAGGTCTTTAAAATGAATTATGACATCGATACAAGTTAAGTGAGCATAGCAACCAGGATTACCGGATTTACCGATTATAGAGAGATGTTATGGTTATTGAGATGAAGCAAGGAAATCGAAATGGAGATGTGTCGTTTCAGGTCTTATAGGCTTCTAGAAATAAAAAGGAATATTTGGCATTCCTTTTTTTAAACATATTATACGCTTTCTTCTTCTGGAAAAAGTCAAGGACTAATCATTTGCCGATGGTTTTTAAGGACTGCAATATTGCAGCAGCTTACAGGATCTTATAAGTTGAATGCAAATTCTAAAGGTCTTGTTAATGATAAGTGCCATTAAGCACACAATCATACAAAAATTGGACAAAGTCGGTTTACTTTAGGCTATTTCAATCATTATCGTCATACATATATAGGGTGTTTTTTAGCTGTATGAGAAGTTCAGTTGAGAATGTCAAACTGTGTTGACATTTTTGTTCAATAAGTTTTGGCGATTCATCAATTGTTTCTTCTAAATTGTGGAAATTTACTTTGAACAAAATAAATCTTTTCCCGAAGTTCATAAAGCACTTCGTTCATTTTATGGTCCTCAAGCCATAAACGAATCACCATTACATCCATTAAAATTGGCTGTTTGGTGAGGTTTACACGCTGTCGGCATCATCGGTCCTTATTTTTTTCAAAATGAGGAAAGAGCTGCCGTTACGGTGAATGGTGAGCGCTATCGAGCCATGCTGACCAATTTTTGTTTCCAAAAATTAATCAGTTAAACATAAACGACATTTTGTTGCAACAAGACGGTGGAACTTGCCATACAACACAGCGCACTTAAACATCAATTCAATGCTTAATCAATTTGGTGACAACTTTATTTACAGAAGTGGTCCTGTTAGCTGGCCCCTCGTTCGTCTGATTTAAAGCCTCTCGATTACTTTTTATGGGTTTACGCCGACAAGTCAGCAACTCTTGAAACATTAAAAGCCAATATTCAAGCGACCATTGACACCATACGGCCAGATTTATTGGAAAAAAGTAGTGAAAAACTCAACTGATCCAATGGATCATTTAACACTTCAACGTTTGGTGACGACCGGTTCGGTAATCAATCAGCCAACATTCGCACGTTAAATGCGGTCCGTGAAATTGTTCACAGCAGAACTCAGCATTTCCCAGACTTCAAATTGCCGAATTCGTGACTTGGGCCTACATTAGTACAAGATCCAAATGACCCAGGTGATCCTGGTTCATGAACATAGACATTGCCGTTTGTTCACTGACTGGGCTTCAGAGCGTTGGGAAGAGGACCCCAATTTTGGCTGGAAAATCATCTCTAGAGAAGAGGCGCAATTTTGGGTTGGCGCTGTGTTAGCAAGCAAAATTGACGTATACGGAAAGACTCCAACCCACACAAGGTTCACCAGGTTACAATAAATCCCCAAACATTTTGGATCTAGACAACATGTTTGGTTCCAGCAAGACGGCGCGGAGCTACGTGACACAGTGGACGCCACGATTAACCTTCTGCTTGAACGAATTGAAATTATGGTTATCTCAAGCAGAGTTGATTTGACCCCGCACTACTTCAGGACTTGTGCGGTTTCCTGAAGTCACAGGTCTATGCGTATAAATTGCAATCGACCGATGCGCTTAAGGTGAACATAACACAGGCCATCAATCAAATTGAGACAGATTTATGCGGGAGACGTTGTCCATTATTGATGGGAAAATCACTGTCAACAATTTGACGTGTTCAATCACATTGCCTAATGGTTTCTGCCAGCCGACCCAAGCGATGGAAGAGCTCATCCAACGTGTTTTCCGGATATAGTGCAAACTTAAGAAACCATTACTGGCAAAGCGAACGAGCTATATCTTTTGGCCACGAAAAACAGATGTCGATAACCTATACACTCTACCATTGCAAATTGAATTCCGTGAGCGTTGGTTTCTTTCAAATCAGTTGACAAAGTTACACACAGAATGAAGAATTCATCTGTCCAATAGAATTCTTTAATTCAATAAAATTGCCTGGACTACAACTTATAAATGCTGCGTAACACCAATAAACTTCGACAACGACTATTTTCAAGAGAAAGTACACGATGTTTCATTCCGGGCCTCCCTATGATTCCAACCGACTTGCCAATCGAGTTCAAACGGCTGCAGTTCCCCGTGCATCTGGGCTTCTAGATGATTATCAACAAATCACAAGACCCAGTCATGGGAAGTTTGTATGATAAACTTAAAGTTTCGCGCATGAACAACTGTCCGTCGCGTGTTCGCTTGTCGGCATTATCTCAGTTTGTTAGGTAGGTATAGAAATGGCGATTTTCGTTCAGCTGGAAATACTCTCAAGAAGAATCCGATTAGCGCTTATGTGCGCTGTTTTGTTATCATAACTTAACGAAGGATTAGAAGGATGTTATAGGATGATTTTAATAGGCGATCACAGGACAGATTGAAGCGATCTAATCTAACGGACGATCTCTCAGATGAACACAATGTGGCCAGACTGCAGATGGTTATGTAACATTGAAACCGTCAAAGGGTTCAGCCTAGAAAAAGTCCAAGAATCATACCCCACCACCGAGACGAGATGAGTGATTCTTCTGCCAATATTTTGATTGTTTGCCCTTCACAGAACCCAACGGTATATTGACAACTTCAGCGAGTAAGCTGTGAAGGGCTGATTTTTACTTGGCCAGCTTATCTGCTCGTTCATTTCCCTGAAAACCACTATGCCCTGGAACACAGAGCAAAATGTGTTTCAGGTTGGAGCCAAGACCATCCATCTTTTCGGCGAGGGCGCTGTGAATGGCTGATCATTGCCTGGCCAGCTCATCTGCTCGTTCATTTCCCCGAAAGTCACTGTGCCCTGGAACCCAGAACAAAATTTGCTTCGGTTGGAGTCAGGACCATCCCGCTTTTCCTGGCATTGTTTGACTAATTTGGAGCTGCTTGGTTGCTCTGACTGAGTTGGGTTTCGAAGGTGGATTAAGATTTGAAACAACTTAAAAAGAGTTACACCAAAACCGATTTTAGGTGCTACGAAGTTCACCGGTGCATCTAGTATTTGATAGACACATTATCGCATTAAGATAACAGACCACGTAAAGATAGAATCTCTTAATTATGTTAAGCACTAAACGAACAATAAATTTATAAAACCAAAAAAAAATAATGTCTGCGTTCTGTGACAGACGTCACATATATAATTTCATGATGTATTACCCAACTGTCAAAGAGTGTCGAGTCTTAAAGGAAACAATCATTTCCACCATACTTACGGGCATTATTCAAAACCATCCAACGCATTTAAAGTGCAAATTTGACAAAATTTACATACTTTGTGTCTATGTTTGTCTGTTTGTCTGTTCGAAACATTCCACCACGCCCAGGCTCATATCCAAAGCCATTAGCTTTAGTTATGTATGCCCAGACATGTGACAAACATTCAAATTACCACCGAAGTTTAACTGTCAGTTATTTTATTTTACACGTCAATCAAAACCTATGGGCATGTTTTATAACGACACATTCATGGTTGTTCGAATAAAATTTTCATTTTGTCAAAACGTTAAAGAAAATCGATTTATATGGTTAAAAAAAAATAATGGCTGTGCAATTTATACTATACGAATGACATCCACCCTCAAATTTGGAATTTAAATAATTTATTCGAAAGGTGTTGGGCTGGACTGATTACAATGCGAGGAGGTTAATATTTTGATGAGGCAACATTGTAACTTGTACCAAAATAATTTCACAAAATCCCTCGATGCATTTCGAAAAGCGAAATTATTATTTAATAGTATTTAATTATCCATGCATGTAATATTCAATTTTTATTTCGAAAGTTTATTTCAAAATGTTTGTTTGCATATTCGTATTCTGCCGGTTACGAAATGGGTTGGGGTTCAAAAATGGGAAGGTATGGAAAACAGACGGTTTCGCCAAACGAGTTGGCTTAAAGTTGCCATTTCTGTGGTAATGAATCGTTTACTTATAAACGAGCTTTCTAACGTGCAACGGTTGCATTAAAAAATATGATAGAAATCCTAAGTACATACTATACAACATATAAGATGAATATTAAAGTCTCAAAAAAAAAAAACTCAAAACGAAGTAAACAGTTTTCGCTTTTCTAAGAAAACCTTGGTGTGCGCCAAGGCTCCGTTCTGCCTCCGACTATTTTTCTCATTTTTACATTTTTTGACAATCAAACATAAAATTACGCTGATAGAGAAGTCTAAAAAAGTGGGTCCGAGAATTATATCTGTCTGTCCGTCTGTCTGTACCTGCACCTACAGCCTAAACGGCTGGACCGATTAGCTTCAAACTTGGTAGATAGTATTATTATGACGTCTTACAGAGGGGTTTTTGGTATTAGCATTCTAGCTTTAAAACTAACGGTACCTGACATACGATTTTTAGTTAAAAATTATTTTTTCTCGAAAACGGCTCCTATGATTTTGATAAAACTTTCTGAATAATGTTTTCTGTGCAAACTTAATGTTTTGGTTGGAATAGATTTTTCACGAAGTCTTATAACGGTACCTCCCATAGGACCGGTTTTTTGAAATCCGATTTTCTCGTAAGCCACTCGACGATTTTCGATTAAATTTTTAACGTAGAAGTCTTATTATAAACGAAATTATACAAATTCTTAAATTTTTCAAAAAAAGTTTTTTTAAGTTTTTTAAAAAAGTTTTAAACTTTTTTTTTATTTTTTGTCTTTTCCAAAAACGGTTTAATCTATTTTTTTTAATTTTATTTTTCTGATAAAAACTACAAAGTGCTAGAAGTTGACATACTCAAAAAAAAAATTAGAATATATTTTCGAAAAGTTTTTCAAAAAAACGAACGATTTTGAAAAAAAATTTCCTTAAATTTTAAAAAAGCAAAAGAAACCTGATGGCTTACTTCATTTTCTCCAAAAAACGCTTAAACTATTGATTTTTAGGTGATTAATAAAAATTCATACGATTTTTTCAATGCCTTTTTCCGAAAATCTCAAGCCCCAAGACCATTTAAACACATTAGAGCAAGTTCGTACGACCCAGTCATGCACTTTATTATCAACGATCTCCGATTAAAAACTTTTGTTTTGCAAACTACACAACTCTTTACTTCTCATATTTGCTTCCAGATTACAACCCGGATTGTTGCCCGGTTGTGGAACTGCAAAGACAGGGTATGATAACCTCATTAAATTGCGAATTTGACAGCAGTATCCAATGGGGAATTATAAACCTTGGTGCTTTGTGTTCAAGACGTGTGTTCTGTAAAATGAACAAATATTTGACGTCGCTAAAAATTTCTTCCAATGTTTCTAGGTTTCCAAAAACGATTCAAGAAATATGTTTACCCGTTAGATCTGACAATAATCTATAAAGCATTTATTCGCCTAAAGCTTGAGTATACATTTTATATACATATCAGGAGATGTGCTTCTGTTTTTAAGCCGCACTACAAGAATATAGAATGCTTTACCTGGCTCGATTTGCAGACATTCAAAACCAATGGTATACCTTTTATCTTCTACACAACTCTTCTTGTTCGCGCTGTATGAATTCATGATAAGCGTATTTATAACCCCCTCAGTGCGCCCTAATTATTAAGATAAAAAGCTCTTTTAGAAGCTTTTAACGCAAAGTTTTTTTGGTATGACATTAAATTTTAGATAAACTTTGATATAATGTAGCAAGACGAACATGCAAATCTCATAAAGGCTTGAGAGATTTTCTCTTTATCTAGATGTCAAAAGTAAAGCTTTCACGTCCATCCGTATGTATACTCTCTAGAGGTCTCAATTTTTGAGGTAGAAAGCTGAAATTTAAATTAAATTAAGGCTAAGTTCTAGAACCGGGAAAATTCGCCGAAAAACACGCCCACAATCGCCATTTTTGTTCAGCAACCTCTATTTGGCAAAATTAAATTTTGTTTTTTGTACAGTTGTGATAAAAGCACAACGCATACATTTTACAAACGCAAGCTATGAGTAAATTTTCTCTAAATTAAATAAAAATATTTCAACTTAGGCGTGGCTGAAGCGCACTTTTCATACAAAACCATCAATATTATTTTAATAAAATAACGACGCTTATATACTTGTGGGTATTAGTTCTACGTAAACATCTTGTGTATGAAAATAAAAAAAATTGGTTTTGGGTGTGGCTTACGCCCACTTGTCATGAAAGAACAAAAAACAGAGTTTTAAAAATTAAGGTACATACCAATATTCAATTTTAAATATTTTTTTCGTTCGCTGAAAATATATCTCTTATTTTTTTTTTGGTGTTAATTTTTTCAATACGCCTACTTTACAGGACGTGATTTTTATAAAATAATTTAATTCAGGTAAGATCGTTGAAAAACTACTCGGTTCAAGAATTGTTGAAAACGCCGATAATCGCCAATTCCATTCAAAATCTATTTTTTGAAAATTTAAGTTATGTCTTGTTTACTTCATAAAAGCTGGAAGCTTAAAATTGAATGTCGCTTACCTCATAGTAATTGCATTGGCTGTAAAATGTCTCTACTTTGGGCGTGGTACACGCCTTTTTTTATTGTGCTAGTAGTTATTGAACATCGGCCACAAAATACAACGTTATTGTATTTTTTCCTGTCTCCTTAAGAAGAATTTTGTTTCTGGAACTGGACAGCGGCTGGTTGCCGGGGACGAACTCATGCACATACAAAAATAGGGAATAGGGTATCCAACAGTTCGTTGCAAACGTACTGTTGTAGCTCTCGGTTATGTTTCTGATTGAATTGCACACGAAAACATTTCTCTGACAGAATTGAATACGAAACCTTATTTGTGTCATAAGAGGCCAGTTATAGCGATACGGAAAACAAAACCGACAAAATGTTCAAATGGAAAATTTAGTATGTTATAGTTTGATTTAAAACACAAATGCTGCACTGATCGATGGGAACCAACTCAGAGAATTTATCTTGCAAATAAAAATTTGAATTGAACTTGTACTTTTTGTTAAGAACGAAATTTGTTATTTTTCATTTATACGTATAACATAAAAATTAATAAATACATTTTTAACAAAATGTTTTTGTTCAATTAAAGTTTTTATGAACAAAAAACATTCTCTGAATTGATTTCCATCGACCAGTGTACATTTGCTTTAAAAATCGAATCAGAACATACAAAACTTTCCATTTGAAAATCTTTTTCGGTTTGGTTTTTCTTATCGCTATAACTGGCCCCTAATATAATCTTTCAGAGGAACAGAAAAAAATTGAAATGGAACAGGTGAAACTATTTGTTCCATTTTGATCGAAATGACAATCAGCTGGTACGAATTATGAAATATAAGTATAAGTATAAGTATAAGTATAAGTATAAGTATAAGTATAAGTATAAGTATAAGTATAAGTATAAGTATAAGTATAAGTATAAGTATAAGTATAAGTATAAGTATAAGTATAAGTATAAGTATAAGTATAAGTATAAGTATAAGTATAAGTATAAGTATAAGTATAAGTATAAGTATAAGTATAAGTATAAGTATAAGTATAAGTATAAGTATAAGTATAAGTATAAGTATAAGTATAAGTATAAGTATAAGTATAAGTATAAGTATAAGTATAAGTATAAGTATAAGTATAAGTATAAGTATAAGTATAAGTATAAGTATAAGTATAAGTATAAGTATAAGTATAAGTATAAGTATAAGTATAAGTATAAGTATAAGTATAAGTATAAGTATAAGTATAAGTATAAGTATAAGTATAAGTATAAGTATAAGTATAAGTATAAGTATAAGTATAAGTATAAGTATAAGTATAAGTATAAGTATAAGTATAAGTATAAGTATAAGTATAAGTATAAGTATAAGTATAAGTATAAGTATAAGTATAAGTATAAGTATAAGTATAAGTATAAGTATAAGTATAAGTATAAGTATAAGTATAAGTATAAGTATAAGTATAAGTATAAGTATAAGTATAAGTATAAGTATAAGTATAAGTATAAGTATAAGTATAAGTATAAGTATAAGTATAAGTATAAGTATAAGTATAAGTATAAGTATAAGTATAAGTATAAGTATAAGTATAAGTATAAGTATAAGTATAAGTATAAGTATAAGTATAAGTATAAGTATAAGTATAAGTATAAGTATAAGTATAAGTATAAGTATAAGTATAAGTATAAGTATAAGTATAAGTATAAGTATAAGTATAAGTATAAGTATAAGTATAAGTATAAGTATAAGTATAAGTATAAGTATAAGTATAAGTATAAGTATAAGTATAAGTATAAGTATAAGTATAAGTATAAGTATAAGTATAAGTATAAGTATAAGTATAAGTATAAGTATAAGTATAAGTATAAGTATAAGTATAAGTATAAGTATAAGTATAAGTATAAGTATAAGTATAAGTATAAGTATAAGTATAAGTATAAGTATAAGTATAAGTATAAGTATAAGTATAAGTATAAGTATAAGTATAAGTATAAGTATAAGTATAAGTATAAGTATAAGTATAAGTATAAGTATAAGTATAAGTATAAGTATAAGTATAAGTATAAGTATAAGTATAAGTATAAGTATAAGTATAAGTATAAGTATAAGTATAAGTATAAGTATAAGTATAAGTATAAGTATAAGTATAAGTATAAGTATAAGTATAAGTATAAGTATAAGTATAAGTATAAGTATAAGTATAAGTATAAGTATAAGTATAAGTATAAGTATAAGTATAAGTATAAGTATAAGTATAAGTATAAGTATAAGTATAAGTATAAGTATAAGTATAAGTATAAGTATAAGTATAAGTATAAGTATAAGTATAAGTATAAGTATAAGTATAAGTATAAGTATAAGTATAAGTATAAGTATAAGTATAAGTATAAGTATAAGTATAAGTATAAGTATAAGTATAAGTATAAGTATAAGTATAAGTATAAGTATAAGTATAAGTATAAGTATAAGTATAAGTATAAGTATAAGTATAAGTATAAGTATAAGTATAAGTATAAGTATAAGTATAAGTATAAGTATAAGTATAAGTATAAGTATAAGTATAAGTATAAGTATAAGTATAAGTATAAGTATAAGTATAAGTATAAGTATAAGTATAAGTATAAGTATAAGTATAAGTATAAGTATAAGTATAAGTATAAGTATAAGTATAAGTATAAGTATAAGTATAAGTATAAGTATAAGTATAAGTATAAGTATAAGTATAAGTATAAGTATAAGTATAAGTATAAGTATAAGTATAAGTATAAGTATAAGTATAAGTATAAGTATAAGTATAAGTATAAGTATAAGTATAAGTATAAGTATAAGTATAAGTATAAGTATAAGTATAAGTATAAGTATAAGTATAAGTATAAGTATAAGTATAAGTATAAGTATAAGTATAAGTATAAGTATAAGTATAAGTATAAGTATAAGTATAAGTATAAGTATAAGTATAAGTATAAGTATAAGTATAAGTATAAGTATAAGTATAAGTATAAGTATAAGTATAAGTATAAGTATAAGTATAAGTATAAGTATAAGTATAAGTATAAGTATAAGTATAAGTATAAGTATAAGTATAAGTATAAGTATAAGTATAAGTATAAGTATAAGTATAAGTATAAGTATAAGTATAAGTATAAGTATAAGTATAAGTATAAGTATAAGTATAAGTATAAGTATAAGTATAAGTATAAGTATAAGTATAAGTATAAGTATAAGTATAAGTATAAGTATAAGTATAAGTATAAGTATAAGTATAAGTATAAGTATAAGTATAAGTATAAGTATAAGTATAAGTATAAGTATAAGTATAAGTATAAGTATAAGTATAAGTATAAGTATAAGTATAAGTATAAGTATAAGTATAAGTATAAGTATAAGTATAAGTATAAGTATAAGTATAAGTATAAGTATAAGTATAAGTATAAGTATAAGTATAAGTATAAGTATAAGTATAAGTATAAGTATAAGTATAAGTATAAGTATAAGTATAAGTATAAGTATAAGTATAAGTATAAGTATAAGTATAAGTATAAGTATAAGTATAAGTATAAGTATAAGTATAAGTATAAGTATAAGTATAAGTATAAGTATAAGTATAAGTATAAGTATAAGTATAAGTATAAGTATAAGTATAAGTATAAGTATAAGTATAAGTATAAGTATAAGTATAAGTATAAGTATAAGTATAAGTATAAGTATAAGTATAAGTATAAGTATAAGTATAAGTATAAGTATAAGTATAAGTATAAGTATAAGTATAAGTATAAGTATAAGTATAAGTATAAGTATAAGTATAAGTATAAGTATAAGTATAAGTATAAGTTCGATTGATTTTTACTAACAAAAAAATGATTATGGCTAGGAATAGAAAACTGAGCTGTGGGCGTACCAGAATTTATTTTGTGGATATGAGACTAAAACCCGTCCAAGAAAAGTTAGATTTGAACATCCCGTTGTAAGGCGCAGAAAATATTCTTTATGTCTTGGAACGAAATTAAATGTCAATATCATTGAACTTGGTCGAAAAATGACGCTAGTAAATATAAATTAACGCAAACGTAATTTTTTGCTGGAAAGATGTACGTTGTATTTAAATAATTACTTTCGCAATGAAAATTCTTCAGATTATATTGATTGTTTTGTAACGCAGGACATGGTCAACTTGCATTGACTTTTTTGTTATGCAAACATTTTGCGCGTTTCTTTAAAAATTTGTTGTCATTGCTAGATATGGTCACAATGTGCAGTAAGGTATTCACCAGGTGAGAATTATAAGCCCTCAACTTTTTAATGCAGTCCTTGATCATTTAAACCCCAAAGTGACGGATCTAGAAAGTCTAGTCGTCACTCCATATGTTAGACAGTTTGCACAGCACTTTAGAACAAAAACACGCAATTGAAATAAAGATAGGACGCAATCAAATGATACCAGGAAGTAACAAGTTAGTTAGTACCTAGGATAAATTCTGTAATAATCTAAAACCAAAGGATATGCTGACACTTTGTGAGGTCAAGCCACATGCATATAACTGTTGTGATCAAACTCAAAATCAGTGATATTTAAAACAGTTGCTTGTACACAGCACGATACAGTTATATGCCCCAGATTGATAAAATTTAATCAAAGAAAAACATCTTACACCAAGACAAAGTAAACATTATGTGGCTGTGAAAATCAACTAATCGAACCACACCCTCAAAATTATTAATTTTTGTATGCAGAAAGCAACCTGAAATCAATCACTATAAAACGGGCATTTTTACCATCAACAACACACACACTTTGTATGTAGGTATAGTAGATCAAAGATACAAAATAAATTACAATATTTAATTACAATTATCATATTATCGTTTAATTACTAAGCAAGCCAACAACTATACAGTATACAGGCTAGAGATACCTACTTTGTAGTCCTTTCGGATGATGATGGAAAATCCAGTTGTTGTTTAATGAAAACCATCCAACATCATCCTTAAGCCTACCTTACTATGCCTTTGAATCCTGAGTGTGTGGTAAAAATTTAATAAGAAACAAAAAAAAATCCAATCTTAGGAGAATTTCCGTTGCCTGATGCGAAGATAGGTGGAACCTAATCAACCAGTAAAACTTGATCGAATGTGAATCCATTACAAATAAATACATTTTAACTGTTTAGGAAAAATATATAGAAGATACAAAAAAAAAACACAAGAAGAAAAAGAAAAATTACAAAGAAGATTGTATAAGACCTCTTTGGTGTGGATATGACCATGTTAACTGACCATCATCAACTCTGATGCTTAACTTTATTACAAGATTCTGTATGCCTCGGATGCCCTGAGGACAACTTTGAAGTAAGATGTAGGTACTTTGTACGATCCGAGAGTTGGTAGTTGCTGCTGTCGTTTATTGAAAGACGAAAAGAGGATTTCAAAAGAAACAAGTATCTTTAAGAGTGAAGTGACTTTTTCTTTGCTCCTTGGTTTTTTTTTTTTTTTTAATTTATTGCATTTTTTATCTTCTTTTTATTTTTTTTGTTAAATGATGATCATCGCGAACATGTACATCGAAGAGTGAAAGTAATTAAATGAAAGAATCGAGTTTTGTCGTAGACTTTTTAAAATTTTTGTTTATTTCGTTTTAGGATTGGATTTGATTTTTTTTTTTTTGCGAACAGGGAGTGGTGAATTTGGTTTAAAATTTTACTGATTTAAGAACAGAGGTTGATGCTCCCATCAATATTGTCTGGATACTTGAAAAACGATGGGAAAAGATGGGTGAGTCTGCGCACTAGTTAACTGCACATGCATTGACATTAAACAAACTAATGTTTAATATTGTAAAATCAAACTGTTCGAACATAACCAGATTCTGAAGTGGAGACTGGCTTTGCAACGTTGTGATATAAACCGGATGAAACGAAAACGCGACACTAAAATGGACAAATGTGTTCTTTTGTTGCTCAGCATCTTCGTATTCTTTTTGTGTGGTGCTTCTTTTAATTTTTGAGTTGGAGATTTTTTTGAATCACTGATTTGAAACTAGATGAAACGAAAATGCGTCACGACAAACTCATAAATGTATTGAATTAAGCCGACGAGAGAATGAGATAGAATTCAAGACACAGTATTTTATATTCTAGGTCACCTCTTTGTGTCATGCTTAGTTGCCTTCCCATTCTCGCGTACTAAAAAAAATTTCAGTACGCGAGAGTGGAAAAAAAAATTCAAAATCGTCGGACCCAGTTTTGTTCAAACCGTTTTCGAATAAACCAAAAATTAAAAAAAAAAATAACTTTTTTAAAAAACTCCCGAAAATTGTTTTTGAATAATTTAGGAATTAATATTATTTTGTGTATAAAATTTTATCGAAATCCGTCAAGTGGTTTACGAGAAAATCTGATTTGAAATAAAAGGTCCTATGGTATGTACCGTTATAAGACCTTTAATGAAAAATCTATTTCAAGCAAAACATAAAATTAACACAAAAAACAAAATTCTGAAGGTTTTATCAAGTAGGAACCGTTTTTGAGAAAGAAAAATCATATGGCAGGTACCGTTAGTTTTAAAGCTATAATACTGATTCCAAAAACTCCTCTGTAGGACGTCATAATTATACTGTGTACCGTCATAATAACACTGTGACGTCATAATAATACTGTGTATCAAATCGGTCCAGCCGTTTAAGCTGTAGGTACCGATTCAAACAGAAGGACAGACTGATAGACAGAATTGGCGGATCCACTGCTGCTCTATCTTCGAAAGTTCATGTTTAAATGTCGAATTTTTTTGTTTTTACGAATGCTCAACTGGCCTTATAAGAAAGCAAGGTATGCATTCAAGTAAAAATATATCACCCAAATGGGGGCTCCAGTTTTCATGCATTGTCTTATTCTGTTTTGAAGTTTGCGGACACTCTTCCAAGCATTGCTACATAACTGGCTGAGCTCAATGGTGTAGCTGCAGCAGTAGTACGTAGCACTGTCAAAGTTAAATGTGCAATGTGAAGTAGATGCTGCAGTATTAGATGGGAGTAACTGAAGTACAAGTCAACTCGCCTCCAAATAACAATAAAATAAAAAAATGGCAGACATGATTTGTGTTTGAGTTCAGTGCTGCGCTACTTTTTTTGACATTAACTTTGACATTGCTACGTACTACTGCTGCAGCTACACCATATTGCTTAGCCAGTGAATGTGAAAGATATGGGTTCGATTTTTGTCTTTAAAGATTTCCAGGGTCCTAGGATGATCGTTGTTACCAAGGCATTTGATTTATCCTTCCGGAGAAAAACCGCAGAGGGGCCAAATCAGGAAAGCTCGGTAGCAATTCAAACCGTCTATATTAGGGGGATTAGGGGCCCAAGGAAGCTTTCACGAAAAAAGGCCAATCAAACTTTTCCTGTGTAGGCTACGGCCCTGGTCTACTAAAACCAGACATCTTCCAACTCAAGCTGTTCAAATTCAGACAGGACAAACAAAAATTTTCAACGCCTTGGAGCTTGCTCAATTGTAACTCGAACGTTCTTGATGTTTTTTTCGAGTTGAAACCGTTAATTGATGCCCCTTTCTATTAATTTTTTTTTTTTTTAAACTTTTTGAAAAAATATTTTGAAACTTTTTTCATCAAGGAAATCTGCAGTTTTTGTTAAATGTGTTAAAAAAATATTATATACAAAAAAGTGTTTGACAATATAAATCTATAAATATAAAATTCAAAATTTGTGTGTGTTTACGCTATAGTCTCGAAAACTTTGCACACAACCTTCTTGAATGCTGAAAGCAATTATTCTTCAAGTCATAAGGAAGGTTTATAGAGCGGTCTGACCCCCTGCCGATAGATGGCGCTGATATTTTTTCATCGCTTGGAATTTTACATTTATATAAGAAAAAAAAAATAGAAATTTTTCAATCGTTGTATCAACATAAGAGGAGTAAATGAAATCAGTTGTGTAGCTTACGACAAAATCTGATTTGAATTTGATTTTATGTATGTGAGATACCGTTGTAAGATAAATTCCGAAAAATATATTCTAATGAGAAGACAGATGGTTCTGCTAAAACTGCACTCAGAAAATTTTATCAAAATCAATGAAACCGTTTTAGAGAAAATAAAACATTTTCTCTCCTTTGGTAAAATTGAAGAAAAAACTTTAAGTAAGATTACCAAATAATACCGTCCACCAAGTTCGATAAAAATCGGTCCATCCGTTAGGACTGCAAAGGTGCGAACAAACACAAACAGACGGACATAATTTTTAAAACCACTTTTTTCGATTTATCTGGTTTGAATGTTTTCTCATTTTTATTTCTGCAAAGACAGATGGACTAAATACCTTGCTCGTTGGGGATGAGTTTTAATGCAAGAATTCCAAACGGAAACCACTATGAGTCAGGGTATCTAGAGACTTTATTTCAAACACTTTATTTTATTACAAACTGTGCAGGACGCTTAATGGGTCCAACAGTTTTTTAAGAACCAATACAATATCTTTTTATAAGTGTACCTCCTCTATCAACATCCCAATTTTATCTTTTGTGCATTAATCCGCAATCTGCACACAAAACAAACTCCTTGAGTGGACATTGACACCGTCATCATAAGTACAATTTTTTTAAATATCTTTTCCGTCTCCAACACTTTATTCAAGAGTGGATATCATTTGCAGATTTATACATTTACACGGTTTGTGTTAAATTTCTCATCTCTAATTGGTTTCATTAAAAAAAAAAAACTCTACTACGACCGGCACGCCTCCATTAGTAATAATTAAGACCTGCACCTGCACTCAAAGCTCTAATTACATTAGTCAACACGGATTGAGAATAATTATTCATCGTATCATAACTTAAGGTAGTAAAACCGTTAACCATTAATGAAAGATGTTCCCCCACCGTCGCGTCATCGTTCGCTGTTTGAAGTTTGAACCAAGGAGTTACAAAAGAATCTATGAAATTCATGGCTTAATTGAAATTTAAAAAGCTACCGAAACAAAAAGAAGAGTTTACGACCTATGTAGTAGGTACGAGTATCTTTTATGGCAAGCTAAATCAGTGGCAAAATAAAACTTAACTTTCGCTGTTTGTATGGACTATCGAGGGACTTTGCGGGGCGATAAAGATGAAGATGAAGAAGACAGAGGCCGCCACGGGCGCGACAAAAGTCAATAAGGTGTCCCGCGACTAGATGATCGCAAGTTTTGTTTGCATTGCAGTCGGCAAATGCGCCAAACGCCAAACGCCAAGCGACGATGACAAAACAATAGAAATATGCGGACAGACAGAATTTTTACTCTCTGCGTCTTTCGCTGCATTCAAAGAGATAAAGATACAAAATTTGAGATACAAATTCTTCTGTATTGTGTGATTTTGTTTTGTCTCTCGTTTTGGAAGACGATTCCGACTTTGCTGCTGGCGACCGACTACCGACACGCGACGCCGCAGACGTGCGGCGACAAAAGCCATCAGCTTGAATATCTCTCTAGCTCAAACTTAACAACAACGTGTGCCTGATTGTCCCTGATGTGGGGAAATGGATGAACAATCTTGAGGAAATTTTTCAAAATCTCAGCTTAGTCAGAGAAAAATGCTTTCCGACTCTGCTATACCTAGTGCTGAAAAGTGGTTGTCGTGTCGCTTTGGAAACAGAAGGTGAAACTTAGTTTAATACCCAATAAATTAAAATCACAAATAGACCTTTTACCACAAACAAAAATGTTAGTACTTTCTTTTGCCTGGTTGTTGTTGTTGTTTTGGTTGGCTATGTATCTTAGCCATAATGCATAGGAAGGTAATAGCTTCTTTATTTATACAGAAGATACATTCGTAAAAAGATAGGTTTGTATCATGTTCCGAATATTTAATTTTGTTTAGTTTTGCAGGTGGACAACGAACATTATTGTGCACATTTTTATTATGCAGAGAGGAGTTTTCTTTCGTCATGCCTGCATTTGGAATGAAAAACTTTGCAGTACTAAGAAGCAAGGAAGTTTAATGAATGAATGGATGGTTTTGTCACCGCTCGGCTCGAGCCATTCCGATCCCGCCCTCGTGCGTCGTCACGTCGTCGGTCGTTTAAATTAAGAAACAAAATCAAGCGTTTGTTTGGTTCATTGACCTGAGATTTTTTTTGAAATTTCTTGACAATGCAACTAAACCGTCGTGAAGGGACAAAGATTCTTTTTTTTGTGATTGTTATTTTTCGGCGTGGGAAATTTGTTTTTTTTTGTCAAACATTGAATAAGAAAAGTTTGTTTGATTTTTTTCAAATTCAGGTCTCAGGTGTTTGCTAACAAATCGAAACATTTACTTTTTGTTAACTTGACATCAATGAACTCTTTGTGTTTCTTAGTAAAATGTTCAAAATTTTTCCTTAAGATATACTAAAGGGTGTTTTTTTTAGACGTGTGGTTTTCAATCTAGCAATACTTTTTTCGGATTTGTTACTTTTGATAGCTGTAACCTGATTTATGCTCAGCGTGGTTTGCCATTTTAAATTGAATAGACTTACTCCTTACTCGTAACAACGTCTGCAAATCGTGCACGTGCAAATCGCATCGCGCGCTTTTATTTCGTATTGAAAACCACACCTGTAAAAAAAACACCCTTCATTTTTAGGTGCATTGAATTCTTCCCGAGATTTATGAGAACTAACAATAAAGATTCTTAAATAAAATATTTAAAAATACAAAATACTGTATATCATTGTGCGCCATCTAGTGGTGTCTTTTAAATCCTAGGTTATTTGACACTGACAGCGGTTTTCAGTTCGACATCTTGACATAAAGTCAGTATCATACTTCATAGCTTCGAGGAACGAAATGAGCTCTTTGCGCTTGAACAACGTTGGGAAATATTGAAAACTTATTTCCAAAGTGATTGCTGTGTAGCCCAAGCAGTGCGATTTTTGAAAAGAAATTTTGGCCGAAATGCTGTACGCAAGTTTTTGCAAATAGTTCGTGAGACAGACATGATACTGGACAACACTCATGGTCACTTTCGTCGTACGGTGCGCACAGACGAGAGTGTGACTTAATTCACGAACATCAACTCGTCATCGATCTTGACAGCTCAACATTTCACTCACTAGCCTGAGTTGAATTCTGCATAAAGATCTCCCCCGACCATCCGCTTCATTATCGCTTCGCAGTTTAGACCTTCGAGCAGCTTGATTTGGAAAACGATGTTGTGCGAAAACTCATCTTTTCTGACGAGGCGCGTTTTCATCTCGGCGGCTACGTTAACAAACATTATTGCCACCTCTTGGTTTTGGAAAACCAGCACACGTTATTGTCGGGAAGCCAATGCATTCACAGAGAGTGACTTATTGAGTTGATTCAAATCCAGAAGCAAAATTCTCTTCTCAGAATCGTTAGAAGTTTCATTTATTTACCAATGGAACGTTTTCAGAAGGCTTCTGGGCGCTTTTCTCGAAGGGAAAGTGCTTTTAATGTGTTTTGAAAGTTTGTGTAACTCTGGCTCTTAATCGAGGTTCACAAAAATTGCTCTAGATTGAATCTAAGATCAAATCTAGATTGCTTTTTTGGTTTCATGGAATTCACTTGTAGTGAAATCTATCACTTCAGATACAGCTTCCAAATCACTATTGCGAGATACAATTGAACAGCACGTTGAAATGATGTTGAAATAAGTGTCCGCTAAAATGAATTACATGGTGGCCTTCATAATCAACTCTCCAGCAACGTTTGGCGGTCAAATTTGAGACGACTCGTTCGATAATCAACCAGTCAAAATTCGAACGTCAAAAGATCGCAAGTCCGGCCGAAATCATCATCACCGCGATCCAAAAAATTATATAGCAGAAACCGAGGCAGTCCATTCTTCGCCGTGCACAAGAACTTGACCTTGTAGTGACTTCAACTTTTCGAATTTCCGTCCGAACTTGGGCATACGCCCATACAAGATCGAATATATCCAGGAACTCAAAGTTCATGACCATTAACAACGCCGCTGACTGAGCCTTGTTATCCAATTTAGAAAAGGTTTAAGGAACTACAAACCACATCCTTTTATCAAAGAATTGGTCTGTTTTACAGACGGCTCAAAAATGGAAACATGCTTCGGTTACGGAAGTTTTGGTGAATCCCCTTGCGCGGCGAACTTCTTCCTCATCACCCGACCATATTTCAGGCAGAGGTATTCGCAATCAGCAAGTGTACAAAAGGCCAGTTCCTGCGAACTGGGACAAGTGAACAGATCTTGTTGCTGCTCAATGCTCTACGAGGAGTTGAACTACTGCAGTACTTGCAGCAATAGAATGTATAGTGCACAAGGATAATAAGTCACACGAACACTAGAAATAGAACAATCTTCATCTTCTCTGACAGCCATCCTGCCTGTTGCAAGGAAAAATCCTGTGATTCTTCATTGAATCCCTGCACTCTGATCCCAGATGAGATCGTGATTATGTAAAAAACTTAAAACTTTCGACCACAGAATGTCACAAAGTTTTAATCCTAGTGTGGAGTAACACATATCCTTTAAAAACTCACATGTGATGTCAAAAAAGGAATCATTTAGGTTCCGCACTGCCTGAGCTGCATGCGCTCTCCCAAACACCTAAATATAATCTAAATTCACTATTTGATCAGAAAATCTTTCAATCTAGATCAAGTTCACTCCAACTTGTGCCCGACTTTGTGAGGTACAAGTGAGTAAATAAGGACTATAAACATACTTAACGGTTTTTACTTTGAATTAGAGTTTAAAAAGTTAAAAAGATAGTTCACAATAGCAAAATTATCATGAGTTCAGACCATTTTTAGTATGGACACAACCCCTACTTTATAGAAAGCCAAAAAGTATGCAATAGTTGATTATGTTTGTTTCGAACATTGGATTTTAAATTAACTCGTGAACCGAGAATATAAAAAATAATAAAAAGAAAAGCTCACCTGACTAGGCCCAATTCTATATGTAGAAGGGTCAATTTCATTCGCCATCAATATCTGTTCAACAGTAACATCTTTCGACATTGAAACATCACCAAGTAAGCCAAATCTGCGTACAAATTCATTTAGAGGAACTGATTCGGGGAAGCCCAGACGATGCAAGCGTGCTGCTTCCAGTAATTGAGAGCCACGAATCTATAATGATAAGACAGTTAAAGTTACCTTCATGCTTTAATGATAAAATTCTTATTTCATTCTTACTTGACTTCTTAGCAAAGGAACATTAACCATCTCCTCAGATCCCTGCAGTGAGCTTATCGGCGATCCTGCAGTTGAACCGGAATTCAAACCAGCATTGTGTTGCAACAGATAACAATGAACGAAATGTGTTCCAGTACGTCTGAGGGTGTCTATAACTCCATCGACGGTAAATTTCATTTGTAGCATCACTGAGTTGCGTTTGACGCCAGCAGATGTGAACGATCGTCGAATACTCGAAACTCTTCGCAAAGACTGAGTTCCTTCCAAGCCGACTATCGAACCACAGAACACCATTCCATTGCCTCGAGTTAAAGATCCAACATACAAGCGATTAATCTCATCTTTTGAACTGTCTTGAAGCAACGATACGGCATTTCGAATCGATGGATGTTCTCGACTATGCTTAAGCCATCCATGTGCACTGTAAAGTACTGGATTTGTGCCCTGCAAGTGTTGAAGAATAAATTGCTTCATTCCACTTGCCTTTCGGATGAGATGCTGATGCTCTCGGTCACCGTAGTGAGAAAATAATCGCTCCAAGAAGCTATCATCATTGGAGTTAGGATACATAGACTCTTCATCGAGCAACCAAAGCAATCCTCGACGATCCTGCTCACGAAGATCTCTCTGAGATGTACGCACAACATGATTTTGTGGATTTTTGTCTATGAGCGAAACCAATGGCCCTGGATGCGACTCCGGCAGTCCTTCGGTATCAATTTCAACAAGTTCTTGAGCATAACGATCTCTTGGAGCCACCAGAGTCATATGATGGAATAGTAATTGCAGTCGCTCTTGAAGGTAGTTGTGACGCAAATCCGAAAGTGAAGCTCCTGTTTGAACGCCACAACTGGCTGGATTTTGAAAACCAGGCGTATCAACTAACAAAATGGAAGCAATTGTGTGAGTTGAAGTGCAAATGGACTTGTTAATCAAAGCTGCTACAGCAGACATGGCTTCTGCATACAGTCCAACGACTAAGCCTTCTAAGCTTTCCCATGCTACATCAGTGCTGTCGTTGGGAGACTTGGCTGGACTTGAGCCGCCTTGTGTGTTTATAGCGAAAGCAGCGGCTTGGAGATCTTCAAAAGAGATTCCTAGAAGAGCAGATGCTTTTCGAGCTGCCGACGGATTGGCAAACTGAATACGGGCAGTAGGTCCAGATCCAACTGAACAAAAAAATAAATTTGTTAATAGTTTCTTTTTCCAGAATTTTATTTGTGTACTTACGTTTGGTAACTCCAGCGATACCAAGATGATAAATGGACGCTAGAATCGTCCAAATTCCCTTAACAGCAACCGGATCAATGTTAAGAGTATCAAAAGCCAACGCAGTTCTTGTAAACTCAGAAGAAGCTCGATGACGGTCTTCAAGTTTTTGCGAAAGTGACACAAACGGATGATTATCTTCTGAAGTAATATTCTCCAGACAAAGTTCTTTCTGTAGTTGACCTTCAGCTCCAGCTAGAAGTCTCGTCATAACATGAAAACTATGTTCGTTCATGTAACGCCTGCCTGCTCGCTGACGTTCTGGTAACAAGACCTGAATAGAGGCAAAAATAAAAAGAACAATACAACTTCAGTGATTCACATTCTTAGCGTCACATGAAATTTGTGAGTGATCACTTACCTGAACCGATGCGGATGCAATCTGTCCACTTTGATCGAAATCAAGACTCAATATCTGTGTGAATCGTGTTGCGTTGGAGTTGAGACTAGTTTTAGTGTTGCCAAAGGCTTCGAGAATTGTATTTATTGCGTTGACTTTTTCGGCAGTGAGAAGTTTATTAACAGAACCTGGGACGGAAAAAAAAATTAAAATTAGAACAAAATAATGTTTATGTTGAATTTTATTAAAATTTAATTATTTTGGCTCTTTCATCTTTTTGATTGGCCAGATGAGGAACAAATTAACGTCTTAATTTTTTTTTAAAGTCAGTTTTAACTGGAAATTGAGATGAGACGCAAATAACATCCGAAGTAAACTTAATTTTTAAGAATTAATTAAATATTTTCCAAGCTCCTTAAACAGAGTACATAAAAGCTTAAAGTCCTGCGTTTCCTCCTGACAATTTTATGCGAATCAGCAGTTTTCTAAAGCGACTATATTGATTCTGTATAAAACTCTGCTGTTGCTTTTCAGCCCACGAATATTAAAAATTTGTTGAGGGGTTTGTCCTACTTTTAAGCTTGTTCCTTGTCGTCATACAACATTTCTAAGGTCAAAGCACTCCAAGGTGTATCATAATATTTTCGATAATGAGAAAACGGAGAAGAATCGCAAATGGAAAAACTGTGACCAACTTCCTTTGTACTAAAAACATATTGAATATCAGGCAAAAATGAGTGGCTATATTAGGCTCGCATTAAAAGGATAAGTTCAGCTGCATCGAGTCATCGCCCTACCTCCTGCTTGTGGATTTTTAGAAGGCATTCCGAAGATAGCTTGAGGTGAGAGAAATCATTGATAAATTCTTATTAGTCGCTGTTACAAAAAAAAAAACCTACAAAAATGTATAGGGCTTTTCGAATCCTTTGAAGATGCATCAAGGATATCTTTGGTCATGTCGCAAAAACCACTTTTTCGTATTATCTATCAAGTTGATGGTTGGGAGGAGCAAAAAAACAAAATATATTCACAAGCTTAAGCTTATTTGGAAACTTATTCTTGGGCAGAAGTCGTAGTGTCCAAATCAAATGCGCAACTCTATGTGTCCTTGGAATCAACAGATCGCTTGATCCCAGCAATATCTGATAATCAGGAGATATAAGCCGTTTTCTGAATCTTTGGGTCAAGAGTAAAACTAAGTTCTTAAACCGGTGAAATCCACCCACAAACACATTCACAATCGCCATTTTTGTTCAATAACTTCTATTTGGCAAAATTATATTTTGTTTTTTGTATAATTACGATCAAAGCACAACGCTTAAATTTTGCACACGCAAGCTACAAATAAATCGTCTCTAAATTAAATTAAAAAAAATCAGTTTGGGCGTGGCTGATGCCCACTTTTCATACAAAACCATCAATATTATTTTTATAAAATTACGATGCTTATAAGTAGGTAGCTTGTGTATGAAAAGAAATTTTTGAATTTCGGGCGTGTATTACGCCTACTTTTCATAAAAGAAAACAACGTAGGTTTAAAAATAAAAGGTACTACCAATATTTTATTTTAACCATTTTTCGTTCATTAATATAAAAAAACATATCTCTAATTTTTTTCAATACGCCCACTTTTCAGAGCGTGATTTTTATAAAATACCTTTGTTCGGGTAAGATCGTTAAAAAACTACTCGATTCAGCTGAAATTTTACACATATTTGTATGCCTGAAAATTGTTAGTGTTTCAAATTTCGTTTTACAATTTTGTAGGACACGCCCATTTTTAAGTGTTAAAATGCATTAAAGCTTTGATTTTTTCTAACTATCGATCGCAGTTTTGAAGTAAGAACATGAACATTTCAGTTTGTATTATTTAGTTACGTAGCAGAGTGTGGTTCGAGAATTTGTTAAATACACCCATAATTGCTATTTTCATTCAAAATCTGATTTTTAAAAATTCAAGTTATGTCTTGTTTTGTTCATATCGACCTGCAAGTTTAAAATTGAAGGTCAACTAACCTTATATTAATTGCCTTGGGAATAAAAAGTCTCAACTTTGGGCGTGACAAACGCCTTTTTACTTGCGATTATAGGTACTATAGGGTCCGCCAAATAATTTTGAAAATGCTATAAATTAAACGAGTGTAGCTTCGGCTGTGTGGCACGTAGCGCCGTCCTGTTGAAACCAAATGTTGCCAATATCTTCCTCTTCAATTTTTGTAAACAAGGTTTTTGTGCGAGGTTTTCGTATTACGAGATTTTCCTACTACGATTTGTGCTGTTTAATAGTTTCTCAAAAATGTCGTATAAAAATCTCGTAATACAAAAACCTCGCACTAGTTTTCGTCTATTAGAAGAAATAAGCTGAATTTTTTTGGATTTTTTTTTAGCAAATTCTGAAAAATTACCTGTTTTTCGAAGAGCTTTATCTTGGTAAAGAATAAATATACAACAATTTTGGTACCAACAAAATTGTAGGGAATTCGACGTTCTACTACAAAATGGAAATGCTTTTGCTATAGAACGTAAGGAAAAAAAGTTACTGAGGAAAAACCGATGCAAGGTCAAAAATTTTGCAGTTACCCCTTCCCCCTCCCCCACCTCTTTTTCCATGGGGCCCTCGAGGTCCTAAACTTCGTAAAATACTTATTAACTATCCTTGAACAATATCTAATAGTTTCATTAGCTTCCGACCTTTTTCCACCTTCCACCTACTTTTCCAACCTGTCGACTAGATTAAATGTATGCATGTGGCATATATGTGCATGTGCATATCATGAAGAACGTGACTCCTTCAAGTTTTAAAATCACGATATCTCCGAAATGGTTATTCTTACAAAAAAATGATATTAACAAGTTTTGTAGATAATTTTATGGTCTACAACTTTGTCTCATGTATTTTTCTGATAAAACCTACCGTCTACCAGAAAAATTGTAAAAACCGTTTATTTGACCTTTTGACCTTGAATAACTTCTTCCCCGTCGGATCGATGGGTATGTTGCTTAGTTTATTTGAAATAGTGTTCCCAAAGTCTGTTCCAATTTTCAGCTTTATGCGAATTTTTGCAAACCGAAATGTCTATTTTGACCGGACTATCTAACGATTTTGATTTAAACAAATCAGTGTAGCTTTTTAGGTACGACCAATCATATGGCTGAAAAAAAGTCTAAGAACGGTACTTTCCATAGGACCGTTTTTTTTTTTGCTTTCGACTATCTCGAAAACGGCTCAACCGATATTTTTGAAACTTCACACTTTTGAAATTTATACATATATGTAGGTGTAGGTAGCTCAATTTATACTGCTTTTTTGAATTTAAAAAAAAAAATTGTTTTTAAGTTTTTCAAAGAAAACTTTTTTCTCAAAAACCGCTCCACAGATTTTTATAAATTTATACTCATAAATTCAAATTTATTTTTTTTTTACGATCGAAAATGTCCCCTAAGCTGAAGGATTTTCTACTCTTCAATCAGATATACATACAGTCCAAAAACATGGACAGTTCACACAACCTATGAGAGTGAACTAACGGAAACTGAGAAGAACATGCTTGCTAAGTACGTCAGCAGGAGTTTCTTTGATCAAATATGAAGTATAAAGATCCAAGCTCTTGCGTCAAAAAAGTTGAAAAAGCGTTTTACGAGCGATGGAGTCGCAGCTTTTAAGTTTTCATTTGCAATGTTTTCCTGTTAGCTTTCAAATTTGATGGAAACGGCCCATATGAAATAATACTTTTGGCTCTCAAATAGGATAAACGGCTCCCGGAAATTACGCATGAGGAAATTACGCCAGAAAGTGATTCATACAAAATTCTAGCCTTTTTTCCTAGACAAAGTTTTCTGACATGCTTTCCCTTATTTCAAACCTTTTTTCCAAAAATATTTTTGTTTTAAATGACAGAAAAAAAATTCTTGCGATGTTTTCCTTTTCTTACGAGTATTTTCGAAAAATAGCCAGAAAACTATTATTAGGCCAGAATCAATAATTTCCAACTTTTCGCGTTTTTTGCTGACAAAAATTCTGTTCTTTTCTCCAATTTGGAGCCAGAAAAAAATCTGGCGTAATTTACGGGAGTCAGATAGGCATTGCAGGTTTTGTGTTCTCAGTGAGGTTCGAGTGACATAAACGATAATTTAATGACACCATCCAACACAATTCCAGACTTCTTTTATTCAATATCCTGATCGCCCAATAGTTCTACAACAGCTTTAAAACAAATCTATCACTCCTTGGACTAACACCTACTTCATCCTCATACTTAACCCAAAACCCACCCAATAGCCACTATGAATAGACACATGAGGACACTATAAGAACAACTATACTCACCAGCAGCTAATGCCAAATAATATAAAGCATGTTTGAAACTTGTCGTTTTTCCGGAACCAGATCTTCCCATGAATATCAAACTCTGATCGCGACGTGTCTCCAACATTGTCCTGTAGGCGGTTTGTGCCAGTGAATAAACATGTGGAGGCATATCCTCTGTTTTGCATCCACGGAACATCGAAACTACCTGAAGAGTATACACAAAATGACATTTTAACAACTATACGATGAGATGATAAATTGAATTTGATTCAGAAAATTGGGTAGGGATTTCGCGGAAAGAATTGATTTTGCGTGAGGGAAATATTAGAAGGCGTTTTTGTCCTTATAGGATAGGTGTAGGATTATGAGCATCTTACCTTTTCTGAATATAATGAGAGTGGTGCCATTGGATTGACAACCATTAGGATGGGACCAGCCTTTGTGTGAATCAGATTACTTGCGTATCTTTGGCGGAGGCAGTGGAGGACAGACGCCTCGTTTAGGTGTTTTAACTGGCAAATATCCTCAACCAGATCCAAGGAGGACGGATTTGATTTCTCAATATCATCTTCGTCGACTGTTAGCTCTTCGCCATTGTGCAATAGTTGAACCACAACTTTGTGATGGTCGATGTGGTCTTTTTGCTGAGGTAATTTGATGGCAGCACAAAAACCACCACGATGCACCAACCATACTTGTTCGCCAGTAGTGGGATGTGAGTCATCATTGAATTGGGACTGGAAATAGAAAATAATAAAAAAAAAATATTAGGATACATTGTTTGATCAAAGCTTGGAAATAAAATATATAATTTTATTTGATGGAACGTGGGGGGGGGGGGCATTTGATCGTTAACAGATGTTTTACTAAAAAATATTATAAAAAAAAGTGTCGAGACCCAGGAATCAAAATTATATTTGGAATGCTTTCTTTAAATTTTGAAAGCAAAGAAGCAAAAAGCTAAGCTTAAGCTTGCAGCTTTAAACACAGCCCAAAAAGATCATCTAAGTTAGAATATTAATTGAGTATAAGCTTCAAATTGAAGAAGATGGGCACTAAAGCTAAGCTGCTGAAAGTTTTAGGTTCAGGAAAAAAATATGGAACGATGGTTAGTTGGACTAGCTGTAAGTTTTTATGTGCAGGGTGTGGACACCACATAGTTCTACCTTTATAAGGAACTAGCTGTCCCAACAGATGTTGTGTTGTTCAGCCCTTTCGAGTTGATAACGCGATGATATTTACGATTTTAGGTAAACATCTTGAACATAAAGTAATAAGTTTGACTTCTTAATTACTGTCCAATTTGTTTGTAAGAAATATAAGTAAAAAAAGTACGCATACGCCTGAGTGTACTATACTGTTTTATCGTTGTTTTGTTGGTTGAAAAATGGGCAATGGCAGAATACTTTCTCTAAAGTTCAATCTGTTCATTAGTTTACTTTAGTTTTTAGTTAGTTTTTCTTACTAAACCATAATACTACCCATAAACAAAAAGAATTACCTCTTAGGCCCTCAAGTACGTTTAATCTTTCAAACACAGTAAGAATTTTTAAAATCGGATACCACTATTTTGCTTTTACCCCAACTCACCCTATAAACAGCTAAGCTTTGAAAAAAAAAATAAGCCCTAAAGCAACCAGCAATCTAAGAGCGCATTAATAACCCTAGTCTGGTTTATTTGTACTTCGAATTACAAAAAAAATATTGAAACCCAGCATATTGCTTAAGGAGAATCCAAGGCCTACCCACTGATAATCTCAACCGGATCATTCGTTTCAGGAATGGAAGCTGTGTCATTTCGATATAAACATTTAAAATAAGCAAATCGTTCCAAGTGTTAAGTTCCAATTTTGTTCTTGTTTCCCTAAAAGAAAAAATAAATTATCTCAGTTCGTGAAGTGGAGGGGGAGGGGTTAAGAGGGATTTAAAGGGGGAAACGGTTTATCTCGATTGCCGGCAAAACTACAAATCCTATGCAAAAAAATGGCAAAGTTGTACGTAATAAGAGATCTACAACTTTTGTATTTACACATTTTTCACATACCTAACCTTAAAATGTATGTGAAAAATTCAAATAACCATGTTTTTGGGTTTTTTATATTTTACAATAGAAAAATAAAGTAGAGATTTTGACGTGAGAAGAATAAAAATTAGGGTGCTTTTTCGATATGTAGTCAAAAAAGGTGAAAAAATTATTTTAAATCAAAAAAAAAAAAAAAAACGTGTTCGGGAAAAACCAAGAACTTGGTTATTTGAATTTTTCACATAAATTTTGAAGTTATGAGAAAAACTGTAAATACAAAAGTTTAAAATCCAGACTATGAAAATGTCGAATAAGGCAAGTTATGCATTCGTAAAAAAAAATTTTTTTTAACAATCAAACGTAACATTATGATGATAGAGAAGCCTTAAAACGTGGGAACGACAATTCTGTCTGTCTGTATCGGCATATAGCCTAAACGGCTGGACCGATTCCCTTCAAACTTGGTACATACTATTATTATGATGTCACACAGAGGGGTTTTTGGAATTAGCTCTAAAACGGTACCTGTCATACGAATATTATGGGAAAATTGATTTTTTTCAAAAACAGCTCATACGATTTTAATAAAACTTTCTGAATAGTGTTTTCTGCGCAAACTTTATATTTTGTTTGGAATAGATTTTTCAGGAAGTCTTATAACGGTACCTCCTATAGGACCGGTTTTTTTTAAATCAGATTTTCTCTTAAGCCACTTGACGGATTGTGATGAAATTTTTAATATAGGAGCCTTTTTATAGACGAAATAATATCAATTCTCAAATTAAAAAAAAAGTTTTTTTGAGTTTAAAAAAAAAAATTTAATTTTTTTTAGTTTTTGTTTTTTTTTCCAAAAACGGTTTGATCCATTTTTTTTAATTTTATTTTTTTGATAAACACTACGAATTACTAGAAGTTGGCATACTCAAAAAATATTTGGAATATTTTTTTGAAAAGTTTTTCAAAAAAAAACTGTTCTTTGAAAAAACTGGTCGAACGATTTTGAAAAAAAAATCTTAAAATTCTAAACAGTAAACGAAATTAGATGGCTTACTTCATTTTTTCCAAAAAAACGTTTTAACTAGTGATTTTTAAGTGATCAATATAATTTCATATCATTTTTTCCCTGCTTTTTTTCTAAAATCTCAAACCCCAAAACAAATGTCACACATTAGAGCAAGTTCGTCCGTCCCAGTAGTGCACTTTATTTAATTAGAGTAGTAGGCCCGCAACACTCATCGACAGTGGCAAAGTGAATGATGTTCACATGCATGCGTTGCCCCATCAACATCACCCACGTTGCCACTGTCGACCTTTTTGAGAGTCGATATTTTTTACCAATCTACTTTTCGAAATTCAACATTATGACGATCGATTTTTTCAAATCTTCAAATCGACATTTTAAAAATCGGCAAATCGGACCCAACCCCTTTTTATTACCTACAACTTTTTGCCGGAAATCGAGATGAATCGTTTTTTAACCTTAACCCCCCCCCCCCCCCTTTCCACTTCACGACCTCAGATCACCCGTTTTAAAGGTTTCAGCCCTGGTCTATAATGGAAGATTTACGCCATACAAAAATTCGTGGGCAATTCGATCAGGAAAATTTGGCGTAAGTGTTTAATCGCACTCTCGGTGTCACCAGTAAAGCAGCGTGGATCGATTGGCGGGATAAATAAATAATTCGTGGTCAGTCTCGCTCATGGAACTTCGTTGCTCCATTTACTTTTGCCCAGTCGCGTCGTCGTTAAGTTGTCGTCGTCCATAGATTCTAATTCGATAATGCTGAAATGCTAGATGTAAAATATGTAGACATATTTTTCCTGATCGCTATAAACGCTAGTTAGGAAAACATTCCATTTTCCATCTTTTTTACTTTTTCTTATCGCTTTAACTGGCCCCTAAAAGTAATATGGGTATAAGACCGCCAATTTGTGGGGAATTCCCCGAGCCGCGGGAAATCTTAATTCGTTTGGGGATATTGTAAAGATTGGCAATTTGCTGGGAAAATGCGGGGATTTTAATATTTTGGCAATTAAAGCTTTATCGATAACAGTTTGATGATTATTGATGAAAAAATCGATTACGATGATCGACATTTTTTTAAAAATTGGACATACCTGTATTGAAACACTTGGTATTTGTGTTTAATAAGTAGGAGTCCCAACTCCCAATTCCAAAGCTGAATTTAAGGTTGTAGTTGTGTAAAGGTAAAAGGCTGAATTTAACAGTGTATTGCTGAAATCAACATTTTTGCAGAAGTGGTTTTGTTTGTAAGGTTTGCTCTCTTATTTTATTTTTTTATGACATACTCGTAAACCTTTCCGTCGGAAACAAGGAAACGAAAATGATAGTGCTGAAAACTACTGGGGTGTGAGACACAAGGTTTCCAAACCTAAAAATTGTCATCTGCTTTTTACTTTTTTTTTAAAGAAAGTTCAGAGAACTGAAAAAGATAAAAACCAAAAACAGACACCGCTTTCATACTGATACTATAGTGTCTTTGATGGCTACCAGAGAAGGATTAAAAAAAGGGAGGGGGGTTGATTGCAATTTGAACCATAAAAAAATGTTTAAAACAAAGATATGGCAAAAAACCATGGTACAAGAATAAAGAGGTATGCTGTGTATTAGATGAGAGGACGCCATGTTGATTTCGAATGACGTCATCCAGAGTGACAGTCGATTTGCATTTAATTGTGTGTTTGCTTTCGTGTGCTTTGGATGTGAAAAATAAATTTTATAATTGAATTGAAACTATTTTAAGAGTGTTAAATGCCCAATTACTGTTCCGTGTCTAATTGTTAGAGTTATTCAAAAAATAAAGACTGTGAAAACATTAAATTTGTCTGTTTTCCTAAACACACTAATGTTTGTTCTGTTTGGGTTAAGGCTTGTGGAAATAAAAATGTAAATATTAAATATGCACGAATATGCTCTCTGCATTTTAGTGAAGATGATTTTTGCCTCAAGCATAAATTATTGAATGTACCTTTACTTAAAAAAAAATTTGATCCAAAAGCCGTACCATCGAGAAATTTACCGAATGGGAACGGTAACGCTACGCTTTCTGTCTCCAGAGCACTAAGAGCAGATAAAAGAAACTCAAAAAAGATTGTAGCCAGTTGCTTGGAAAACTATGAACAAAGGTTTGGTATTAGATAGAATTGGTTTTAAAAAGTTTTATATATCGTAAAATTCTACCGATAGCATTCTAGAAGACAAGGAAAATGTTGTACCAGCCATTCAAGAAAACGATTTTGAAAATTCAGTTGCCACTCAAACAGAGTAAGTTTGATTTTCCTATTTATTGACAAAAGTATGTAAATTCCAATTTTTCTTTTAGATTTGATATGGAGTCCAGTAGACAACTTCGAATAATGGAATTAGAAAAACAGTTGCAGCTTTGCCAAAGGGAGAAGAAGCAATTGGAACGAGTCAGATCAATTTTTACAGATGGCCAAGTAAAAAGATTGAAAAATCCTAAAAAGAATTTGAACTGGACATTGGACGATATATCTTCTGCTATTTGCTTACATTCTGCTGGTCCACGTGCTTACAGATATCTTTATAAAAAAAACCATTCGTTGCCCGGACCGTCAACTCTACGGCAATGGGCATCAAGATTGAAGATTCAGTTAGGGATTCTAACGGATGTTCATCGTTATATGAAGGACTACCCACTTAGCCGAATGGAGAGGATATATGTCATTTCTTTTGACGAAATGAAGATAAAGTCTGGCTATGAATACGACGACAAGGCAACAGACTCTATTTTGAAGCCATCATCTTATGTACAAGTTGTTATAGTAAGAGGTCTGAGTGGAAGTTGGAAACAACCAGTCTTCTATGATTATGACTGTAGAATGACGGCAAGTATTTTAAAAGATCTTATATTTTCGCTCCACAAAGCAAACTTCACTGTTGTTGCAATTGTTTCTGATATGGAATCAACTAACCAAGGCTTGTGGAGGGAATTAGAAATTTCAACTGGTAAAACTTATTTCAAAAATCCTGTTGATGAAAACCAAAAAGTGTTTGTGTTTGCTGATGTTCCACATCTCATTAAATTATTCCGAAATTACTTTCTTGATTCTGGATTTACTTATAAAAACCATACCATAAATTCTGAACCTGTTAAAGAACTTCTTCAACTTATATCGTTCTCGGAAGTCAGCATAGTGTACAAAATTACTGAAGCTCATTTAAATGTGAAACAAGCTGGGCGACAAAAAGTAAAACTGGCCACACAGCTTTTTTCGCACACTGCATCTTGTGCCATCGAGAGGGCGTTTTCTTTAGGTGTTTTGAAATCGGAAAATGTCTTGATTTGTGCCTACTGCATGAAGACTGTAAACGACTGGTTTGATGTTTTTAATTCAAAAGTACCAAAGATTGACTCCAGGGATCGAAAATGGCTTATGGGCGTTGGATGTTCAAAATAAAATTTTGAATGAAATGAACGATCTAACATCCAGCATTTTGGCTCCGAATCGAAAAGCTCTACTACCATTTCAAAGAGGGATTCTAATTTCTAATTCTTCATTGCCGCAGCTATATAATTACTTAAAACAAGAACACACTATGGATTTCATCTTGACGTATCGACTTAACTAAGATGTCCTAGAGCATTTTTTTAGTGTCATGCGTGCAAAAGGTGGATTACACGACCATCCTACTGCCTTGGAATTCAAATATCGCCTGCGGTCATACTTATTAGGTAGATTTTATGTCTCTTATATTTCTAATAAAATAAAAATTGTATTTTTGTATTATTAAATATATTTTGCTCTAAAATTTCCATTTTATACAATAATGTTTTTCATAGGACGAAATGAAACATTGCTTCATACAAGTGAAAGTAGCAACGTAGAAGAAGATAGTGAGACAAACGTTTTAAGACTGAATTTCAGTAATACTGAAAATAACAGAGAACCTTTTTAAAGACCTAAGAAGTGATGGTGTGGATGACGAACCTGAACAAATATTTGAATCGACTGTGATCTGTGATGAATTTCAAGAATTAGAACTTGAAGAACTTCAATACGATGCTTTAGAAAACTTAGCTGGATACATTATTAAACGACTGGCCCTCGACGAAGCTGGCGAAATAACGTCTTAACAAATATATCAAAATTCATATACTTGGGTTGATGCAATATCTGAAGGGGGTCTGCGCAAACCATCTCCAGACTTTATGAAAAATATTGTTTGCCTAGAGAACATATTTATTAAAATAAATGGAAAGAACATCAATGTGATATCTGGTTACCTTAAGTTTCACCTCAAAAATTGCTTAGAAGTAAATTTACCTGAAAAAGTTAAACTTTTATTCTTTAGATGCAGAGTTTATTTTCGATGTGACAATCACCTTAGCCAGCCGAAATTTGTAGATTGTGACTATCACATATCACAAATCACCTTAACCGATTCCACCCTTGGGTTTTTGGTTCTCAAAAAACAAATTAGGGATTCTGATTGATTGAAGTTTCCATTATGCTTAATTTGTTTAATTTTGATTAACTTGCATTAGAATAAAAGCATTCACTTGAATCTCTTCGTTTCTTTCAAAAAAATAAGTAAAAAAGTAGATATAGCTACAGAAAAAATTACAAAAGAAATATTTGACAGCAAACGTCACTTCAACAGCTGATTCGTTACCTCAACTCGCCCCAGCAAAATGACTTCCGGGCGAACCCAGTTTTTAAAAACACAGAATTTTTTCGTGAGGCGAGTTGAGATTTTTAAAAAAACTAGTTATGGTGACCCCAGGGCGGCATGAGGGCTCAACGAACAAAGTTTTAGTAAGAGCTTTGACGTATTTCTGACAGCCAAATAATTGCCCGTTCGTTAACATCGATCATTTCAATATGTGTATGTACATCGGTATCGGTAATTTCTTAAACAATAAATCGATGTTTTTTAACTTTTGTTATAGTAGGTGTTCTTCAGCGATGGTACCCTCTCTGATACTACACAAAAGTAGATATATGTATGTACATTTTCTCGATTTAATAGAATACTTATTTTCACTGTTTGCGTTGATTTATAATTTTAAAAAGTTCAGTACCATTTTGTCTATCTCAGTACTATTTGTTTCTCAGCTTTCAGTACAATCGACAAAAGTGAATTTTCATCACTGTTTTACAGTGTATTAAACGATAAAACACAAGGATTTACAGAAATTTAGAATTGAAAAAGTTTTTTCAGTTTTTTTTTGGAATGTTTATTTTTTAATAATCTGAGAAATTGTTTCCTTTTAATTGGTTGTAGGAGAAGATATTGATGTTTGAAGGTTCGCTTTCAGAGACGCGTACGAGACGCCATTTACAAAAATTTCCATTTTTCAAATTCAATAGATATACCATAAATTATATAAGAACGCATTTTTTCTCGTGAATATACATTTCCTTAGATGAAATTTTGTTCTTTGATTGATAAATCGTGAAAATGAAGATGTTTCAAGACAGCCTAATCCCATGGAATCAATTTTATTTTAAAGCGACAGGGAAATTATTTACATTTTCTATTATTAGATTAAAAACTAGAAAAAAAAAACAATTATGAAAGTGACAAACAAATTTATTTTATAAGCTGCAGCTTGCAGCATCATTTTAAGAGTCATAATGGTCTGAGTGCACATGCACGTTTCACATCTGTTAGACTTAATATTCTTATTTGTATATTTTAATGAAAAAAAAAAAAAAAAAAAACATACGATATGCAATTAACGAAGTTTCCCTTAATGATGATGTTTCTTTCGTTTGCTAATATAAAGTTAAAAATAAGAAATAAAAATAGTCTTTTAATCACCAAAACAATATTTTAAACGTTGTTCTTAGAGCAATTAAGTTTATTGAAGACCGAAACGATAATGGGACTCCCTAAATCTGTTTTCCCATTTTAGTATTTCATTTTCGTCCTCTGTTCGATTCAGAGAGGTTCAAGAGAACATCCATTATTTGTAAGAAGACACAATTTAATTCAGAATACACGAGAACTATTTGAATATTCAAGGATGATCACAACTTTACAGAAGTCGGCGACACTTCGGACATAAATCCTGCCCGAATATTGATGGTTGGGTGTTGTCTAAAATAATCATTCAGTTTTAAACAAAGCTTAGACTTTTGAAAAGATCTGTAAACTGTGGTTCAAAGTGGGTAAGGTTAAGTTAGGTTAAAGTGGATGTCTGCCAAAAAGGTATAAGCTGACACACTTAGTCTAAAAGAAGACCATTGTGATACCACAAACAAATTGTGGTGTTATCCCCAAAAAACTTACACACCTTGAACCAATTGAGAATTAGAGCGTTTTGGATCCAGCTTTGGCCAAATCCCTTTTGTTGCTAGACATGTGTTACCACCTGTCCACATAAGAATCACCCGCCCAGTAGCATTTTGCTTTAGCAAACATAAATATGGAGATATAGAAAAACCCAGAAAGATGTGCTTATAGTTAAAATGGGTAATGTTGTTCCTTGATTGGCAGGTTCGTAGGATTTGCAGTTCTCTGGAATTCCTTTATGCTTAGCGGTCGGTATCAGTTTTGGAGTTAGTGGATATGAAATTAGTTAGTGGCAAGAAATTGATGATGTCCTTGGAGGTTATCACGTTTTCGTTAAGATAGATTGAAACTCCATTTATCGGAATTTCTTGCAACGTCTTTAGAAACTTTAACATTTCGTGGCCATTTTAGCGACATCAAAAATGTGTTCATTCCGCAGAAGGTATTTTTTGTAATGAACATTCCCCGAACACAAAACCGTACGGATTCTTTTAGCGACACTCATGGACAATAGCAAGAAAGAAACGACCTGATTTAACGACAGATGGCCTTCCCAGCCGACAGCCACATTAACCTAACCTAACCTAACAACAGATCACAGAAACTAGCATTGAGTTTTTAAAGCATTTCAATCTTCACTTTTTAGAATTGGCCATTATGGCAATGCTGTCAAGATCGAAATTAAATGAATTTTCATACGCTTCCGTTGCAGCTCTACATCCGAAAAACAGAGTTGTGCGTATTTGGAAAATAATATGAAAAGCTGAGTGAACTATCGTCAGCAAAACAATTAAGTGGATAAGAAATCTAAGACAAGAAATCGTTGAAAAATTTGAGGAATAGAGTCGGTGACAGAGCGGAACCTTGGGGAACACCAGAATTTATTTGTTTTAATTTCATACTAAAAACGGTAATTAAAAGTACATTTCTAAGTCATCGAATAAATGGTTCGTCGATTCTTAAGACACGCATTTTCGAAAAGAGCTTGATGCCAAAGGAAATAATTCACCTTTAACTCGGAAATAATCCTGTAAAATAGGACAAATGGTTGTATGCTTACACAGTGGTCTTAGCATAGGAATATGTAGATTTGGACAATTACTTCATTTTCTACGATATGCAGTCCCTTTTTAAGCCCAATGTAAAATCCATGCTTCTATATGCTTGCAAAATCTTAAAGTCTCGCCAAAATCTCTAGCAAGCTTTCGGAAATTGCTGAATATGTTTCATCCTAAAGATGTTGGCCAAAAATTATTTAAAAGCAGACATTGATGTTTCGAAACAAGGAATAGCTCTACAGGTCACTTTAAATGGAATCGTCAGAGTGTACAGTTAGAAATCGTTTCTTGAAAAATTTATTTTGAGACTCAATCAAAGTGTCTTAATCTTTAAGCCGACAAGATTCTAGCTGGAAATGAAACTGATATGACTAGATGTTACAGATTTTATTTCAGTTTGACTTTTCACGAACATAACATATTGATCTATTTTACCGTTTTCGCTAAATGTTGCCATCAATCAGCTCGACGTAGAGAAGATGTCCAATTGTTTTCTTTGATGATGCTACCATTAAACACAAGGACATCTCAAAAAAGAAGACTAGTCGATGAACTAATTTCCAATCCCGACTTAGTTGTCTGAACTGACTTTAGCATTGATTTCACCTGACTGATCTCCCGCCTACAGAATAATTACTGCCAACACAGTTATGGCGAGTGTAAGAATTGACACTATTTTCTTTTGCCCATTCGGGGACATGACATTTTAGGTCAACATTTTGCACTTAGTTGGTCACGCAGGAATTCAAATCTGCGAAACAATACCTTTTTCGCTTCGTAGTTTAACATAACACCGATTTCTTTACATTATTTTGTTTCTTTGTTCTTCCTCCATATTTTTTAACCGCACAACAATACACTCCTGATCAACTAGTTGAGCAGGTTTTCATGATACTGTTGGTTTTTGAAAAGAACCATTTTCGTTGTTCCTTGAGTCTGATTATATTCAGATAATTATTTCTGCTAGCGTATTTATCATTCATCTAAACAATAACAAAATTACCTATCAATCTATCTATAGTATTGAAAACTAAAATATTTCCCTTGAAATTTTACCTTTGGAAACGTTTTCAGCTTAAATTTTCCACCACCTTTAACAACACTCACACAATAAAAACAAAAATTGATTGGCGGAAAATCACTATGCCTACCGGAGGCGCACTATCAAAATATTACTCATCACCCAGAAATTGGCTATAGGCTAGAAAAATCTATCACATTGAATATCTCATCAGCATCAGCAAAACGTGAGATATTTTTTCACCAAAACATGAAAATACACCTTTAGGCGGTATGGCAACGAATGGACAACATCTATCTTTAACCATTGCATGCAATAGATATTTCATTCGCTCATCACGACTTCTCATCCCGTTCATCAAGTTAGTAGTCTTCAATTAAATATGACAGCTGATGTTCGGACTTGGAAATAAATGAAGAAATCTTCAGTGCAGCAGCGCGCACTATCTAAAATCTTCCTATTCAAGGTATACGAGAAAAATCCAAATAATTATGGATGCAATATACCTTTTAATTAAACTAATTAAAAAAATTATAAAAACAGCATCAAGTTTGATGCTCTCATGTCATGTCTTAGTTACCTATTCTTGGAAAACTTGTTGAGTTATAAAATGCAAATTGCATGTAAAAAATAATCTCTGATTTATAGAGGTTGAAATGGCATCCAACATAAATCAATTTTTTACGGGAATGCTCCAAAAAATGAAGACATAAATACCGTCTTGGGTTGTTAGATTACCGATATTTTTATACCTGCCACAATATACATAAATGTTGACCTTCGGATTGCGACTCCGCCTTAAGTCACACCTCAAGAATGCCTTAAAATCAATTTGAAACATAAAAGTGTGTCGGTTGGGTAGACACTTAGACAGCCGACAAACAAGGAAAGATGAGACGACCTCACCTACAAGTTGCATGCCAATTTTGAAGCAAAAAAATGTTAATCCATTAGAACTAAGTAGATACGCTTGTTGCTTGTACCTAGCGATACCGATACCGAACCTCTCGTAGCAGATGATTGAATGGTCGAGATATACTCGAGATCGAACGTGCGCAGATTTAATTTTAACGAACGATTATCTTTATTATTTTTTAACCAGATTCTAAGGGGGCCAGTACTGGTTTGAAAAAGTTTCACTTTGACAAAAAAAAAATTAAAACTATAGTTGAGATAAGTCATGTTTTAAGTGAGTTTTTTTCTACAGATACTTTCTCGAGATTGGAAAAATTTGCAGAAGTATAAGTTAGAACAAAAATATTCTGGCATTTTAGCTCCAGGAGGAGCAGAGACCAAGTTACTTACATTCTCAACTCAACCATTCCTGTGGAAACGTTAATACATTGCAGTAATGGAAGGGGCCTACAATTAAGCGCCGAATTCGAAAGGCTAAGCTCATGTGCACTTTTTCATGACAAGATTTATTCATGACAAGATATCTTGAGTGAGTGATGCCCACTCTTGCAACCGATCTGCAAAGTTTATCATTAGAACTTGACAATTGATACATTGATAGCAAGGGTCTTGATTGTTTTGAAAGCAGTTTCATGTGCAAAAAAAAAACCGTGATAGGACAAAGCGAATCCGCAACGCATCGACAGAATATATGGGCAATACAATCTTGACGGGAGGAATAATCAAGTGCCCTTGATTTAATGATGGCCCTTACATGCGCTTTACGTTAGAGCTAGGGAATTCGTGTTGGTGTCTAGCTCCATAGCCAGCCGCAGAATGCAGTGAAAACTTAGTATAATTTTTCTTGGCTGAAATGTAGTCTCGCGGGGTGATATCGATTGTAGGAACATGATAGCAGTTTAACCATTGGAAGGGTGGGATACCAGTAAGCTGGACCGCTTTTCGCAAAAAACTTATAACCATATAAGCTGCTGCTATGCCCCAAATATTATGAAATTATTTAAATTTTAGCTGTTATTTATACTTTTTGGAAAAAAAAAGTAATGCCGTTCGACAAGGAATTGAACTTAAGTCCTGGAAAGATTTCAAGCTTCAAGGTCGGTTTGAGAACTAGCGAAGGTTTTTGTTATTGAAAAAAAAAGGTAATAGGTAAACTGGGAGTAGTGTTCCAAACTGTGTCGTATGAAGTGGCTATCAACTTTCGTATGTAGTGGCTATCAAGGCTTTGCATTTTATTGCCATCTTGGATACCTCTAGCGATCAGGGTTGCCACTTTTCGGAAAAAAGTAGATAAAATATTTTCGAAGCAGTTTTTTTTTTTTAACAAAATATATTAGATATTTGAACAAAATAAATGAAAATAAATAAAAGCACTTCATATGACTATGATTTCATATTTTTTTTTTCGTAAAATAAAGTTCAGTAGATTTTATTTTAAGGCAGTAGATTTATTTTGAGAAGAAAAAATGCAGTAGATCTACTGCAATTGCAGGGAAGTGGCATCCCTGAGCGATCATTGAAACAGGGTTACCACTCAAACTCATTTGAGTTAAATGCACCCTTTTTAGCTCATGTTTCAACAAAATTAAAAAAGTCATTTTGTAAATAAAAAAGTTCACACATTTTGCACAATTTTCAAGTTCACGCACTTTTATTTGCAGTAAACAATTATTCATTTTCAAAATGTGGTATAGCGTGAACTACGAATTCTATATCTGTCCTGGACGCATTAATTGGAAGAGTGTTCAAACACATACATAAAAGTATTCAGAACTCTTTGATTATTAAAAGGACTAAGTTTTTCGGTCTTTGGAGCTAATTTAAAATTAAACGGTTACACTGCATTGAAAGTTCTGTGCCAAATTGTGTCGAGTGACGGTTTCTGATTAATTTTAAATTGAGATTCAGATGGGATCCACACTCATTATAATATACTGTATTGATGTTGCCTCGCTACTCGAAGTTTATAAAAGATTCCTCACTTCTTTTTAAAATACACTAAAAAAAATATGCCTGCAGTTTAGTTTTCAGCACACTCTAGGATCTTCGGGGCAGTTCCTTAAAAACAAGAATATGGAGTGCAAATCAAATATTCAATTAAGTTTTAATTTCTTTTGAACGAGGGAGCACATTTTCACAACACTCTTCAAAATAAACATATTGATGTGCGCCTTCCAACTAACGGGTGGTTCATCGAGAAGTTTGATTTTTAATAACCTTTTTTTGACAGATCACGCGTGACTCCTATCAAACTGCTTTGTCATTTTTGTTCAGTATCGTTTGGCAAGTCATCATGGAAGTCATTCAGCTGTATTACATCACAACAGCGCCAGCGTCTCCAAATTGTCCATTTCGGTGTTTTGTCTTGAATTTTTTTTTTCAATGGATGATATAAAAAAAATTGTCATATTTGGGGTGACAAGCAACCCGAGTACCAAGAGCTACCATAACATTTTACATCCTTTAAAAATAACTGTATGGTGTGGTTTATAGGCTGTTGGAATCATCGGTCCATATTTCTTTAAAAATGAGGCAAATCAGAATGTTACCGTGAATGGTAAAAGTTAGCGCGGCATGTTAACGGACTATATTAGTCCAGTCGACAGGTACCTACTTTTAGGTGGAAAAAGGTCAAAAGTTAATGAAACTTGGGGATTTCGTTCAGGGATAACAAACATTTTGCTTAGTTTTTGACCTCGAGGGCCCTGTGTTTAAAGGTGAAGGGGAGGGGGGGGGGGGGGGGGTATGGAAAGTGGAAATTTTTCGACGTTGCTCCGGTTTTCCTTCATTAAATTTTTTTCACGGCCTATGGCAAAACCATATTTCAGTTTTTTGTAGAGCATATTTCCTACAATTTTGTTAATACAAACATCTTTGTATGTCAATTTTTTACCGAGATATGGCGCTTCAAAAAGAGGTCATTTTTCATTTAATGATGATTCGGGTATATACGAAGAAATATAGTGGAATTCTGCATTTCTTGACATTGCTGTTTTTCGAAACACCATGTTTTCGTTACGAATTGACATACAATAATATTGGATTTATTAAAATTGTAGGAAATTTAACGTTCTACAAAAAACTCCGTCGGGCATAAGGAAAAAAAGTTATCGATGAAAAACCGGAGCAATGTCAAAAATTTTGCAGTAAAAAATTGTCAAACAACAATTTTCAAACCATTGACATTGTGGGACATTCAACGTTGTACAGAAATGTAGAGTAAGCTTTTCAAGTAGGACTTAAGGAAAAACAGTTATTGAGGGAAAACCAGAGCAAGGTCGAAAATTTTGCATTTCCCCCTTCTTGGTATAGAATTGACATACAAAAATGTTCAGCCTATTTAGACTGCAGGAAATTTAACGCTCTACAAAAAAGGTCTTGCATACTTTTGTCGTAGAACGTAAGAAAAAAAAGTTAGTGAGGGATAACCGGAGCAAGGTCGAACATTTTGCAATTCCTCCTCCTCCTCTTTTTCCACAAGGCCGTCGTGGTCCAAAACTTCCTCAAATGTTAATTAACTATTCCTCAGCAACATCCCAATGTTTCATACTCTTCCGACCTCTTTCTACCCGCCACTGTACTAAGAACAAAATAATAAATTAAAATTACGTCGAGATGACGATGATAATGTGTATGGCCTGACACCTGCTGGACAAGCGGGGATGGGTTGGTGGGTGTAGAAAGTGGGTGATGCTGACAAAAAAAATCATGATTATTTGGGTATTTCCGAAAAAATAAGGTCGAATTCTTCATTTTTTGGCATTTTTTGGCGAATTTTGAAAAACTACCTGTTTTTTGAAACGCCATATCTCGGTAAAAAATTTACATACAAAGATGTTTGTATTAACAAAATTGTAGGAAATATGCTCTACAAAAAACTGAAATATGGTTTTGCCATAGGATGTACGGAAAAAAAAGTTATTGAGGGAAAACCGGAGCAACGTCGAAAAATTTGCAATTCCCCCCCCCCCCTCATCGAGGTCAAAAACTTAGCAAAATGTGTGTTAACTATCCCTGATCGAAATCCACAAGTTTCATTAACTTTTGACCTTTTTCCACCTAAACCCACTTTTTCCGCACTTGAATTCACGTTTCGCTACGGTAAATTGGCTGCCTAGATCGTGCGATATTACACCTTTGGACTTCTTGGGATATGTAAGATCTCAGGTCTTCAGGAATAAGCCAGCTACGATTGAGGCTTTGGAAGCTAACATTACACGTGTTATTCGAACAAGTCGCCCATAATTAGACCTTCCGGATGGAGCACCTTAGACGTAGTCGCGGCCAACATTTACATCTTATCATTTTCAAAAAGTAAATGGCATGAATTGTTATTTTACGTCTTCATCTAGTTTTTATGAAATTCGTAACAGTGCAAAAACGTGTCAAAATATATAGATGCAGGTGAAAGAAAGACTGTTCTTGGACTATTCAATCTTTTTCGCTCTGTTTAGGCTCCTTTTCTATGCGATTTAGCCTAGTCATACCAACTTTTCCAATTGACTGCAAATAGCATAGAAAACCAGTTTAAATAGTGGTTGAAAATCGCATTCAGATTTAAGACAGTATTCAAGTAACGAAGAAAATACGTAAAAAGCAAATACTTGGAACCGATACCAAAATTTTGTTGCATTCCCGAAGCTAAATTTTGTGTGTGTGTATTCAAAGCTTCCAATAAAGCAGAGAAACAGACATGACAACATTTTTCAATTAGTTTCTACATATTTGATGTCTGTACAAAGCATGATTCTAAGGGCGCCAGTAATAAAGGGGCGATGCTACTGTATGATATTTTGACTGAGCGTCATTGACCCCTTAGGGTTAAAGTCAATTTGAAAGTGTCGAAGTCGATGGTGTCAACATATCAATTCAATTCCCCTATTCCCGAACAAATTACAGAGATTTAACCCCACTTAAAAGTATCTTCCCGTGGAATTTGTCGAATCTAAAATGCCCCCGATTAAGAGAATTATTGGATCATTACGTTATCAACAATGCGTTCCGTCTCCGTGTATTATTAAACTTTTTTTTTTGTCCAACCAACAGGCATTATCTTGGAAGCTATGATTTTAAAGTTACACCATCATAATCGTGTCCATATCGGCCGCCACTATCATTTATTAATTTTTCAAAAATACATTGCTCATCGTTTCTCATCAGCCAGACCAGGGCAGCCAGCGTCAGAAATGTGTCAGCAATGGAACACTACGGAAGTTCCTATCAAAGCATTTTTGGAGCAACATTGTTGGAGGCAGCTGTTATAGGCTGTAATGGCTGCAGCATGGTCGTCGAACTATTATGGTTGACGTAGACCCGGTATTTATTGTTTTTTTTTTTTCAGTCAGTTAGTACTCCTTGCCATCACCCCACGCTGCTCTGGCTGATTGCAATCAAAATATTGCGTAAGACCACTCACAGCACGTTCGTGATGGTGATGGTGGACGATCGGTCAGTAGGTTTGTAAAATGTGGAGTCATTGCGAGGGAAGATAAATAATATCGCTGGAACCGATCGATGCCAATATCTCTGGCTCTGGTATGCATTTTCCACTTTAAACGATTTGAGGAGGAGTGCAAAATAAAATGAAAGCGCCAAATAATAGCGAAAAAATAGCACTGCATAATTGCTGGTTGCTGGTGTCCTAATTAGTAAAGTGTGCAATAATGATTGAACTAATGATCGTTTTAAAAACCAAAATGGTAGTCTTTTTTCAGTGTTTTGTTATAGGTGCCGTTAGTTTTAGTAACTTTTTTTTAATAAAAATTAAGTAGGATGCTGAGAAGCATGCCTAAGGCCAAATGAAATATTTTGTTAAGCTGAATAGCAGAATATTAAGATCACACAAATAAATACGTTCCACAATATTTTCTAGGCCAGATTTTTAAGTTCGCAATGGGCTTTATGTGCAACCACTTTGGAAAAGCTTAAGGTTCTTTAAAAACGATGAAAAAATATAATAAAGGCATGCAAATGGCAAATGTAATTGTTAGTTTCACTTGAAGTGTGTACTAGGCTTTAAAGATGTAGTGTTCAGCGTGACTTATAAATACAGGAACTACTCGTAAGACCATGTCAAATATTTGTCTGAGTTAAAATGCAGCAGTCCCAATGCCGTCAAATTTTCGAAATGTCTGTCTATTTCAACTCTATTTGGGTACGTTTTGTGTATGTCACATAATTTTTGATTTACGAAAATTAAATTTTTCACAAATTTCTAATAAAAAAAAGCTGTTTGAAAGGTAAGACAAATATTGTGGCATTTCGGCATGCAATTTTAAGAGCTGTTTTGCTAACAAACGCTCCGTCTTGCGGTGGTTATGCGAATGTTTTGATCGCTTTCAACTACTAAAGTACTTTTTCGAAAACGAAGTTGATACAGAACTAAAATAACCAATATCTTATGGCCTAAGTTGAATCATATGGCATATAAACATAAGCGTTGGATACCCTATTGCCGCTAACAAGTTCCAGAAAAAAATTATTTTCTAACAGACAGGAAAGCATACAATAACATTAATTTTGTGTGATCGATGCCCAATAACTGCTGGCGCAATAGAAAAAACTCGTGTGCCACGCCCAAAGTTGAGACTTTTTTGGAATGTTTGGAAAAATTACAAAAAAAAATATTTGCAGCACACCTACTCAGTAATACCTACCTTTCATCTCAATCGGTTAGTACCACAAAAAACTGCTTGTCTATTTATATATAGATTCCGCCTTTTAAGGTGGGCGTATTGAAGAAATGTAGGTACACACAAAACCATGGTTGTCTGTAAAGTCGGTTTACGGATGACAATTGTACGTGTTAACCAGTTCACAAAACAGTTCACCACCCAACCCACTTACAACACCCCACCGTTTTTGTATTTTTTTTTGTCACCCCTTAAACCAAACACCAACCTATCGCCCCACAGCCCACCATTTTTGAATTTTTTTCTTCCTCCCTCACACAATAAAGTTTCCCTTCCTAACCACCACCAATCACCCACCCCACTTACAACCACCCACCCACTTTTTTTGACAATTCCCCCATGAACCAAATTCAACCACCCACTCCACCTAGAACCACCTGCTCATCCACCATTTTTGACAATTTTGTCCTCAACCTCCCCCCCCCAAACAACCGAACCAACCAAACTATTTTTGACAATTCCCCTCCACTACCCCCCCCCCTTAATCCAACCACAAATTCCACCTACAACAACTTGCCACTCATCCACCATTTTTTACATTCTCCCCCAACACCGTCACCCACCCATCCCACCCCACCTACAGCCCCCAACCAACCACCCACCATTTTTGACAATATTAACTCATTCCCTCCCAACACCAAACCCCTCCAATTCCAACCACCCACCCCACCTGCCAACACCTTCCACCAGAGTTGCAAGTACTTAAGTCGTTTCTTAGCTTAAGCTTTGCTTTAATTCACAAATTAATGGGTTACTTATGAATTAAAAAGACTCTAAGTGACTTATGAATTTAAAACAAATTAATTCCCCCTTGCCCCAACACACACCGACCACCTCCACCACTTACAATCACCAACCAACACCCTCCCTTCCCACTTTTATCGGGTTTCTATGCTATCAAAGCAGATACGAGTATATGTATAACGTGACTGTGACTGTGACACTTTTTCGTGCGTGCTGCCCATATATTCCGATTTATTGGACGTTATCACGTCAAAAAATTCAGAGATATTTTTTATGTGACGAACGAAAAAAATGGTTAAAATTGAATATTGGTACCTTACATTTTTAAAACTATCTTATTCGTTCTTTCATGAAAAGTGGGCGTAATCCAAGCACGAAATTCAAAAATTCCTTTTCATACACAAGCTTCTTAGTTTCAACTAAGAGGCGCCCCAATTTGGGCTTGTGGATTTATTACAAGTATTGTTAATTTGCAAAAATAAGTTTTTATTGTTTCTAGTGAAAATTGGGCGTCAGCCACACCCCAAATCATTTTTTTTATCATCGTTATTTTATAAAAATAAAATTGAAGGTTTTGTCCTTCATACATACGGAGGGACATCGCCAAATCGACTAGGCTTTTGATTCTGAATAAGAAAATTATGTATTTTTCTATACCTAACGGTATTATTTATCTGTTACAAACTCCACACCAAATACAATATACCCGTTTTATAGAAAAGGGTATACTCACTTAATAGACCATTGCAATTTAATAAAACATGGTATCCGTCGTATTTTATAGAACTGACATAAATCACACAAATACTGTCAATATAATCTAAACCGGACAGATGCACCTGCACAACAGCTTTGACGCCTTTTTATGTTAAACTGCGTCTTAAAAACGTCATTATTTATGTGGTTTTGTGAATTAAAATAAAATATCCAAATGGCGTATAAAATTAACAACTTCAACAAAGAATTTATTCAATTTCTGAAGTGAAAGCTAATAAAATTCATTTTCATTTTGAAAACGCATATAATAATTTAACCTGTGAACCGTGGTCCGTGACCCGCCTACGTTCGAATACAAAAATAATGGCGCCGGTAATCGGTTTCTTATCAACGGTATTATAAGACAGTTGTCACCTCTTTCGGGGTTACCAACAAAGTATTCTTTTATCTAGATCACATTTTGTTGTGATCATTGAGCTGCATTTTTATACATAAAATTTGAATTAATTTTTTTAAAGATAAAAGAGTTTAACAAAATTAACATTTATTTCTTTGAAGGTTTTATTTTTTAAATATATTTCTTGATAAGTTATGTGTTGACATTTTTTTGTTGTAGCTATAGATTCAGATGTATTTATGTATAGTTAAGTATGAATGAATGAATTTAATTAAAAGGAAAACTGAAAACTTAAAACTGGTTTTAAGTTTATTGAATTAATTATAAACTTTATTTTTTTGTTCTCTATGTGAAAGGAGTTTGTAAATAAATAAATTAATTTATTCCTCCTTTTGACATTTCAGCTGTGAATATTAATAATCAATTCTTTTTTTTTAGTTTTCGTGCTTCAAAATGACAAATGAAAAGGTAACGATTGATTTATTGGAAAGGTCGCTGCCTTTCATGTTAGTTTTTTGTTAAAAACTATGTCTTTAGCTGGCGTGTATCTTAATTTTTCGGAGATTTTACGATAAACAGAAAGATTTTTTTTTTAATTAATTAACTAGAAAAGACAAGAAATATCGAGTCGTTAATGGGACACAGAAGCTTATAAAGTATTTCATCATTAATTAAGACACGAAGAAGTGAACTTTCTGCCCGAGAGCGTGATAGTTTGTCATGAATCTTTTTTTTAAGTAGGCTCTGTGTGATAGCTTGACATTGAACGTAAACATGGAAAGTGCCCTTGGGTGGTTTTACTATCTCCCGACAAAGTGACATCTGACCGAACAGCTAAATGGATGTGATAACCTTGACCTTTTTTTTTGTTGGGCAAAGAATCCGTCCATAACTCTGTGAGTTGTTTACATTTTTTTTTCGTGATTTATTCGGCACAAATATTTGAACAAGATGAATGGCAAGCTTTTTTTTTGCAAAATGACATGCTATTTGTCATCTTTAGGAAGAAGAGCGTGACCAATAATTAATAGGCTTTTTTTTTTTTGCTGAGCTTCAATGTGATAGTTTAAACGTTTGCATTAATTGATAGGGGCTTTGAATGGGGAACACAAAACTGCTGGTTCCCTGCATTCGATTTGGAACCTTAAAGGTTTTTTAGTTGCAAAAAGAACGGGTCCAGATATAAAAGTCCAGTTATAAAAGTAAAGATAAAGGAAAGTAGTAACACGTTTGATGTGTGCGAAGTTTGATTATTCAAGGCACCATCAGTTGACGCCCTGACTGTGGACGAAATGTGGAAATAGGACGGCTTCAAAAACAACTTGAAAACTATCTTTTTAAAATGCAAAAATTGTACATTGGAAGAATCAGTCTATCGTCGTCTAGTTTAACGTACAATGAAGTAACAAACTGCGCATTCTTCCTTTGACAGAAATCGGTCTTAATATTGGCAATACAAGCACTGTACATCAAGTCATCTTTTAGGCAGGTTAAAATTAGATATTGTTTCTTGATACCAATCCAATCCATAAATGAGTTCCCAATTTGTATCTTCCATTGATATGCTTAGTTCTTTAAAACCAATGTGAATCGATCTATTCCTATAACTACTGTTCATTCAATCATTTGTAAGCGTCTTCTTTTTCTTGGTTTGCTTCTCGCAACAACTCCTCCTCCTAGAGCAAGCAGATCACTCAATCTCTCTGTACCTATATTCTTTCCAACATAAGTTGGCAGTACGCGTCTTATGGGGAAGCTTTTTCAAAATCAGTAGCGTGCCATTTTCTTGCACCAAACTAAATTCATAGACCCCCCCCCCCCACGTAAATGCAGCACACTGATCGTCTATGGCCTGTTGCTGTTGCTTTTCAACCCTCATTAAATTGATGTACATGCAGAGTTACCAGTGTCTGTTTCTGTTGAGGAGCTTTTGGTTTTAGAGCTTTGAAAAAAGTTCTTGACGATGAGTGTTTACGTAGATATCTTGTTTTGATCTTTTGCATTTTTTTTTTAATGTGTAAGGTGCAGTTACAAAATTGTAAGCTGTTTTCTTTAACGAAAAAGCTTATTTGCGTAGGTTTTCGTAACGTGTGTTTTTCTAAATTTGGATTGTGATATTAATATGAAGTTAAGTGTTTTTATGTAAATCGTATTTTTTGCTCTTTTTTGAGATTTGTGCGATTTGAGTTTTTATTTTATTTTTAAGTCGCGTATTTTGTGCTTAATCTACTGGGCAAGGGGATACCGTTCAAAACGCTTCATTTATTTTACCCATTAGTGTTGTGGAAAAAGATAAAATTTGTTTTATTTTTTATAAATATCCATCTTAAGAAAAAGACGGTAACCCTACATACTCAGATTTTCGTGGATTCTAAGTGCTTACTACGGAAACCCTGTAAGAGCTTTTGTTAGAATAGCACCAACATAGTGCGAATGAGAAACAAACATCCCTATCTTTCCTGTACTGCCACTTTATGTTGGACGGAGTATAACACGATACCTCAGCTATTGGAAGCTTAGCTATGAAAATTTGAGTTTACTTATTATTACTTAAAGCGGCGCTACAATCAGGGCTACGAGCTAGATACCTGTCTCAAGAGTCGCACTTTAAATTTGTGGAAGTGGAAGTGTTCTTCAATGTGAGTGTGCCACGTGCCATCAGAGTTTGATAATTTGTTTCGAAATTAATAAATTAAATGTCGCAAGACAGCGCATTGCCTTGTCATGAGCCATTTTCAACATTAAAGGTGAGGATGCGGAATTGCTAAACTTGATGGATGATGGTTCTTATATAGTCGTCCTGTAGAGAAAGCGTCGAGTCTTGGTTCAAAGTCATTAAATAGGACCTGCCAAGTAGCTGATGAAACGCTTCAGACACTCAGAAATTACGACGGAAAAAAGATTTAGCAATGGCTGACCACATTTTGAAGATGAGTCAGTGCGTGCTATACTAAGTCATCGCTTGCCATTTTGAACAGGTCGGCAGCGAGGGTGACCTTAATTTAATACATGTCTGTCTTAAGGCAAGTCGTCTAGGGCGGATAGGCAGAATTTTTGATCTACTTCGTTATGTTGTTCCACCTGATATACATAGATGATGACAATGTTGCTCCTTGATTTAGCTTTTGGAAAGTTTCTGTTCGTAACGCTTCAACCATTCGCTCGCTAGCAACTCTGATCCTCCTGTTCAGCTTCGGTTATTTTTCGTCTGGCAAATGTGGCACTGGTTCCTGAAACTTGATGCAAGCGCCATAGGGCTTCTCAAGATATTGTTAGAGCAGTTAGAGGATTCTCGAACGAAAACTGAGATTTTGTGATTAAGGCCGCCATACGTCGGACTGCCTCACAACATCTTCTTGTTTAAGCCTTGGTCAGGATATCTTTAACCGTATCTTGGCTAAAACAAGGCAGTTCGAGTAAATTTTAGGGCTCTCGAAAATTTCGGACACAAATAAAATATTTGATTTCTACATTTGGCATACAAGGTATATCCTTAGATAAGCATTTGTTCAAATAGTGACGACTGATGAAAACTCCAGTTCTAGCTCACGCATTCTTTTCCTTCCTCTATCCAAAGTGATGCTAAAATCCAAGCAAATTATAAAACTTTTTTAAGTTTTTGTTTTTGTTAGGTTCACAATGAACTTCTTATTTGTTGCAACTTGCAATCATATACAACAAATCTAAAGCGTATAAATTTCACATTATTGTCTAGACTTAGACTGCCTACCACAAAAAGAACTATTTTTATACCCTACACGCACACTGCGTCTTGTATACTCATCCCACGGATACATCTTTGAGATAATTTGTTTGCAAAATAATAATGGGATGCTTGCTGCCTTTTGTTTTGTACCAAACCAAGAAATCGCCTCCTGACAAGTGTCACTAGTCAAGTCTTGTCCGCACTATATATCAAAAGAAGAAGAAGAAAAAAAAAAACGTCCCCAGATGGCAGTTGGAAGACGCACAACGGTCTAAACTGTAATAGTACCATCATCCATCCTCCTCGCTTCAATTGGTTTAATGCCAACATTTATGACTTGGCGCCAACTGTAGCGTGTACTGACTGCGTGTTGATATTTGGAATCTTCTAAACACTACCCAAAAAACATTAACCCGGAAGAAAATGTTCTTCTTTTTTTTTGGTGTTGAGAAATGTTGAAATGAGAATTTTGTAATCGAAAGAAGAAAACTTGGCCAAGAGATGGCGCGCAGTCCAAGAAAAACTCAAAAGAATTCGCATGAAAAAAAAAGTTACTCATACTCGTGGAAGAATTAGGTACAGCTAGTCATAGTCAAGGTTCACGGTAGCTACCTATATTTTTCTTGGCAGCCTGGTAGTCACCAGTCATTGTTTAATTGGATCAGGTAATTGCAAAAATCCAACAATTCCGATTTGATTAGTAGGTTCGAATTCGAATCTATAACAAAGCACAGAATTGTGCAATTATTGGGCAAAGGTGAAGCTTTTGTCGAAAGTGGGTATAATTTATGCTATAAGCTGCTTTTGAATGATCTCGAATTAAGTATAAAAGGGCGTGTTAAATTCAATCATCATGATATGATATTCAAAGATGAAAAAAAAAAACTTAATGAGTTGATTGGAAATTTGGTGGTCAAGTGCTATTATAGCCTTGGGCTGGCATGGCGGCCTGCATAATGTATCTTTGTTGTTTTTTTTTCACTACAATCTCGATATCCAAGTGAATATTCAAAATGAGCAGACATTTTTATGTGATCGTGAAGCTGGTTTTTCATATTAAAATTAATGACAATCGATAATTTCTCTGTCATCTCGATCTTCATCGTACTTAGTCGTATACATATATGATTTGCTTTATAAGAATGCTGCCTTTTGTAATTATATTTTTGTACGGATGAATGTGGATAAAAAAAATTGCAGTTGCATCGATGATTGTTGCAACACACTTCTTAAGCTCGGATACTCGTACTCGTAGATACTCGTGTTATAGAATGCTGTGAAGTAATTGAAGAATTGCAAACCGACCGGCCGACGCAACGTCCGTCTGCCGAGGAATATATTGCAATAGACTTTGAACACTTCAGACGACGGATTTATTGATGTAATGTGTTGGTGGAATGGAAATATTTTCAATAACTGAATTCTGATATTTGGAATTATAATTTATCGAACTTTTTCAATGAAAAGAGTTGGTTATGGCATTTTCGAATAAAAGGAAAACCATAAAGTAGTGTCTCAGTATCTCGATTTTGAGATGTTTAAAACAAAATTTTACATAATGAAAGAAATATGCACTTAACACAGAGAACTTTTTATCAAAAATTAGGGTTGTATTTTAAGATCTTTAAAAATAGTAAACGTACTCCAGCGTTCATTTTTATAGTCTGTTCTATAGAATGGGTATATTGTATTTGGTGAGGCGTTTTTAACATAGATAAATAATATCGTTAGGTATAGAAATAACATGATTTTGTTATTCAGAATCAAAAGCCTAGTCGAATTAGCGATGTCCGTCCGTATGTATGACGGACAAAATCTTCAATTTTATTTTTTGACGTGATAACGTCTAATAAATCGGAATATATGGGCAGCACGCACGAAAAAGTGTCACAGTCACGTTACCTAATATATCTGCTTTGATAGCATAGATAAAGTGGGAAGGGAGGGTGTTGGGTGGTTGGTTGGTGATTGTAGTATTGGTGGGTGTGTAAGTGTGTGTGTGTATGTGTGTGTGTGGGGGGGGGGGGTAGTGTCGGTAAGAGGAAAAATTGTCAAAAATTGTGGGTGGTTCCTTGGTGGCTGTTTTTGGTGTTTTTGGTGTTGGGGGGGATTTGGTATGGTTGGGGAGGGGTTCAAATATGGTGTGTTTTTGGTTGGTGGTTGTAGTTGGTTTGGGTGGTTATCGGTTTTATGGTTATGGGGATGGTTGAGTTGATGGAATGCGATGAAAAAATTGTCAAAAATGGAAGGTGAGGAAAAAATTGTTAAAAATGGTGGGTGGTTGGTTGGTGGCTGTAGGTGGGATGGGTGTTTGGTGTTGGGTCAAATATGGTGGGTTCTTGATTGGTGGTTGTAGGTGGTTTGGGTGGTTGGCGGTTTTAGTGGTGGGGATAGTTGAGTAAATGGAGTTCGATGACAAAATTGTCAAAAATGGTAGGTGAGTGGAAGGTGAGGCAAAAATTGTTAAAAATGATGGGTGGTTGGTTTTTGGCTGGGTGTGGTATGGGTGGTTGGTGGTGTCGGGGGGGGATGTAAAAAAATGGTGGGTGAGTGGCAAGTTTTTGTAGGTGGAATGGGTGGTTGGTTGTGGGAGGGGAAGTGTAGTGGAGGTATGTAAATGTCAAAAATAGTTGTCAAAAATGATGGGTGAGTAGTAGGTGGAGTGGGTGCATTGGGGGAGTTGTCAAAAATAGTGGGCGGGTGGTTGTAGGTGGGGTGGGTGATTGGTGGTGGTTAGGAAGGAGGGCTTTATTGTGTGGGGGAGGAGGAACAAAAATTCAAAAATGGTGGGCTGTTGTTTGGTGATTGTATGTGGGGGTGGTAGGTTGATGTTTGGGTTAAGTGGTGAAAAAAATACAAAAATGGTGGGTGGTTGGTGGTTAGAGAGAAACCTACACATGAACTGTTTTGTGAACTGGTTATCACGTAAAATTATAGTCCGTAAACCGACTTCAAAGACAACCATTTTTTTTTATAAAATAACAATACTTATATTCCAGTTTATATATAGTTTAGTTTATTCATTATTGTGGCTATGTACATGTACAGTAAGATTAATCTTATAACGTACAATTCTTATATAATATCAATTAAAATATGAAAAAAAAATTAGTTGTACGTAAATATCTTGTTTATGAAAAAAGAATTGATTTGGGCAGTGGCTGACGCCAACACTTCATAAGAAACCATACAAAACTTATTTTTGCAAATTAACAATACTTGTAGTAAATTCACAAGCCCAAATTTGTGCGTTTTTTAGTCGAAACTAAGAAGCTTGTGTATGAAAAGGAATTTTTGAATTTCGGGAGTGGATTCCGCCCACTTTTAATGAAAGAACGAATATCGTAGTTTTAAAAATTTAATTTTAACCATTTTTTTCGTTCGTTACATAAAAAATATCTCTGAATTTTTTGTCTGCACATTTCTTCAAAACGCCCACTCTAAAGGGCGGAATTTTTATAAAACACCTAAATTCGGGTAAGATCGTTAGGAAACTACTTGATTCAGCTGTAGTTTAACACACATTTCAAAAAAATTAATAACTTTAAATTATGTGAAATTTTAACGATACGCCCACTTTTAAGGGGCGTTTATGTTAGAAGTTTTAGTATGCGTTAATGTTTTCTAACTACCGGTCGCAGTTTTGAAGTAAGAAGATGAACGCTTCGCTTTGTATTCCTTGGTGCTGTAGCAGGTTGTGGTTCAAGAATTGTTAAATACACCAATAATCGCTATTTCCATTCAAATTCAATTTTTAAAAATTCAAGTTATGTCTTGCTTTGTTCAAATCGAGCTGCAAAATTTTGTTTGAAAAACTTTAGAATTTATATTATTGTTTTTATAAAAGAGCATCTGCATTAAAATTTTCATCAAAATCCGGCAAGCGGTTTACGAGAAAACATGATTTGAAAAAAAACCGGTCCTATGGGAGGTAGGAGTATAAGACTTTTCCTACAAAATCTGTTTTAACTAAAATATAAAGTTTACACAAAGAAAGTTTTATTAAAAATCATATGGCAGGTACCGTTAGTTTTAGAGCTAGAATGCTAATTCCAAAAACCGTTCTGTAGGACGTCATAATGTATCTCCAGATTGAAGTAGATTAACTGTTAGACGTTTATAACAAAGAAATCCAAAAAAGGGGCCTGTAAAACTGTCAGAAAAACTATGTCTAAAGCGGAGGATAATGCTGTGCTTATATTGTACAACAGGGGACTTCTATAGAAGTATGAAGCACTGTTGATCTGAATTCCAGGCTCCCAAGTACCTAACCTAGGAGCGTTTAAAATTAATATTTGAAACATAACGGAAATCTAGCGCCGAATATGGCTTCCTTATGACTTATCGAATCGTAGAACAATAAACTGTCCCGGTCTTGCCATGTTGTTGAGAAGCATGTTAATTTTCCTGGATGTGGATGAAAGTTTAATTGTCTGAGCGAAGTAGAACCAAATGCAGACCTCACATTTGATGATAGTGTGATCAGTGTAAGGGAGGTCTCTGACACGATGGTTTGATGAGTACAATAAGGCTAGAAATGGCTGAAGAAACAAGCATTTTTAAGAAGCGTGCTTTGTGCCTGTTACATTCTGTTGGTAGCTATCTTTCAGGTTTGAACCACTGTTACACCTACGGATTACATAAAAAGTTTAGTTTATACAGAATCAGAAGCTTAAGAACTGAAGATTTGGATATGAGTAAGCGATGCCAAAATGAATCAATTCATACCAAAAAAAATTCCTGACTGGAAAAGCGATGATTACTGTTGTTTCGGTATGTCATAGAACTCGTATCGACTATATCTCGAGAAAGGTACAATAGGGGAACGAATTCGAGAAATTCGTAGAAACGGCTGTGGGAGCAGAGATCCTAAGCCCAAATTTTCGCTTTTAGGACAGAATTTTAATCCAAGTAATTCCCATGCGTACATGCGTTTTTGATGGAAAAGTTTAAGAGGTGTGGCCATATGGAAAAGTATCGGATTTTTGGTAAAAGCTCGAGAACCTATACAAAAAAGCAATTCCAAGTCATAAACACAATAATGAGTTCCAAAAGTCTGAACTTGAAATATATTTTCGTTTTCAATTTTGATGCCTTAATTGATTGTAAAAAAAAAATAAGTTTTTAAAATCATGTCAAACTCTGAGTGCATCATGTAGCTTATTAGAGTGTCTGTTCAACTTTTTTTTCCTCCGTCTTATAACATTCTTTTCTTAAAACAGGAAATGCACTGACATTTTTATCCAGCTAGTTGAGTGGGGTGCTAAATATCACCCCCACCTCCCAAACCAAAAAAGACAAAAAAAAAAGGAAGAAAAGCATAATTCCTCCTATATATGGCTCTTGTAAAGAACTTCTCCCTCCAAATAAGTATCTATGAGAACTTTACGGTGTAAAAACATTCTTCCCGATTATCTTCACTCTGTTATATTTTTTTTTGTCTTCGTTTGTCGTTCTTTTTCTCCATAATGGTGGAGTACATTCCGTACAACAAACTTGTAAGTAAAACGGCAGACAACTGCCATAAATCTCATTAAATCGTGTACGACAAATTTTTCCCTGTCCCGTCGTCGCGTCACGTCGCGTCGCGTCGGTCGTTTCCCGAAATAACTTCACATGGAGGAGACATTTGTTTTTGTAGGTATGTATATGTTTTATGTAATCGTATGTGATGCACTTTCGATGCCTTTATTTTTCTCCATGTTTGTGCCTTGTTTTTCACAAGATTTTCCTTTCGATTTTCTGTTAAATTGGCCGATTCTTATTTTAAGCCACAAGATGGAAGACGATAGAGGGACTATACCATGTTTTTCAATAAGAACTCCCTCTGTCGGTGGTGTTTATTATTGTTTTTTTTTTTTTTTATTCTTAGATAGAACTTTATGCATACTTATATTCTTCTTGAAAATACATAACCATACGGCTACTGACACAGCAGCAACAAGTCAGTCACGGTAATTTTCATATTCAGCGGAAATTAAAAGAAGCCGGATAATTATAAAGATTAAGGGAGAGACATTTCTCAGATGCGTACACCGTGAAAATGTACACATACATACATACACAAAAGCGTTGTCCATGTCCATGTCAAAGCCGGAGAAGTGTCGGGATATATAGAAGGAAGCCGATAAGGTGGGCATTAGAGGTTGCATTCCTTTTGGCACAAAAAAGTTTTTGTTGAATGAAGCTAATTGAAATCCGCGACAAATTGAGTTTTTCGTTTAGATGTTTTTTGTTTTGTGTATAAATTCAATCTTGTAGATAGAGATACACTGATATGATGGGCGTGGAGTATAATGATGGGTGTCTTGAGTTTAGTAAATTCAATTCTTGAAATACCTAGCTGTGTTGTGCAGTGAAGGAGACATTAAAACAAATAAAAATTAAAATTTGAGTTCTGCATTAGAAAATACCAATGCTATTTGGTGTCCTTAAGGTCGAGGCTTTTCATTTATTGGAGAGTTTTTAAACTTATTCTTTCCTCCTGCAGAGGAGGAAGCATGGCAATCGAGTAGAATTTTCAGCAAAACATGGAGACCAAGTATTTGGTCTGGCGGACCGCGGACAGCTTTATAGAATGCAGTCTATAAAGCCGTCTAAGCCGCAGTTAGAATTCAGATACTGGTGGTTTTCAAGGAGCACCATCAGAAGCTTACCAACAGCAGGCCTGTTAACTTTCTCTTCATGAGACATGGAAACATTCGATCTGATTTCGAAAGACATAGAAGGAATAGTTCTTATTATTGTTGAAAGTGGAAGAATATTGAGATCTTAAATGACAGCCAGGCGGCCGCCATAGCAGTCATTTTCTCAGTCAAAAAGTAAAAATCTATGAAGTCTACTATAGGCAATGACATAAGAATGCTCCTTTAATTTGAGTCAGCGGTGGGGTTTTGAACATTGGATTATAGAACGATACGGATTGAAGAACTTGTTATTTCATGTAGAATATCGGATCATCACTTGTACCACGGACCAAGAAGATACAGACCGCTAACTCACCATATGGTCTCTCTTTTTGCCTACAAGCTAAAAATCAGCTGATATGCCATTTATTTTGAGAGTGTGATGCTCTCTCTTGCTTTTTAAACCCATTTAGTAAACACACCTACAAAATAAATGGCATACGCAGGTATAGTTGCCATTACAAAATGCACAGAGAGAGATGTACACGTATTCACAGACAGGAAAAAATATTTCGAGGGTGTTTCAGGCAAGGTGAGTACGAGTTGGCGGTCTGTGTATGGTCTGTGACTTGTACCGTTACCGAGCCAAGCAATATTCTCGATACTTAAATTAAAGGGTGTTTTTTTTTTTTTTTTTTTTTTGAGGTATAGAACTTTGAAATGGACAAAGATGATTTTTTTTAAATTGACATGAAACTTAGTCTATTCTAAAGATAATCTTCTGGCATTATATATAATTTAAACATGATTTTTGGCATATGACCGCCACGTCTGGCTCGAACGAAGTCTAATCTGGAGGTCCAATTTTCGATGACTTTTTCCATCATTTATGGCCGTATATCGGCAATACTGCGGCGAATAATAATAATACTGTTCGCCAAGTGGTCAATCGTTTCGGGATTATCGGCCTAGACTAGCGAGTTCAAATATCCCTACAGAAAATAGTCAAGCGGCGTTAAATCGCACGATTTTGCAGGCCAATTGACAGGACCAAAACGCGAAATTATGCGCTTACCGAACGTTTTTGTTCAACCAATCAATTGTGGCGCGAGCTGTGTGACATGTTGCGCCATCTTGTTGAAACCACAGCTCCTGCACATCATGGTTGTTCAATTGATGAACGAAAAAGTCAATAATCATGGCTCTATAGGACCAAATTATTCCACCAACCCATAAAGCACACCAAACAGTCAGTTTTTGTGGATATAACGGTGTCTCAACATACACTTGAGGATTATCATAACTCCAAATACGGCAGTTTTGTTTATTGACGTATCCATTCAACCAAAACTGAGCTTAATCGCTGAACAAAATTACCTTGTAAAAATCGGGATCAATAGCTATTTCGTTTCTGCATAATTTTTAAGCGCTGTGCGGACGTCAGTCTATTCGTGCTGACAAAATGGCCGCTAGTTAAAAAAGTGTTGCCAACTTAAAGTTCTATACCTCAAAAAAAATAACACCCGTTATTTTAGCAGATAAAAACATGGTTCACCAAAATTTTTTCAAGGCTCTCATCAACGAAAGATGATCAACAATATTTAATACTTCTTGTCGGGTATCGAGACTTTTATTGTCGGATCTTAAAAACTAGAGTATATGCTTACTCAAGTTAAGCAGGCCTCGAATGCTTCTATAGGTTGGAATTCTATCGGATCATGGCTTATTGAGAACCCGCACTTCCGAGTTGTGCGGTGGATGCTAAGTGCTAAGTCACAGAGGGGAAAGATTGCTCAATTCCCCAGCTTAGACCTCGGAGAGCAGTTCTTCGACAAATTGAGCGATGATGTCTCAGACACGCCACTCAAGCGCAAAATGAAATTCATTCAGACCTCGGAATGTTTCAAGAAGGGCCTTCATACTTTTTTTTTTTTCTGCGTTAGGTGGTGCGATTTGATGCCTATTTAAAATGAGCTTGGTCCAACCGCCAATATTATGATATCGTTCCATTTCGAGCGGTTCTATTGAAGCCTCGGCGTCGGACCTTCTTCGACTTTTCCTGACTAACTGTCGAAATTTATCAAAAGATCAAGCTACCTTTTGTGACAAGACAGGATTGTCTTTAATTAAATAGTTCTAGGTCTAGCGTTTAGATGTGATGACTACTTCGAAGCTTGGGAAAGAAGTGGTTTTTTTTTTTTAAAGATAAAGTGGAGAACCAAAAAAGCAGTATCTTTCCTTGCATACAAAATACTTGGAAGTGAAGAGTTGACGAATTTCGTGAGCTATTTTTTTAAAATTTGGTATGGGCATGAAATCAAAGAGTAGCACTACTGCCTAATTTTGCTCCTCACACTCACGCATTCACTGATTTGACTGTGCCTAAATGCGGGCGGTTCGAATTAAAGGGGAAATTATCTTATTATTATATTATCTGCGATCGAAACAAGCCCTTTTATTTAAAATGATAGCTCTGCTCTACACTTTTTCGTTTATCATGATTATAACTCATGTTCAGAGAAAACCTAGAACATTTTTATTTCGGGGTTAAAGAAGCACATCCTCTCACCATCGCAAGGAAGCCAAGGTAGCAGGCTTAAAAGTTTAAACTGTTGATAAAATCCAATGCAACTATAAATTAGTTAAACTTCAACGTGGACTAAACCAAAACCAAAATGGTCAGAACAGATGTACCATTTTCTCCGTTCAGTCAAAATAATTTACATGGGCTCTTATGGGACAGTCCAACCCAAATTTTGCAGGAGTTGCAGTGATTGCACGATATCTCTAAACTGGACGCCTAGTTTCATTGCATCCACAACAACAAAAGAAAATAAAATGCACGACTGGGTCGCACGTACTTGCTCTGTTGGTGCAATAGTACGATGAAAACAAACTTTTCGATCAATAAGAACAATTCATTTTTGAAAAATTTGGTAAAAACCAAAAAAATTTGGCTAAAACTCGATATACGGGAGGTAACGTTAAGAAACCTTTAATATTTAAAATTAATACGTTTTCTTTTGGGTGTTATAAATGATACAAATGTCCACTTATGGGTTATGGCCTAATTAATAATACTGTTAAAAGCAATTTCCGCTATTATCATGTATAGCCAAAAACTAAAAATGCAGTTTTGTTTGAAGTATTCTATGTATGTTACATACAAAGTTTCATAAAAATCGGGGGAGCCTTTTTGGAGTAAATTAGAAAAAATGAAAAAATTGGCCAAAATCTAGTGGCTCTTTGTATAGGAGCCACCATTTAAACAAGAGAAACTGAAAAAAAATCAATGCCATCTGATAGGAAGCTGTAAGGAACTATACGAAACAAAGTTTGAGTGAATTCGATGCAACCGTTGACAACTTATGGCCATTTGAAAAAAGCCGTTAAGAGCAGATCTCCGTTATTTGCATTTTTAGCCAAAAACTAAAAACGCAGTTCTCTTAAAAACACTAAAAGAATATAACACACAAAGTTTAATCAAAATCGTTAGAGCCATTTTCGAGAAAATTAGAAAAAACCAAAAAAAGTTGGCTAACACTCAACGGCTCGTTGTATGGAAGCCACCGTTTAGAAAGGCTTCAGTGAAAAATTTACTAAACCATCCTATAGAACACTATTAAAAACTGTGTCAAACAAAGTTTTAGTTGATTCAATCAAGCCGTTGTGAACTTATGGCTATTTGAAAAAAAGCCGTTACAACCTGATTTTCGTTACGACCATTTAAGGCAAAAACAAAAAACGCAGTTTTGTTAGAAATGCTTAAAGTAAGCTAAATTATAAGTTATATCAAAATTGTTAGAGCCGTTTTCGAGAAAATCCAAATTGAAAAAAACCGTTACTTGAAAGGTATCAGTTTGAGCCGGGCTAAAACAAAATAAAATAAAATGCACGACTGGGTCGCACGAACTTGCTCTAATGAGTGACAGTGGTTTATGGGCTTGAGATTTTGATAAAAATAAAATTTTCAAAATTCTTAAATAAATACTTAAACTAATTTGAGCTGAAAAAAAAGTACGCCATTTTATTTCTTGGATAAATTTGAATTTATGAGAATAAATTTAGAAAAATCTGTGGAGCGGTTTTTGAGAAAAAAAGTTTTTTTTGAAAAACTTTTTGAAAAAAATTTTCAAAAAAAATTCAAAAACGCCAGTTCATAGGTATTCAGCAAATACATTTATTTAAAATTTTTAAAAAAAAATTTAATAAGCAGTTTTCAAAATATTAATTTTTTAAATTTTTTTTTAAAAAATGCTTTTAAAAATACAAAAAAATATTTTTCAAAAATATTGGTATGCAATACAAATTGAGCTACCTACAGCTATATGTGTGTGAAATTTCGAAAGAATCGGTTGAGTCGTTTTCGAGATAGTCGAAAGCAAAAAAAACGGTCCTATGGAAAGTACCGTTCTTAGCCATTTTTTAAAACTTTTTTTTCAGCCATATGATTGGTCGTACCTAAAAAGCAACACTGATTTTTTTAATTAAAAATCGTTAGAGCCGTTTTTGAGAAAAATAAGCTTTAACGTAACGGTTGTATGGCAGGTACCGTTATTTTTTGAGCTAAAAAAAAAATTTCAATTTCCTTTCTGTACAATACCTAAAAAAGTCTATATACCAAGTTTGAAGCAATTCGGCCCACCCGTTTGGGTTTAGGTCTACATACAGACAGACAGACAGACAGACAGACAGACAGACAGACAGACAGACAGACAGACAGACATACAGACGGACAGAATTTTTAGACCATCTTTTTTCGTCTTCGCTATCATCGTAATGTCGTGTTTGATTGTTATCTCAAAACTTTTTTTTTCGACGAATGCATAACTTGCCTTATAGGTTATAGTACCTATAATAGCAAGTAAAAAACCTCGACAATGGTTTTTCTTCAAACTGCTATATACCAAGTTTGAAGAAAATCCGTCAAGCCGTTTAGGCTGTAGCATGACGTGAAAAAGCGCACATCCGCACATCCGCACAGACGCACAGACAGACCGACGGACGGTATGGCGAAAACCACTTTTTTGGGCTTCTCTATCATCGTAATGTCATGTTTGATTAAAACCTCGACTTTTTTTTCTTTACGAAACCAATACTTGCCCTATAGAGCAAGTAAAAATTGTGTGGTTTTATGAAACTACGATGCAAGTGAAACTTTTTTTCGAATCATTGGAATTTCGCAGTATTCTTGGTTTTTCCCTTGTTTATCGGTTTATTTGACTTACTAGTCACTAGCTGTATCAGTATTGTCCATCACGATCAAGTGAACAACAACGTTTACATCAATGCATTGATCAAAGCACACACGTGTACCGGCCATCGGCGCCGCCATATTTCGACATGCGACGGATGAACGAAAAAATTTGAGGCGATGGAAAAAAGTTTCACTTTAAAAATGCAAACAATTGGTTTCTGGCATTAATAATTTTGACAGTATATGTCCCTCTTCATACAAAGACAGCGTGTATTAGCTTGCGCCAGTATCGACAACTACACCAGTTTAGCTCGAATCGACACGGTTGAATTTTTTAAGCTGAGAATCTTTTGAAATAGGTACTAGCCAAACAACTTTACATACTTTAAGTGGAGTAACAATTTTGTATGAAGGAGGGGGGGCTACGAAAAAGAAGTTTACCTTAAAAAAGTTGGCTACCCTCATTAGTGTGTCACTTCTGAAACTGAAGACACTTGTGGATACGAATAAACACGGATGACTTTGATATAAGTGTTCATCAAATTTTTAGAAGAGTTTGCACGTCTGTAAAGGGTGCGGAACTGCTACAGGCATGCGTACAGGGCCACTGCACGTCTGTTTTCGGCTTTAGGGTTGTCTTTGACTTCTGAAGGTACTGGCTAAACACAATAGTGTAGCTGCAGCAGTATTACCTAGCATTGTCAAAGTTAAATGTACGCAAAACGTTTTGCACGGCTACAATGTGAAGTAGCAGCTGCAGCACAGAGATTAGTTGAAGTACAAGTCGACTCGACTTCGTCTACACGAACGTGCTGCGCTGCGAAACAACAACAAACCAAAATAGGCTACATGATTTTTTGACATTGCTACGTACTACTGCTGCAGCTACACCATTGTGCTCAGCCAGCTAATCATTAATCTTTCACATCAAAATGAACTCCAAGATTGAATTTTTTTTGCAAATGGTTCCCGTAACGTTGTGGTTGGTATGTCTGAATTCTTCACCAAAGGTTCTGGGTTCGACTACTGAGAACCTAAGATTTTTTTCCCGGAGTTATACAAAAGTGGATCTCTCAAGGTTTTTGAATATCCCTTTTAATGTTGAGTCACAGCGCGAGCAATAGGAAATTAGAGGGGTATCGATGAACACTCGCCTTGAATGTTTGAAGATCAAAATGGCAAGGGAAAATTATACCAGGCAAAAGAAGGAATCCCTATATTTCACGGTACTGGCCGTATAAGTGGCGCCCGAGGGGAAACTAATCCTTGCGCTGTAAACAAAAATTGTCTAATTCAAATTACCTTCACGAGGTGCGTTAGACATTCTATTTGTAAATAATTCCACACAAAGACCAATTACAAGCTTCTTTAAATTTTCAAAGAACCACATAAAATTCTCATAAGCACCTGGAAATGTAATTTTGTAATGTAAACAACTCAAACTCACCTGCTTTCCGATTGCCCCATCAAAGCCTTTCAACAATCCACCGCCACCTCCTACACACCTCATAATCATTGACTTTTCATACAAAGCATTATAATCCACAGACTCTTTTCGCCGCAATGAACTTCTCATTGAAGCCGATCTATTGAAGCTGCTAGTCCTCGATGTGATGGCTGGTGAATTCCCACCTCCTCCAATGCCACTTCTTGGACTGTTGCTGCTGTTGCTCGACGAAGATGCTGCAACTTTGCTCTTTGAGAATACTCCCTGCCATGGTGGTTTACTGCCACCATTGTTCATCAAACTCAATGCATTTCCCGTCGACGCGGACGTTTGGAGTCGACTTTGATTGCTCCCCAGAACTCGGAAACTTCGATTGCGTTGGAAATTCGATTTGTCATTATTTAAAGGAGACTGCTGACCACCTGGGCCGAGTTCCTTATCACCATCGCTGTATAATCGAGTGCGTCTTTGTGGTGGTAATCCGACTAACAAAGACGATGATCGACGATCGGTCTCGTCGATTGATGGCTGTGGCACGAGTGTGTCAACGATCTTCTTCCGCCTTGAGCCCATCACTGGGGAATTCAATAAACTCAATTTGGTGGTTGCTATTGTCTTCATTTCGTGGCCGTAACCATTGACTATGCCAGCACTGCCACTGTTGACGCTTCCATTAATATTTATCGATGGCTTCCGCAAAACTTGGTGATGTTGTTGTTGTTGTTGACGGGGATTCAGCTCATTAGAATTCCATGAGGAGTTCTCAGATCCGCTATCGCTTATGGTCTCCGAACTGACACTATTCTTCCGATGATGGTTTGTATTTGTGGTCGAAGACGACGATGAGGGTGATGGGCTATGGATACCATGTGTTGTCGCCGATGATTGGAACTGATGATGATGGTGGTGGTTCGGAACAGCGGCACCGCTATGGTCGTGATGATGATGATGGGTTTTTGTGGTGACCACTTTGGATTTAAGTGTGCCACATGCGTGTGCCTTGCCCGTACATCCTCTATGGATTTCTGGTTTTAGGCCAGAGCCAGGCTTGTGTGGTGTCGATGGTGATATTGAGGACCGGAGCGATTGCTCAAATGATTTTGGTATGATAAACATTTGTTTTAATCTTTAACGCTCATTCAGTTTTTTTTTTTTTTTTATTTTTTATTTTATTTTTCACTCAAATATGGAGTATGCTTTTTTTTACTCTGAACTTAAGGGCACGTGTTTACATTTCGTTTTAACACTTTGTTCTATTTTTTATAAAAAAAAAAGGACTTTATTGGTAATCTTGAGATGGAAACACTGTTTACAGGGAGTTTTTGAAGTGTTCTGATAACTGCCGATTGACAGTCACTACCAATACCCTAGGTTAAGTTTATTTACTTGGAAGCGTTTTATCAGCTAGAAAGGTAGGTGGTGGCGCTTATTTATCCAGAAGCTAATCTAGTGAATTGTTTATTGTGTGCTGCGGGTTGCGACGCAGATAGATGGGAGGAGATACTAATCGCTTCCAGTTGAGTTTACTTTGTAATTGTCAACACGGAAATTGTAGAACTGCATTATGCATGAAGTGAGACGTACTATACCTTCCGTCCAGTTGTAGTTGAAGGGAATAATTAGACAGTTTTTCATGTAATGTTGATTAGCGACTTGGAATTGAAAGCACGTATCTGCCTACAACTTCCAATGGCAAATAAATGACTATGACAGTTGTAACAGTTTTATTGTTTTCTGTTAAAGCTTGTGTTCCTTTGGCGGTCATAATAAAAGAGGGTGAGATTGGAAAATAGAGTTTTTTTTTATAACTCGAGCGAGTGGTTGAATCTATTGAGGCTGGCTACGACAGGAGCAATGTTCGAAAGTTCTACCAACGGGGAAAGCATTCGTCTAAGTGGTACAAAGACCGAGCGGAAGCCTGTAGGGACGAGGCTGAGAATATCATAGGTAGTAAATAGGCAGACGGTGCTGAGAATTTGGAAAGAACACTTCTGCAGACGGCTAAGACAAACAACTAATCGCTGTCATGCAGAATGATTCATTCCATTTGGACGATGATGGAGAAAACCTCCGTCCACCGGACCAAGAAGAAGGTCCAGTAGCAATATCTAAACTAAAGTCCAAGTACTATGCTGAGCTCTTCAAGGCAGCGGGAGATGACTTGGTGAGGAGCATACACCAACTCATCTCTACAATCTGGTCGGTTAAAAGTATGCCTGGCGAAGCATTGTGTGCCCTATTTACAAGAAAGGAGATACTCTGAACTGCACCAACTACAGAGGTATAAGTCTCCTAAACGTCGGTGGCCTATAAAATCTTGTCGGCCATTCTGTGTGAACGTCTGTACCCTTTCGCACGTGAACTGATTGGCCCCTATCAGTGTGCTTTTGGAAAAGACCCAAGAATTCCAGATCGATACTCACCACCTCTTTATCGATTTTAAAGTCGCCTATGACAGCGTGAACAGGAACGAGCAATACAGAGTCATGTCACTTTTTGTCATCGCGCTGCTCCGTGAAGTTTGGTAAGAACACCACCGACTCATTTATGTCGAGAAAGGCTTAAGACAAGGTGACGCGCTATCATGTAACCTCTACAACATCATTCTTGAGGCAATCGTGTCGCATGTCAACACCAGCGGTAGGTTTTTTTTTTTTTAAATTCGTTCAATTACTTGGCTATGCTGATAATATTGACATTATTGGAAGAACGATGCGTGCTGTCAGTGGAGCATTCGCAAGTATTGAAGTGGAGGCGGCGAAAATGGGTCTGGCTGTAAATGAAGAAAAAACAAAGTACATGCTGTCCCCGGGTGCAGAATATCAAACCGTAGGCTCGTAGACTCACAATGGACAGATATAACTTTGGGGTTGTCAAGGACTTTGTCTATTTGGGTTCCACTATAACCTCTCAGAACAACATCAGTCAAGAGATCAGTCGAAGAATCACTCTTGCCAATCGCTGTTTCTTCGGGCTAAGAAGGCATCTTAGTAGCAAAGCCCTCTCTCAAAGGACCAATGAGACACTATACAAGACCCTTATCATCCCAGTCCTGCTGTATGGGGCAGAAGCGTGGACGATGACACAATCGGATGAATACAGGCTGGGGTGCTTTGAGAGAAAGATTCTTCGGGTGATATTCGGGCCTGTATGTATCAATGGAGTATGGAGGAGAAGATTCAATGACGAATGACGTATGGGCTATACAGCTACATTGACCTGGTCAAAAAGCTGAAAATACATATTAAATGGTTGGGACATGTGGGGCGTATGGACGTGAACGCACCAGCCGAGCCTTCAATTCCAACCCAGAGGGCCGACGCAGTTCTGGAAGACTAAATCTAAGGTGACGCAGCTGGAGGTAAGTGGTGGGAGACAGGCCTAGCTGGCGAGGTTTGTTGGTTGTGGCCGAGGTCGACAATGGACTATCTGCGCCACCTTAAGTAAGTAAGTTTGTACACCCGTAACTAGTGTATATTTCCAATGAAGTTCTAAGACCACTTCAATCCAGTCTTCGCAAACTATCCATGCAGAGTTCAGAGATGCTTCAGCAGAAAAGTGAGAGCCCTCTATAGAAGAGTGATACAGCAGGATTCACTGGTCAATCAGAGCCAGACAAACATGGCCTTTGGACACGCACTCGATACTTGACAACTGGTCCTACAACTTCATCAGATGCGTTATGGTGATAGTAGATATCATCAGCCAAAACAGTTACGAAGCAGCCGGAGTCGACGGGCTACAAGCGGAATTTTTTAAACACTGAGGTGTCATGGGAACACAAGATCAACTCCAAAAAATAGTCGGAAACCTCCATCTGCACGGTCCTCAAAACAGGAGATCTCCATGTTTTCACCACCAGCTATAGAGACTTTTGTTTTTTTAACCATAGCCACCTTAATCCTGTGCGGTTTCAGGTGTGGATAGACTGCTATAGATTCTAGAGAATACCCAAGAATACATCATGAAGATACCTTTTATGCTAATGTATCCTATCAGGATGACGCGACGTTGGGAAATGCTCGTTGCTCTGTCAAAATCCTACAACACGAGAAAACTTGGAAAAAGTTTTCAATGCTTAAAAAGTTAGTACGCAACATCAAGACTAGAACGACGCCATCTTTGAACAATTAAAACAGAACCTGGCAACAGATTGGACTGGTTCCGAGATCCTCAACAAATTCGTGCACACTCCGGCTGACCAGCAAAACAACATCAAAGTGAAAATCAATCGTTGCCAAACGATGTTTGTCGGGTTACATACAACAATGGAGGACTAAAGCTTTATCCAGAAGAAACGAGAAGACGCTGTACAAAGCACTCATGCTACCAGTTCGGTTCCGTAAAACTGAGTTGGATGAAAGTGGGAGAAAAGTCCTTTAAAGAACGTATGTGCCAGTTTTTGAAAACAAACGGACGAAATCTGATTGACAGGCTAGAGACCGACCCGGCAAGAGTGCATGGTCCAGCAGCACCATACACTTTGTAGTGTCCACGAACGTTTAAAAGGTACTTCATCCCGTGGGTCTTTTTATCCTGATGTTAATGGTATTTGTCCAATAAAAGAAAAATCTGCAAATATCCAGCAAAGCCTCGTTTGGCGGCTAATATGAATGATAGCCTTGACCAGCGATTCCTAATGCACATATTGTCTTTGTAGCTTTAGCTGACACCTGAGAGCTCTCCTTGATTTATAAACCTTCAATATCAAGCTTCAAGACGAAATACTAAACTTTTGAACTTGAAAGTTGGCGCCAGTACAACTTGTAGGTAAGGATTTCTTTTTTTAATTTCAAGTTAACAAGACTTTTCAACAAAAGTTACCTTCATTTGGGATCTTAAATTCATAAAAAAAAAACATTGAGAATTGTAGAGGTTGCCTCTTAGAATCAGACCTGAATGGAAATCTTCAACATAATCCACCATCTCGTGCGGAAATGTAAAAAAAACCTTAAGAATCATAAAAAAAAAAGGAAAAGAAAAGAAGAAGCGCACATGGTTAGGTTATTGTTTATGCCAAACGAAATGGAACTGTCAGATCCGATGCAGAATAATAATTGTGTCCGCATTAATTATGACGCACACTACATAAACAAGTACCTACGCCACGGGCACGGATAGAGAAGAGTCACGATTTGATATCAATTTCATTTTGTGGGGCATGAGATGGAGTACCAATCGCCACAGCAGAACTGCCAATAAAATGGTAGGCAACCAAGTTTGTACTCGAAAACCCATAAGATCAAAAAATTAAATGAATTTCCCATCTTGGGTGAACATGAGCAATATGGATGTGAAGTTTTCCGCACATCTCTTGTTGATTCCCCCTGGCTTCATCTATACCGAGGCTTCCTGAGCTCTAAGATGTGGTGGACTTTTATGTAAGGGCTTGTATAATACCATCGCCATCATCACCACCATAAAGCTACATCATCGAATGAAATGAAAACGAAACCATAACCTGGGACACGTCGAGTCGCCCCGTCGCCGTCGACGTAGACGTTACCTTCCTCACCGAGTCTTTCGGTTGGATGTATAATTTTAAGGTGTTAGTTCGTATGTCACTTTATGTTATGGGGGACTCGCGTTAAGCATGTCCTACTCGCATCTTAATAGGAAATCTAATATCAGTTACCAAGATTTAGTAGACTATACCTACTTTTATGAATCTTATGGCTATGGGTATTATTTACTCCTTGTGATGGGTGTCGGTGTTGTGTACTTGTCCGAAATGATTGTCAAAGGTGTTCTTGGAGCCCAACCGAACCAAACCGACCTTGATTTTAAATTGAAATCCATACGACTGACATTAAGTGGCATTTAAGACATGGGGGTCCGCGACTTGATGGAAAGACAGCCGGCAAAGGTATTACGTTTTGTAGGTATAAAAAGACGGATTGTTATAGTCGTATATGTGGGTTGGATTAAGATACCGTTAATGAAGAGATATATACGTATAGCTTTAGGTATGGATAAAAGCATTTTTGATGGATTAAAAAGGACGCAAATAGAACTATCAATACTCAAGACGAATTTCAGCATCATTGATGTTGAAATGATTGATGATAAATTAGATGTCAGAAAAAAAATTAAAATCAAATTTATATTATTCGATACTTTGAACGTCAAACACTTTAAAATCTCAAGCGTGGGGACATCTATAAAATTATTATGGAGACAGTTTACGGGAGCTTTTTTTTTTTGAGGCAAATCAAAGGATTTTCGGAATTTAGATTTAACCTGGTGAGTCTATGTTAAAAGAAAATACTTGACATTTTTGAGGTAAGCCGAAGAGTAATATAAATGTTGCCAAAACCCACATGGGTATCACTCAAGTTGCAGAACTATGATACAAGTTAAATCCTTGTTGGTGAAAAGATTTTTAATCTTGATCTTTGGAAACGATTAAAATGTGTCGGAAGTGTCCTTTTAGATTAAAAATACCTTCACTTGAAGCTCATTAAATAAAATGCACGACTGGGTCGCACAAACTTGCTCTTATGTGAGACAGTGTTCTTGGGGTGAAAAAAATCAGGGAAAATACTATATGAAATTTTATTGATCACTTAAAAATCAATGGTTCAAACGTTTTTTGGAAAAAATGAAGTAAGCCATATGATTTTGTTCATTGTTAAGAATTTTAAGAATTTTTTTTTTCACAGTTTCTTTTTGAAAAACTTTTCCAAATTTGTTTTGAGTATGCCAACTTCTAGAACTTTATAGTTTTTTATCAGAAAAATACAATTTAAAAAAAATTGATTAAACCGTTTTTGAAAAAACAAAAAAAATTTTAAATTTTTTTTAAAAAACTCAAAACATTTTTTTTTTAAATTTAAGATTTTTTATTATTTAGTTTATATAAGGGCTGCTACATTAAAAATTTTATCGAAATTCGTCAAGTGGCTTACGAGAAAATCGGATTTAAAAAAACCGGTCCTATGGGAGGCACCGTTATAAGACTTTGCCTGAAAAATCTATTCCAACCGAAACATAAAGTTTGCACAGAAAACACTATTCAGAAAGTTTTACCAAAATCGTAGGAGCTGTTTTTGAGAAAAATTAATTTTTCACTAAAAATCGTATGGCAGGTACCGTTAGTTTTGGAGCTAGATTGCTGATTCAAAAAAACCCTTCTGTAGGACGTCATAATAATACTATGTATCAAGTTTGAAGCAGATCGGTAAGGCCGTTTAGGCTGTAGGTGCCGATAAATACAGACGGGCAGACAGACAGACAGACAGAATTGTCGGGCCCACTGTTTTAGGCTTCTCTATCATCGTATTATCCATAAAAAATATTGTTTACGAATGCATAACTTGTCTTATGGTACCTATAATCGCAAATAAAAAATTCAATATACCCCTTTAGAACATATTTCAAAAACCAAAATTTAATATTTCAAAAAAAAAGTTTTTGAAAATTTTGAAGGTTAGAAATTACTTTTTGGCTTAAAATTTTCTTTGAAATGGATAGTTTAGTTTACGAAAAAATTTGATTTGAAAAAACCGGTTCTTATAAGACAAATTCCAAAAAAAATTCTAACTTGAAGGTACGACTGTTTTCAAAAAATTGCATTCTGAAAGTTTTACCCAAATCGTTGGAGCTGTTTTCGAGAAAATCAATTTTCTTCTTCACGAACGTATGGCAGGTACCGTTATTTTTGGACCTATATACCAAATTTTAAGCAAATCGGCACATCCGTACAGGATCTAGACGTGCGAACAGACAGACAAACGGACAGACAGACGGACGAAGTTTCCAGATCCACTTTTTTCGACTATAACTATCGTAATTTTTTTTTGCACGAATCCATAACTTGCCTTATAGTATAAGGATAATTGGGGAACATTGATACAGAATTTTAAGGAATTAGATGTGTATGGAGGGTTTCAGAAATGCCAATTTTAAAAGTATAAAAGATTTTGGTTTATTTTTTGCAATGAATTTTTATATTGTTTGTTTTATGTAGTGCAAGTTGGTGCGACCTAATCGTGCATTTTACTTTACTTTAATCCGCGGTTGGAAACTGCTCAACTTAAGGGGCACATTGATACATGAAATGTACTAACAACCATGGGATGAGATGAAATTTTCGAATTTTTCGAATTACAGTATACAACCTCAATAAAAGCAATTTATAAAGACTCCTGCTTTGTTGACAAACATTGTTTTTAAAAGTATTATTATTAAGCTTTCGTCAGCTTTAAAGTTCTTTCTTATTGAGTTTTATCTTCGATAGAAACTCTTCCATCAAAAAAGGCTGTCATTATCTTTAAGGCTTCCGAACGGATACTTCAAAAAAGCTGTTATAGTTAGAAATAATTTTGCTATTAAAAAGCTTTTATAATTGAGGTTTATCAAAAAGTGCTTGAAACAGGAAGTCTTTCAGAAGCATCTTATCTGAAATCGAATCCTATCAAAAAACACGCAATTCAAAATGTATAAGGTTTGTGAATGAAAACTTTTCACTTACAAATCTAAAAGGTTTCCAGGAGGATTTAAGCCTGAAGGATTACGTTTTCAAGTAGTGCCAATTTAAATCATTGATTGTTATACAGATGACACCAACAAACCGGCCAAGCTGGCGTAGTATGTTGGTTGATGCCGTAGTCCACAATGGACTGTCTGCGCCACCTTAAGTAAGTAAATACCTAAGTTATACAGATCAGATTCTCAGTCGTGAAGATCTCGCAAAAGTTCAAATTTTAAAGAACTGATAAAAATATAAACTGGTAATTTGGTTTCGATTATGTTTCACGCTTAACATCATACCGCTGTGGAAAAGCACTAACTTGTTTCGGTAAAGCTTTTATTATGCAAAACCAAAACCAGTGTTATTATTCCGGTTGGATGGTAGTATCAGTATCTGCAAATTCGTAACTGATCTTCTCAAGAAATTAAAGTTTAATACATATGTCAGTACCAATGTGTTATCATAACGCTGTTGCAATGGCCTCACGGAAATAGAAAATAACATCCCTGTCCCGTTTTCTTGCCTGTTCATAAGGCTTTAAGTTTTATTAAATAGCTCCAAATTTGGTTACAAAAAAAAATTACTCTATAAGCTGCCCTATGCTCCAGGAGCAGTTGAAGTCCGGCAGATTTTGCAGCCGGACAATAATGATGTGCTTTTAGCTGCATGAGAAGTTTCGATGGTTGTTGTCTATGGTTTGACAGTTGAGAATGTCAAACTGTGTTGACATTTCTGTTCAGTAATAGTTATAATTTACCAGATTATCTATATATAAATAGACAAGCAGTTTTTTTGTGGTATCAATTGCGAGGTCGTTACCCAATCGATTGAGATTATATATATATCTTTGGAAAGGTATTACTGAGTAGGTGTGCTGGAAATATTTTGTTTTGAATTTTTTTTTTTTTTGAAAATACAGGTAAAAATGTCTTGGTGTGTTTTTTTTACCAAATTTTTCCTATAAATTCGCTGTGAAATTTTTTTTCCCACAGTTTTGGGCATTTTAATGGCCGAATTTTGGCCCCTGGGCGATTCTAGTATTAATAAAAAATGCATTCGAACAATATTTCTGTCTTGAATTATTATTTTAAGTTTCAAAGCCCTTTTAAACACACATGTTATAAGCAACATTATCGTATTCAAAAGCAGCTTCGATAGATCCTTACCGAAGTTAAATTCACGAAGAAAGTTTAAAAAAATTTGTTTAATTTCTGCGTGTATCTGCACAAAACACTGCAAAGAATACAAAACACAAATAAATGCAAATTTGAAAAAGAAAAGAAAACATGTGACACCAATAATTTGTATTTGTATCTTTAACTTTTTTTATCAATTCCGTATATTTCCCATGCAGAGATGCCATGTGCTCCTAGCAAACCAAAATAAAGAAAGCAAAGAACGTGAGTCCATTAAATTAAAAACTGAAACCAACGATTCTATTTTAAAATTCGTAAATATTTGCAAAGTGCAAATATTACTTCAAATTCAAAACAAATAGAATTTATCGAAATTGGTACTATTCTTTTGCGATGTATCTTTGCTAAGTAACTTTTCCATAACAAAAAAAAAATTCAAACATAATAATTGTTTTTAGATCTCAAAAACCTCCTAGAAAAAACATATTTGTCAAGCTTTGTTTTTTTTTACACTAACAAAACATTTCTCAAGAGGTCTTCATAAAAAGTGCAGGAAAAATATAACAAAAACAGAAGTCGATGTGATAATCATTAGTTTGAGTGTAAATTGATTTCATCAACTAAAACTGTTTGCTTTATTGATTCATGTAACGTAAAAGTTAAACAATCAAACTCGCAATCAACAGGTAAACAGAGTATCCAGTTCTGAAGGAGACAGATACAAGATACATCGACAGGCGAATGATCTTTGTTGACATTTTTTTTTTCTCTTTTTAATTAAAATCGTTAACTAACAATTAACGTGAAATAAAGCATGAAAAGCAGCGTAGGAGGCATTATTGACAAAAAAAAATAAAAAGAATTATGAAATTCTGGGAAATTTATGTTTCGAAATTAAGACTGCAAACAGCAGCTTAATTTTTTCTTATTGACAAAATACTTGATCACCGTTGAAAGTGTTATTTATTTTAAAATAATTAAAATGCAACCGATTCTTGGGAACTAGTTTTGTTTTCATTTTGTATTTTTTTCAAAAACCCGACTGTCATCAAGTTTAAGTCGATCATTATCCAGTTTTTTTGTGAATTTTTTTTTTTTTGATTATTCAAACAAAACGGATACCTTTTTTAATTGCCAAAACCAATCAAGAGTAGGTTATCAGGATTTGATTTGAATTAATTAAAAGAAAGGTGAAAGGAATTTATTGCGCATCTTAAAATGAAACGAAGTTAATCTAAAATAGAAGATGATGGCAAAATTGAGAAATTGTTAAACAATAGACAGTGCTGGGGTTAGAGTGGGTGGAATGAGGGGTATACATTAATGTGTATATACTGTACACTGAAAACAATTTTGGATGTAATTTAAGGATTTTTTTATGTAACAAAATAAATTTTGTTTGATTGACTAAATTCGATATTTATTTAAACTTCAACAAGATTTTATCAATTTAAGGAATATTGACGAATCGGATGCCTAAACAATAAAGGGAAAAACATCGGGATTCCTTAGCTTAGAGGATTTACATATTGTGTTTGTTGATTTTGAAATATCATTCAATAGACAACCACAAGATCTGATATGGTTGGCCCTCAGACAACTAGCAGTTCCATAAACCAATGTGCGGATGCTCTTGGACATGTAAGAAAAAACAGTTACAAAAGTAATATGTCCAGCTGGAGTCACCGAAGAATTCGAAATAACACTAAGTATGTATACCGCAGGGAAGCATTTTTAGTCCCCTGCTCTTTATTGCAGTCCTTCACTACCTGCTTGAAGTGACGGACCCCAAACTGCATCAGTTATTCTTTGCTAAAGATGGATCCATCATAAGGGGGATCTATTTAATGAGCACTTGAAGTATGGTTGGACGTTTTGGAGGGAAATGGGTACCGTTTAAGCCTCAAAAAGACTTAATACTTGTACTCCCGGTTTCTGATCCACACATGCTAATTTTAGACATTTAATTGAATGGAAGAATCATTCCCATGGGTACTAATTTTCAATATTATGGATTTGGTTGTGCGTCCGGGGTCCGGCACCAAAATACGGTTCACAATATTGGAAAATGTACAAAACGCATGAGAATAAATAAAATGAAGATGCTTCGTACGGCTTTATTGAAAAAGAATTACGAAGATCCAAGTAAGCTTTCACTTCAAAAATACCACTAGAAAAAAAAAAAAAAAAAACAAGATGGGGCATGACCGGCTGAGCTGAAGTTTAAAGAAGAGACCTTGTAAACCCCTTCAAAAAGGCAATATCTACAAATCTCCAAAACGATCGCAAGAGAGGGAGAGCAGAAGCATGTCTAAAAACTCTTTGAACAAACAAATGCAGCGACACTTGTATTTTGTTGGCATTGGATATGGAACAATTTGAAACCGGGAGCTTTGTCAAAGCTTTCTGAGTTCAACTCGGCGAACCGCACTTATCACTGATCGCTGATTGGAAGCATTTAAGTTCACTTTTGGTGCACAGATTTTGTGAGATAGTAACAGCTTGAGCGAAGTATGGAAGAATGCCGATGCTTAATTATTTAAGCTTGCAATAGCTGTCAAAATCATTTATGACGTTTTCCATAACGATTAACGGCATTCAAAATATTTTTTGCTTAAAACTATAGTTTCACTTTATCCAAATGGGAAACTTCTTCTAAAGGGTATTTTCTGGTTCGATAGCATATATTTATAGACATTTTCATTTCGAACCTCCTATTTTTAGTGTATGAAGAATACTTCCATTAATTGTGGAAACTAAGAGTCAAAGTTTAGACGAATAACAAGCTTTGTAATTAGGAACTTTAAATGACAATGTTACTTTAACGCTAAAAATATGGCTAGTTCTATGAAAACAATACCGTCAAAAATTCGACATTTTCCATGCTTGTTGGCAGAATGTTATAAACTGAAGCAATCAGAAAACGATAATAGCCCAGTCATTTTAGGCATTTTAAACCCCAATCTGCGGAAAAATTCCAATCAAGCTGAATTTTGGTACACACCTTTACTACGGCGTTGTTATGAAGATGTGAAAAATCGACATTGATATCGTGCCGGCAAAAAAAGTTATGAAGGTCAAAAGGTCACGAAAACCTAAAAAAAAACCGTTTTTCGCAAATATCTCGGTTTCTATAGCTCCAATGATTTTAACGTGTATGACAAAATTGTAGAACATAATTTGCTGTTTAAGCTGTTCCACCCTCCTTTTCAAATTCCATTTCTTGGTAACGAATTGACATACAACAATCTTCGCCCTAGTTATATGGTAGGAAATTTAATGCTTTACAAAAAAGGTCTTGTATACTTTTGCCGTATTAAGTAAGGAAAAAAAGTTATTGAGGGAAAACCGGAGCAAAGTCGAACATTTTGCAATTCCCCCTTTTCCTCTTTTTCCGTATCTCGGTAACGAAATGACATACAACTATTTTTGTACCAACAATATTTTAGTAAATTTAAAGCTCTACAAAAAAGTTCACTACACTTTTGCCGTAGAACGTAAGCAAAAAAAGTTATTGAGCGAAAACCGGAGCGAACTCGAAAAGTTTGCAGTTTCCCCTCCTCCTCTTTTTCAACAGGGCCGGTGAGGTCCAAAACTTCGTCAAATGTTAATTCAATATTCCTGAACAATATCTCAAAGTTTGATTAACTTCCGACCTTTTTCTACCTGCCCACTGTATACTAAGAACAAAGTAATATATAAAAATTAGGGCGGAATGACAATAGTAATGGGCATGGCCTGGCACCTGGTGGGCAAGCGGGGATCGTTGGGGGGTGTAAAAAGTTGGTAATCTTAACAAGAAGCCATAAAAACAGCAATATTTCGTGATTTCTCGGGTATATCCGAAGAAATAAGGTGGAATTCTTCATTTCTTGGCATTTTTTGGCGAATTTTGAAAAATGACCTTTTTTTCAAAGTGCCATATCTCGTTAACTAATCGACATACAAAATTGATTGTACTAACAAAATTGTAGCAAATTTTATGTTCTACAATTTTGTCATACACGTTAAAATCATTGGAGCTATAGAAACCGAGATATTTGCGAAAAACGGTTTTTTTTTTAGGTTTTCGTGACTTTTTGACCTTCATAACTTTTTTTGCCGGCACGATATCAATGTCGATTTTTCACATCTTCATAACAACGCCGTAATAAAGGTGTGTACCAAAATTCAGCTTGATTGGATTTTTTCCGCAGATAAAACCTAAAATTACTGGGCTATAAGGTCACATAAACACACTTTTTTAGAGTTTGTCATGAACGAGCTCATTTGATTTGGTAGTTAGTCATTAATTGTAAACTAACCAACTAACATTATTTAAATGTTTTATTTTACTGACATTTTTTTTTACGCATTTTAAATCATTTTCACAAGAAATTTTGAAATAAATAATAATTGTTCATTTATCATACCCCATTCATTGTTTTGAAACAAAGTTTTCACGTTTTTTTGTAGCTTATCACAACCTTTAAAAATGAATTGCAAAAATGTATGATCCATCATAACTTTCGAATGACTCCACACAATTGGATAATTTTTTTGTTTGTTATTGTCAGGACAAGGTTTGTATAAAAGAAAAAATGTCACAAATGCAGTTTTAATGCATTTTGCCAAATTAATAATAATTAATCTTATGGTGGGATCTTTTGAGGATGTCTACGAAGGTTTTTTGTGAAGTTTGGTCAAAATTCGGTAAAGTAATTTGACAGTAATACACTTGTGGTGCATTTTTTCACAAATTTCAAAAATTGTCAACAATTGGAATCGCAATGCAAAGTTGTATAGTCTATTAAAAATTAAATTGGAAGACTTCACTGGATTGTAATGCGCCTTAAATGGTTGGGAAAGGTGGGTGAATAGGGAACAATCCAATTGAAGTGGACCACATAATCGTTTGTTTAGGATATTTAAAGTTATACAAATTTTATAATCAAATCAATTGCGGTGTTTTGTTAAAATACAGCATTTAATTTTCGACGAATTAAACTCTACACGATTGGCGTTACTTGTTAAAATAACGGTAGTTTTTTATTTGACAGGTTAATCAATTTCGTTACATCAAACTCGTCAACATATGAAGTTTTTGATAATTCAACTGATTTTAATTTACTGGAAGTGTTAGTTTCCTCCAGTCCGCTACTGTACGCCCATGTGGAGGTGAGGCGTGCGTAAATAATGAAACAAAAAATAATATATTTCAAAAATAATAAAAAAAGGCGGTACGGAGTTCGCCGGGTTAGCTAGTTAATATATAAATTGAATCACTTATTTCTAAATTTTCAGGAGATGAAAAAAATATTGTATATTTTGTTTTTTTGTTCTGAAAATAAGTGATTCCATTGTGAAACAGCTCCAAGCTGGCCGGAACCTTGTAAATAACGCTCGCAATCATTTCTGTGTGTGCGATCATAATCTGCAGGATTGGAAGGGACCTACAATTTACTATCGAATCTGAACGGTTAATAGAGATGCACTTTTTTCTTCGCGGTTTTATCACTTCCTCGTAAGAAGTAGTACTCCGGAAAGAAACTTGGGATCGAACTCGGAGCTTTCGGCGGGGCAGTCCGGCAAACTTTCATCTAAGGCACCAGGTTCTTCATCTCAAGCCTTTTTTTGAATTTAGTATTTTGGCAACTTTTTTTTTACATAATCTTATATATTATGGGAGTTGATTATCAATTAACTTATTGAAAACTACATAAGAAAGCATGAGGGCGGTCGAAATTTCCTACAATCTTTTTATGCAGTGTGTTTCCTAATGCGTAGACAACAATTTGAGAAATGGTTTATGAACTTATTTGAAGAACAAAATTGTTCTACAGTAAAACCCCATTTCCAATTTTTTTTATTTAAAAAGAAAAATTACCTTACAGTTTTTCGCAACCTTCTCAGGAATTTTGATTTTTATTATTGTTATCTTCATTAAAAAATTTAGTACAACGCTATGTTTACGATGCATTTTCGGTAGAAAATTGACCCAAAAGTCAAAAAATTAGAATGGGCAGGAAAAATGGAACATTCTACGAACAGGATGTTTAAGACTGAGACAAGATATCAAATTTATTTAAACGCGATTACAAAGATAAATATTTTACCTTAAAATAAAGTTCTAAGCAGGGTTTTTATTCTAAGTATTAAGAGAACTATTTGCGTAAGCATACATATGTCAGGGTATAACAAAGTAAGCTTTTTTTAAAACCATTGTAATTGATATCAAAATTGGAAATTTCTTTTAGACGAATTAGGAAACACTCTATATAAATATGTTCTGCATTTTGAATTTTACTCTCTTTCTAACAAAAAATATGATTTTTAAATATTGTATCCTCTTCTGTTTTGCAGAAGTCGAGATAGCAGAAACACCTAAACACATAGGACCAGCTGAAAGGCATCAAGTTATGTAAACGCTTACAATGCATATAACGCTGTGCAGGACAGCGAAAGGAATTGAGCTTGAAAGAATCAGACTTAGAAAGATCCAAGGAAGCCTCTAAGTCAAAAATTCAAAAATCTTAGTCGTTTTTGTTTTGTTTAATAAGGATGCTGTGTTCTTCGTAAGAAATGCATTATGCAATATCATATAACATTTAAGGAAAATCATGATACAGGAGAGGCAGACCTGAAACGTAGCAATATCAGCATCTCGGTGTCCTTAGTAAGGGAATAATCTAGTATTGTGGAGTTATTGATGGTTTTGAGTTCAAATCAGGGAACACCACTTACAAACAGGGTTATAATTTATGAGAAGTTTCACTTGGACTAGGAAAGTTGCGATCCTTAGTTGTGGTTACAAAACCGATGCAAACGAAAACCCACTAACAAGTTTTCAAAACACTTAATCATTTTTTTTTTCTTTTTCTAACAAATTATTGTTCATATCCTATTTTTCCGACGACCTTATCGCCTTGGATCGCAATTCACCCACTAAACACAAGTGATCCACCTTTGGAGTTGGTCCGTTTTGACCTTAGAAAACATAAACATGGCCTACAATGGCCCGCAAAAACAATATTTAAAAACAGTGGGATAATGAAAAAAAAGATGGAAGTTTTTTTTACTAAATTAGAAAAAAAAGAAAAAACAAAAATTTAACATTTGTTTCAGCTGTCTTTTTACACTTTCCACCCAATAAAACGCTCCTTTACAAGTTGAGCGTTATAATTAAAAAACATAATTTTTGAACTTGCATTTAACTTAAACTTGAAAAAATAGACCTTGAATTTCCAATTTAAAGAAAATTACTAAAAAAAAATATTCAGTCATCCGTTAAGCTAACAAAAGAAACACTTCAAAAACCCCTCAAATAAACATCAGTCATTAACTCTATTCATTCATTATATAATGATTACTGATCATGATCACCTTTTTGACAAAAAAAAAAAAACTAAAAAGATCACTAACAATAAACCATTCAACAATTTGCAATTTGTCACATCAAAAATCATTAAAATACACTTCACCGTGACACTATTTATGTTGTTGGTTTAATTTTTTTTTTTTAGGTTTATTACCACTATTAACAAATTTTGCCACAAAAACATGCGCGCTTATAGACAAATAATTTAACTCTCGCATAAATATTTATCAATTCAAATATACATTTTTTTTGCGCGATCAATCGATGAAAAGCGCACTTAAATCCGGCGGTGCAGCATTAGCTTCCACACTCTGCTGTTCAATTTGTGATAAATGGTTTTCATTTCGCACGACAATCATTCCATGCGATTGGATTCCGTAAGTTGCATACCCGCATCCGCACCCGCATAAAAAAAAAAACACACCCGATCGAGTGATCTGCGAGGAGATAGATACACTGTAAAAGATACAAAAGTATCTTACAGCAAGTTTTATGATTATGTTTAAAATTATCCAAAACTCATCGAAAAAAAAACGAAACGACTGATCACGAGAAGTATCTGCAAAAGATACAAAAGTATCTAACTATCTATCTCAAAGTCTCTATACTTTAAAACTATCCTCAACTCGACAAACAACGAACCGAACGAAACGATCTTCAGCGAGACTCTAAACGCACTGAATCCGACCAAATTGGAGTTTGGAGTACGTACCTATAAAATACACTCAGATCCAACACTAATGCTCCAATCCCACTATGAAAGATACCAATAATAATTTGTATCTACACCGCTCTGTTTGGGTCTAGTTTGGAGTGTCTTATCTCTCCCATAGACAGGGTTTTCTTGATGTTTGATGATTTATTTTGAGTTACTGAGTTGGAGCTATTTCCCTACTGTTTTTGCATTTGAGTTAAAATTTCGAGTGGAAATAATATTGTTTTGAGTGAAAATAAAATGCAAATCCAGAAAATTCATTAACAAACATTTTAAATTTTTAATCAATGAAAATATTCCGATTGCGTGTTTTGTGGTCGGTCGGCTATTTGTTATGTAGTTCAGTTTGTTTAATATTCTTTATCGTAAAAATGAAAAGAAATCTCAAAAAGGCGATGTCTTAAGTTTTTTTATTGCATTGAGCCGTTTTAATTCATATTCGTTGCGCGTAGGTAAAAAAAAAAAAAAAAAAAGACATCAGAGCAACAAATGAATTATTTACAAGGCACATACCTTGCCTAATGACTTCATAGACAACAAGCAATTAAATTTTATAGATTTCTTCAAAACTAGGCCCGTTTCAAAATTTTTCACTTGTTTAACTACCGAAAATAAAAATGTATAAATCTTATCACAGATATCATTTTAAGACTCGTTTATGAATTTGGGTTTTTATTGGTTTTCTTTTGAGGATGTTTAAAGATTAAATTTCCGTTTCCGTTGACTTAATATTACAAACTAGGTGTAAAATATTTTATTTAAATATTTTCGTCAAATCGGGATTGAAGGTGAGTAGTAAATACATGCTTTAAATCACAGATTAACCTAATTTTCCAAAGTTTTTTTTAACAACAAAGTGAAGATACTACGAAGCCCACAAAAATGCAAATATTTCATTAGATTGAAATTGCAGACTGTGAGGGACCTGTTTAAGGCTTTAATATGAATATTCCCTTGTTTTTTTGTAAATTTAGCAGTTAAAAATAAATTAATTAAGAAAAAGAATTTTTGCTTAAGATGCTGAATTGAAAGGTTTCACATGAAAATCTGGTGGGATTTTATATGCGTCGCTAAGGATATAAAGGATTTTTTAATTAGGGCTGTTTCTGAGGTAAGTATAACATGACCCATGTATGCCATTATGTTTGAATTATGACATTGTTTATATGCCTGCCTCAGTTTCTTATGACGATTTTTATTGGAAATCCCAGATTTTCTTCTCAGATTTCATCTTTTTTTTTTTTGTAATTGACAATACACCAAATCCACTAAAAACCGCATTCATTTTTCACGTCCACAAAAATATTATTAAATCATTCTTTGCCAGTTCATACCTACTTTAATATGTAATGAATTTTCAATACATTTTCAGCCTTTTTTTGACGTGATAACGTCTAATAAATCGGAAAATGTCACAGTCACAGTCACGTTACATATAGCTGCTTTGATAGCCTAGAAAGTCGATAAAGTGGGAGGGGAGGTCGTTGGGTGGTTGGTTGGTAATTGTAAGTGGTGGCGGATGTGTGTGTGTGTGTGTGTGTGTGTGTGGGGGGGGGGTAGTGTCGGGAAGAGGAGATTGTCAAAAATGGTGGGTGGTTCTAGCTGGTTTGGGTGGTGTCAAAACTAATAGGAGGTTCCTTGGTGGCTGTAAGTCGGATGGGGGGAGGGGGGGTGAATTGTCAAATATGGTGGGTGGTTTGTTGTAGGTGGGTTTATTGGTTGGCAGTTTTGGTGGTGCGGATGGCTAATTTGATGGGGTGCGATGAAAAAGTTGTCAAAAATGGCGGGTGAGTGAAAGGTGGTGTAGGTGGTTGGATTTGGGGAATTGATGTTGGGAGGGGGGTGAGGAAAAAATTGTCAAAAATGGTTGGTGGCTGTAGGTGTGATGGGTGGTTGTAGGTGGGTTGGGTGGTTGGCGGTTTAGGTGGTGAGGATAGTTGATTTGACTGGGGACGATGAAAAAATTGTAAAAAACGTTGTATGAGTGGAAGGTGGTTGTGGGTGGGATGGGTGGTTGGATTTGGTGTTGGGAAGGGATGAGGAACAAATTGTCAAAAATGGTGGGTGAGGAGCAGGTGGAGTGGGTGGTTGGATTTGGGGAGAGGATTTGGTGTTTGGGAGGGAATTGTCAAAAATGGTGGGAGGTTGGTTGGTGGTTGTAGGTGGTGTGTGGCTTTGGTGGTGGTTGTAGGAGGTGTGTGTGGTTGGTGGTGGTAAGGAAAGGGTATTTATTGTGTGAGGGGGGGAGGGAAGAAAAAATTGTCAAAAATGGTGGGCTGTTGGTTGGTGGTTGTATGTGGTGGTGGGAGGTTGATGTTTGGGGGGAAGGGGTGAGAAAACAAATCAAAGATGGTGGGTGGTTGGAGAGATACAAACTACATATGAACTGTTTTGTGAACTGTTTATCACGTAAAATTATCGTCCGTAAACCGACTTTACAGACAACCATGGTTTTTCTAAATTTATTTATTACTTTTCAATAATTACAACACTTTACAATCATTATTAAAAACAACTTTCTTTTATCAAAAGAATCGAATGATTGAATTCTTGCAATGGAAAAAACAAAACTTCAAAAACAGCTGTTCGATAGTAGGTATTGTGGTGGTGTGTGTTAAATCTCGTTTGAAAATGAGATTTCAGATTTTTTCTTGAGAGCAAAAGAAGTGTTCTGCGGTGACCAATGGAAATCAAAATTTAGATGGCAGAGCAAAAAAAGCTCTCAGGGCAAAAAAAATTGCTCTGGCGTGACCAATATAAATCGATATTACTGTACCGTGTTGTCCAGATACAGCTGAATTTGAGTAATAGGTCGCATAGACCTTCGACTTTAGTCAACTCCCTAAAAAATGTAGCAAGGTCCACCTTGATGATAAATTCACGTCACCTCTGCTAGAGATAACCTCAAATTCTAATCGTGGAGCCCGCTAAATGGACCACAAGAAATTGGTAATCATTTTTCTGTATAGCAATTGCCATTGAATTTGACCGCCTCACTAACGTCTCTTTTGAAAAAGTACGGGCCAGTGACGACGAATATCCAGGCGCAGGGAAACTGGTCCCGAAGTAAATAGTCCCGAATTTGACTTCCTAATCTTAATTTGGGACTTTTGACCCACCATGATGGGTTATATGTAAGTCCCGAAAGTCAAATTCGGGACTTTTGACCTCGGGACCAGTTTCACCGCGCCGGTTCATGACACCAAGTATGTAGGTAATGTTTATGTGAACATAGAGGTAGAAGGTTCAGCGTAACAATTAAAGCCTTTGTCGGGCCGGGTATAGGAGAACCCGTAGCACTTACTTACATGCCAGCCGTGAAACTTTTTTTCAACTTATCAATATTGCAGATTCTGAAGTGAAAGCCACGATAGCGCTTGTCCATATAGACGAGGCAGAGTCAAGGTTGATATTTAAGTTTTGGTTGTAATGAGTATCAGTTCCAGTGCTTTGATTAACGCTAAGTCGGTAACATATGGCCCAGTTGCTAAACTTCCTTAAAGATATCTCCGTTACTGATTACGGAGAACTTCTCTAACTAACTATTTATTATCATTCTAACAAAAATTGGAAAAGAACTCAAGATTAAGGACGGATTTTGCAGAGTGATATGCATAATGATCTTTGTTCGTTATTAGAATATAACCCTTCACGAGGTATTTATTTGTTGGGGAAGGTCGCTCGTGACAGATTGTAAAATCCCAGATTTTTATAAACGGCGTTGTATAACCAAAATTTTTTTTTGCAAATAAATTTATTTATTCAAAAAAATATGATCTACAAAATTTCCAATTTGTAAAATTAAAATTGAACCGTATTGGTTCAGTTTCTCGTGTCATCCATCATAAATCATAGAAACCCTATAAAAAATATATTTCTTAAGACACAAACCCAGACACAGAACAACTTAAAAAAAAAAACAATAAAACCGAAACCTTAAGTCGTGATTCGCAACTTTTTTTTTCTGACAAAAGCTGTAGGTTACATGTCACACTAAAAAAAAATCCAAAATCTAACTCTGAGTCGGATGGATGTCAAGCATGAAAGAGTCATAGTCTGTGCCATGCCGCCTCGCCGTGGTGATCAACCCATCAACTTCCTACGATCTTCAAAAAGAAAAATCCAGTAAAAATATACAAAAAATTAGTTATCTCACAAATATTAACAACACCTATAAGATACTGTTTTACCATTTTTGTTTTTGAAATTGTCACATATAAATCTAAGACCACCACTTCCATCCAACATAATATCTGAATCTGGCACGTGGGTATTTCTATATTTTTTTTATACAATCCAGTTCCAGTTCGACCACTCTGAATCTTGAAATGCATTAATAGGTGCACCGATACCTACATCAGATACACAGTAGGCGGACAAGAATTATCATAGATACGACAGACGGACGTATGGATGCCAAACTCAAATGGCTAACTAAGTTGTTTTTTTTTTTAATTTAAGAAATCATTTTTCTTATAATCGATGAAGCGGAAATGTATCTTGCATCTATCAGATGTCGTCGGCGCGGCGCTTGGGTTGCAACAACAAATCAGTTGTTGATATGACAAATCAGTTCGTCAATTAATTTTCACTCGAGTTATAACGGAAACCACAAAACACCTTCACACAATTTTAAGTGCAATTAATTTTGGCTAATGATTGAAAGATACGTAGGTTAGGTACACACAAATGGATTTTGCGAATTTACAACCATCAATTGAGCGATAGGGTCAAGTTCGCTATAGTGAGGTGAATAACTCATGAGAGATGCGTAATTTCAAAAGATATAATCGTTCATTACCATTTGAGCATTTTTTTAAGCTAACGGTGGCTTTACCTAAGTATTTTTTATTTGATTTAAGTTCAGACGTGGGATATTGATTTTTATGGATGTCTTGAACAGGTCAGGTGGGTAATGTTTGATTTGAATAGTTTATGGCTTTCGAGGTTAATGGTATTTTGACTTCTTGGAACTTTATTTATTTTTTGGACAAATTGGATAATATTAATTCACAAAAAAAAAAAGGTTCAGTTCATATGCTAGATAAGATCATGCTAATTGATTGATTTCTTCTTTAGCATCATGATTTTAATTTTCCGAGCAATTAGCACAGCAATAAAAACATTTTAAAAAATTTCAACTTCAAATGGACATACGAGTTTTTCGTCAATACCTAACCTATAAGGACTTTAGAGTGAGCGACGTAAAATGATTTTAGAAATTACTAAAGTTGCCGATTCATATAACTGTTTAACGATGGGGTTAACCGAATTTAATGTGCGCCACTGGATCGAATTGAACAACAACGCATTTTACTGTCAAATATAAGTTGAAGAGAAACTTTGAGAGAAGGCTTTGCTACTAAGATGTCTTCTATGCCCGGAGAAACAGCGATTAGCAAGAGTGATTCTTCGACTGATCTCTTCACTGATGTTGTTCTGAGGGGTTAAAGTGGAACCCAAATAGACAAAGTCCTTGACAACCTCAAAGTTCTATCTGTCCATTGTGACGTTTTGTCCGAGCCTACGGTGATGATCTTCTTGACCCGAGGACAGCATATACTTTGTATTATCTTCATTTACAGCCAGACCCATTCGAGCCGCTTCCACTTCAATACTTGCGAATGCTCCACTGACAGCGCGCTTCGTTCTTCCAATAATGTCAATATCATCAGCATAGCCAAGTTATTGAACGGATTTAAAAAAAAAATCGTACCCCTGGTGTTGACATGGGAGTTGCTAACGATTGCCTCAAGAATGATGTTGAAGAGGTTACATGACAGCGCGTCACCTTGTCGTAAGCCTTTCTCGACATTAAATGAGTCGGTGGTGTTCTTACCAACCTTGACGGAGCAGCGCGAGTTCTCCATAGTCATCCTGCACAATCGAAAGAGTTTAGCAGAGATTCCAAGAAGTGACATGGCTCTGTATAGCTCGTTCCTGTTCACGCTGTCATAGGCGACTTTAAAATCGAGAAAGAGGTGGTGAGTATCGATTTGGAATTCTTGGGTCTTTTTCAAAATCTGCCGAAGTGTGAAAATTTGGTCGACGGTTGACTTACCGGGCCTGAAACCACACTGATATTGGCCAATCAGTTCACGTGCGAAAGGGTTCAGACGTTCACACAGAATGGCCGACAAGATTTTATAGGCGACATTTAGGAGACTTATACCTCTGTAGTTGGCGCAGTTTAGAGTATCTCCTTTCTTGTGGATAGGGCACACAATGCTGAGGTTCCATTCGTCAGGCATACTTTCATCCGACCAGATTGTACAGATGAGTTGGTGTATGATCCTCACCAAGTCATCTCCCGCTGCTTTGAAGAGTTCAGACGTAAAGCCATCCGCTCCAGCAGCCTTGTTGGATATTGCTACCCGAACTTCTTTGTGGTCGGGTGGACGGAAATTTGGTGCATCATCCAAATCGAATGGATCATTCTGCCTGGCAGCGATTAGTTGGTTGTCTTAGCCGTTTAACAGTCTGCAGAAGTGTTTTTTCCAAATTCTCAGCAGCGATTGCGTATCTACTATGACATTACCACCCTTGCCTCTACATGCTTCCGCTCGGGCTTTGTAACCCTTGGATGAATGTTTTACCCTTCGGTTGAAGTTTTGAGCATTCCTTCTGCCGTAGCACCCCTCAATAGATTCAACCATCCGCTTTTCCAGTTCTTTCTTTTTCTTTTTGAAAAGCCGATGTTCCTCCTCCCTCTTTTGCTGTTATACCGCACGGGAAGTGCTCTTGGCAGCTCTGGTTCTGGCCTGCAGAACTGCATGATAGGCTTCGTCTTTGGCCAAGTGTGCGAGCCTGCACTCATCATCGAACCAGGTGTTTCGTTGTGGTCGCCTAATGAAACCCAAAACAGCCGTAGCTGCGGTTTTGATGGCCATTTTGCAATGTTGCCACTGGGCCTCTGGGTTTGGCGCAGGCGTCGGGCTTGTCGAGAGATAAGAGGAGACATGATTGGCAAAGGTTGTGGCGTACTCTTGTGATTGTAACTTCGCAACATCAAACTTTCTCACAGTGGATGCTCGATTCTGCGGTCTGGTGGAGATCCGCGTTCGCACTTTAGCTACAACAAGGTAGTGGTCCAAGTCTATGTTGGCTCCTCGGAAAGTGCGGACATCCATGACACTGGAGTCTTGTCTGCTATCAATCGCAATGTGATCAATTTGACTGACGGTATTTTGATCAGGAGACCGCCAGGTCCCTTTGTGTATATTGAGGTGTGGGAAGTATGTGCCCCGCAGCAAAGTCGATGTCTGTGTCCGTTACTGGAAGTGTTGTCGTGCAGGCTATGCTTTCCGACTGTCGAACCAAAGTTACCCTCTTTTCCGATTTTGGCGTTGAAGTCACAAAGAATAATCTTAGTGTCGTACTTCGGGCATTTATCACACGTCTTTTCGAGAAGATCGTAGAATTCTTCTTTGGTCGTGTCATCTTTTTCCTCCGTGGGGGCGTGGACGCAGATCAGCGAGATGCTGCTGGATTTGGGCTTAATGCGGATTGTGACAATGCGTTCGCTTATGCCACGAAACCCTAAGACTTCTTGCCTAAGCCTTCCTATAATCACAAATCCGCGTCCAAATAGACGCTGTTTTCTTGTCCTGTAGCACTTGTCGTAGTAGATGTCACAGTTTTTCATCCTCCTTGTGCCTTCACCATCCCATCGCACTTCTTGGATGGCTGTTATGTCGGCTTTGACACCATCTAGGGCCTCCACTAATTGTTCGGCGGCACGTGGTCTGTTAAGGGTCCATACATTCCACGTGCAGAACCGAAATTCGTTGTCCTTGTTTCGTTTGCTAGGTTCGTCATCAGTAGGGTCATTCATGTCCGAGGCAGTTGGTTATTTCGGAACAAAAGGTTTTTACGTGGTAGGGAAGTTACCCCGACTCACAACCCCCAACCTGGGGGACCATGCCCTATGCTGTTCTCCTTGGACAAAAGGAGCTGCAGAAATCCAGAGTCAGTAACCCACTACGGGGATGCGAGACCTGAGCTCCGAATATGTCGAAGTAGCTCAATGAGGTGTCTACCATGCTGACTGTAAGCGTCGCCGTTGGTTCACTTAATTGGAAGCTCATCCGCCGCTCGCTTGCTTTCTGAGGGGTTCGTACAGAATAAACTACTACCCAAAAAGAGAAACAGAGGAGCTTTATGGAAGGGCAATTATAGTGTTGCTATGTTTTCTGTGTTCAACACTAGCGCTTATAAGTTCAGCAAGTCAAGTCCGGGTGGACAAGACCAGTACCCGATGGCTACCACTAGGAGGTAAAATAAGCACAATTGATGCGTATGAGACAGTTGCAACGCTGGGCATTGCCAGGTTGATACCAATCAGTGTTTAACCTACTCATACAGCACCCAGCTATGTAAGAACAGCACCTTACGAAAAACAAAATAGTGCGAATGAGAAGTAAACATCCCTAGTTCCCTATCTTCTCCGTACTGCCGATTTATGTTGGACGGAGTATAGTAGGAACACCAAAAATTAAAAAAAACTAGCTTACCGTTCCCAACTTTGCTCAAGTCACTCAGATGGCCTGCAGATAATGCATCATTTTTTTTCTGACCAAAGGTTCCACTTCCCTATTTATGAACTTACCTAGCCGAATCAACTTTTCTTGTCTTGGTATCAACATCAATGTTAATTCTGCATAATCTTTTGCATCAAACATGTTCTATTAAAAATTCAAAATCAAACAATTAGCCTGCGATCTAAATAAACAAATCAAATCGAATCACGACAGATCTGGCATTAAAATGATTGAAACTAATGTGGGATAGTAATTTTGTATCCGTATCTACGAGTACCTACACACAAGTGCAGCATTTAATGCAAATTTTATTTATTTTTCATGGATACTCCTGTTTGCTGTAGATACGTTCGTATATAGACTGTAGATACAAAGATACATTTTACGCATTTATGTTTGTTGGCACACATTGCATATGTAAATCAAAAATAAATGGAATTTTTAAAATTTCGCAATATGACGTTTTCTTGGCGGTAGCTGCATATACATATTATCATGACGAGGGTTGTGTCGAATTCAATTCAAAATAAATTAGGACAAAACTTCAAACAAGTCTTTCTAGAGCAAACGCCGCCGCCATCCAACCACCTAATGAAAACATTGATAAGATCTAAATAGAATTCCTTTCAAGCCAGCCGAAGCCGATCCATATGGCAATGGAGTATGGAGCCTTTATTTTTGAAACAGTCACGTATAATGATGGGTGTGCACAACTTCACAACATTGCAGTGCACTAATTATTATTGTGAGCCTGGCTTACTGATAATTCGATCAAAATTGAGAATTCAATCCACCCTTTACATGTCCACACAAAATCTGGCTGCAAGGTAGGACAGCTGGCCTCAGGGTTAGTTGTGTATTCAAAGCTGAATAAATCAACCTCAAATCAATATCTTGAAAAAAAATTATAGAGTATCTGCAGCAGTTGTCTAAGCCTAGGCTTGGGTTAATTACTCCCTCTTTCCCACTTTTGTGTGACACAAGTCACTCCTTTGTGTGGATTAAATTTTTTTTATTTGTAAATTTCTTGTTAACAAGATTTAAAAATATCAATTTTTATAATGTCAACACCCTGATCATACAACTTTTTTTTTTAATTTTTTTGCTACTCGTATCCATTGCCTTGCCTTTTATTGAGAAAAAGATTCAATACTTGGTTCGAATGGTATAGGTAGTAGGTGCTAAGACAATCAGTCAAGCTGCGAATAAATATGCCTCACAGAATGTGCCTGTGCATGCAACTTGCGCAAGTTTGTAGATACTTATGCGGCAGGTATTACAAGTACAAGTTACAAGTGTGGTTTAATGTTCAAATTCAAAGTTTATAAGAAAAACACAATAGGACTCAAAATTGAGGTTGAGGAATTTAATGTGTCTCAATTGATTGCAGATTGGGAATTTGGAGCGTAGGCGTTTTCTTTTTTTTTTACATATAGAATGATTGAAAACGGCATGGGGCATGGTCTATGGGGTATGGGGCATAGAAAGACTGACAATGACAATGTGAGTTGTCACAACACCCACAGGTGGTATATAAGCCTGTCGTTCGTTGCTGGTTCTTTGGAATAGGCGTTTTGTTGTTTGGGTTTGGCTAGCTGGTGGCGTGCTTCGGGTGCTGGCGTTAGCTGCACTTATGGCTGCATGGAAGTGGTGCAAAAAAGTCTTGTATTTTTTTGTATAGTCTTCGTCATCATAGGTCAGTGGCTGAACGACAAGAGTGGGTTGGTGTAGACCTTGAAATGTTTATTTTATAATTTGTTGTTTGTAAGGACATTTGGCTTTGATTTACAGGGTTTTAAAATTCTATTTGTTTTCAGAATTAATAGGTCAGAAAAATCTAGGCGAGAATAACAAGTCCACATCAGGTCCAGGGTTTTCAGCTTTAATTGCTTTAAGGTCTTTATGTTGCAGCTTTAGTCGAAGGAAGTCTAAGGACTCAATATCAATATCGATGCTACTACCTTTTCATCATCATCAAGCGAAACGCCACAAACTCGGAAAATACCGTCGCAGATGTCAAAGAAATGTTTGCTTAAGTTGTTATGTTGTGTAGCCATAATTTATCTGTCTATAAAGTATGTCCTGCCCAGTTGCCTGAACATGCGCCAATATCAATATATTTTAACTAAAACAGATGTCAAAACTGATGACACGGGCGAAACTGACAACAATGGTGTGTGCGAACAGACATTGCCTTATTAAAAAAAATCACAATTTTTAAATTTAGCACTCTTCTTGCAAGCATTCGATAGAAAACCGCAGGACTCAATAGGAAATAATGTAGGAATTCCTATAAAAGTCGGTGTACCATATAGATCGAGAGCCAACGACATAATGAATCAAGTCAATTTTATAATGTTGTAAGGTAGATATATCAATTAAAAGCTATTGGGGAGTTTGACAAGAAAAAGTTTGGTGCCAGAATTTTGGTGTGACGAACATGGGAAAATTCGACACAAAGTATGAAAAAATTAAAAAAATTAACTCGTTTGGGTACCTACTTTTGTAACAGATCGAGTAGGCTGTTTTAAGATAGGAAAACTCGTACGGGAGGGGTGTCTATTCCCCTTCGTTTAGAAGGGAGGGGAAATTTTCTGGAAAAATGACTTAAATTGGAAAAAAGTTAATATTAACAACGACACTCCTACAATGCTTTTTTCGTAAAGCCAAAAATCTTTTCTTCAATTTGTATTTTAAAATAAAGTTATTCTAGTGAACCGTTCTGTTTATTTATATTTTTAAACTGAACATTTTGAATTTGAAAGTAGAAAATTGATTTTCTCGAAATCGGCTCCAACGATTTTGATAAAACTGCTTTTTCAAGGAAATTTTATCTTCGAATTTTGTCTTAAAACGGTATTTCTCATAGAATCCAAATTTTTAAGTCAAATTTTCTCGTAAACTATAAACATCCGATTTCAATAAATCAATCCTATTAATAGAATTTCAAAATTCTCAAAAAAAATTTTTTGTTTTGATTTTTAATAATTTTTTTTAAAAAATTTTATGTTTTCGAAATATGTTTTTTAAAAGAGTATATTCAGTTTTTTTTAACATTATCTTCCCAGATGCAAACTACAATTTTCCATTTATTTACGTACTCGAATAAATTTCAAATTATTTTTTTTTTGAAAAGTTTTTCAAAAATAACCTTTTTGAAAAAAACCTGGTCGAACGATTTTCAATTTTTTTTTTTCTAGATAGATATTAAGCAAAGAAAAATTATTGCATATTTTGTTTTTCCAAGAAACCTCAAAACGTCGTGCGACCCAGTCGTGCACTTTATTTTCCTACATCCAACGGCAAAAGCATATTCTGCTGTTTTGTAGGACGTTAAATTTCCTACAATTTGGTTAGTACAAACATTTTTGTATGTCAACTCGCTACCGAGATATGGCGCTTCAAAAAACAGGTCAGGTGTAGAAAATTTAACGCTCCAAAAAGACAGAATATGCGTTTGCCGTTGGATGTAAGGATAGGAAAGCTACAGTACGTTTGCAACGAACTGTTGGATACCCTATCCCCCATATTTTTACTTGCGATTATAGGTACTATAAGGCAAGTTATGCATTCGTAAAAAAAATTTTTTTTTTAGACAATCAAACATAACATTACGATCATAGGGAAGTCGAAAAAAGTGGGTCCGACAATTCTGTCTGTCTGTCTGTCCGTCTGTCTGTATCGGCACCTACAGCCTAAACTGCTGGTCCTATTTGCTTCAAACTTGGTAGATAGTATTATTATGACGTCCTACAGAGGGTTTTTTGGAATTAGCATTCTAGCTTTAAAACTAACGGTACCTGCCATACGATTTTTTATTGAAAAATTAATTTTTCTCTAAAACGACTCCTACGATTTTGATAAAACTTTCTGAATAATGTTTTCTGTGCATACTTAATGTTTGGTTGGAATAGATTTTTCAGGAAAAGTCTTATAACGGTACCTCCCACTGGACCGGTTTTTTTAAATCCGATTTTCTCGTAAGCCACTTGACGAATTTCGATGAAATTTTTAATGTAGAAGCCCTTTTATAAACAAAATAATAAAAAAATTAAATTTTTTTCAAAAAAAGTTTTTTTGAATTTTTTAAAAAAGTTTAAAATTTTTTTTTTATTTTTGTTTTTTCCAAAAACGGTTTAATCAATTTTTTTCCAATTTTATTTTTCTGATAAAAACTACAAAGTTCTAGAAGTTGGCATACTCAAAAAAATTTGGAATATATGTTTTCGAAAAGTTTTTCAAAAAAAAAACCGTTTTTTGAAAAAACTGGTCAAACGATTTTGAAAAAAATTTCCTTAAAATTTAGAAAAACAAAAGAAATCTGATGGCTTAATTCATTTTCTCCAAAAAACGTTTGACCTATTGATTTTTAAGCGATTAATAAAATTTCATATGATTTTTTCAATGCTTTTTTCCGAAAATCTCAAACCCCCAAGACCATATTAACACATTAGAGCAAGTTCGTACGACCCAGTCGTGCACTTTATTGTATATGTATGTGCATATGCGTTCGCCTCCCGCAGCCAGCCGCTGTTCCAGTTTCAGAAACAAAATTCTTCTTTAGAAGGCAGGAAAATATTCAATAAAATAAATTTTGTTTGGCCGATGTACAATAACTGCTGCTGCTGGCACAATAAAAAAGGCGTATGCCACACCTATAGCTGAGACTTTTTATTGCCAGGGTAATAACTATATGAGCTCATCATTTAATTTTAAGCTTGCAGATCGATTTGAACAAAACAAGACAAAACTAAAATTTTTAAAAATTTGATTTTGATTGGAAATAGCGGGTGCTTTTAATAATTCTTGAACCACACTCTACTACGTAACCAAGGAATAATAATTTAAGGGTTCATCTTCATACTTCAAAACTGCGTCTAATAGTTAAAAAACTTAAAACAAATTAATGCATATTGAGATATTTACGGTAACGCCTCTTAAAAGTGAGCGTGTCCTAAAAAATTGAAGCACACTAACTGTGCTTTGATCGTCAGTCAGTTTTTAGACATATGTGTTTAACTACAGCTGAATCGTGTAGTTTTTAAACGATCTTACTTGAACAAATGTATTTTATAAAAACCACGCCCTTAAAAGTGGGCGCATTTACAATTTACAAAAGAAAATGTAGATATATTTTTCATATAACGAACGGAAAAAAGGTTTAAATTGAATATTGGTAGTACCTTAAATTTTTTAAACGACGTTTTTCGTTTTTTTTTTTCATGAACAGTGGGCGTAAGCCACGCCCAAAATTCTCAAATAACGAACGGAAGGAAAAAGGTTTAAATTAAACATTGAAAATGCCTTAAATTCTTAAGGCTGCGTTTTTCGTTCTTTCATGAAAAGTAGGCGTAAGCCACGCCCAAAATTCAAAAACTTCTTTTCACACACAAACCTTTTAGTTTCTATTAAGAGACGCAAAATTTTGGCTTGCGGATTCATTATAAATATCGTTTATTTGCAAAAACAATTTTTTGTATGGTTTCTAGTGAAAAGTGGGCGTCGTCCACGCCCAAAATCAATTTTTTTGATTTCACACACAAGATGTTTACGTACAACTAATACCCGAAAAATTTAAGGGTTTTTGTTCAAATATAATCATTGTTATTTTATAAAAACAATACATATTTATGGTTTTGTATGAAAAATGGGCGTCAGCCGCGCCCAAACTGAAATATTTTTATTTAATTGGAGGAAGTTTTACCTAAAACTTACGTGTGCAAAATTTTAGCGGTATGCTTTTATTGTAACTGTACAAAAAACATAATTTAATTTTACCAAATTCGGGTTTTTCATCAAAAATGGCGATGTGGGCGTGTTTGTGGGCGGATTTTACCGATTCAAGAACTTAGCCTTACTCTTGAACCGAAGATTATGTATACCAAATTTCAGCTTTCTAACTCAAACGGTATTATTTCTCTATGTTACAAACTCCACACCAAATACGTAATAGGGTATTCAAAAAAAAAACATACAAACCGCGGTAAGTTTCTTTTTCTGAAAGAACTGGCCAAAAATTCTTCGATTCCAGAAAAAAACCTATTCATCGTTGAACCCAACCTAGTGAGCCAAATATTTCTCTGTAGAATTATGGCGTCTTAAGTGTGGCCTTTTGGCTCTGTAATGAGGATCAGAATTTCATAAAATTTAAATTAGTACTACTCACTTACCACGTGCTGTTGACATGTGTTGTTCTCTCTTTTGTTCTGTTCCTGTCTGTATCTCTGTCTTGTGTTTGTCTTGAACCTACGGTCTTTGTAACCAGTGCCTGTGACTAACACTCTCAATAATTCCTCTGTGTACATTGATATTCTGCAGGAATGGAAGGGACCTACAATTTACCGCCGAATCCGAACGGCTAACAGAGAAGCACTCTTGGAGGATTTTTCACTTCCTCGCAAGAGGCAGTACCCCGGAAAAGAACTAAGGTGGAGACAGGGATCGAACCCAGAACCTTCGGCGTGGCAGTCCGACACACTAACCACTACGCCTCGGGGTACTACTTAGGTTCGAGAAAAGTTGTTGGAAAGGGCTTAAAATAAGAAAGTCTTTACCCAAAACTAAGATCTCTCTATTATACAAAGGGAACTTTGCTGAGAAGCATCTCAGCTCAGCAATTCAAATTCCTAAAAACCTAGAAGCATAAATTCAAATGACTACGATTTTATTTCGTTTAGCTTCTGTGATTCGCGTGCATGTATATTTTTATGTGCAACACGCTTATACCCACCGCAACAAACCACCGTTTATAATTGCTGTCCAGGCTATAATGCGGCGGCGGATTAGGTTCGTCGGGAACAACGATTGACGTTTAGGTACGTGCAATGTTTATTGGCTATGAATAGCGGTGATATTAATAAATTATTACATGAATTGTTTTCCCACAATTTCCCGCCGCACCGCCACCACCATTATTGACCACTATGGCCGCAACCAGGCACACGCAGAACCCCACAAAACGCTTGATTAAACTTCCTGTCTGTCAATCTATCTCCTTCTGGGACAGACGCAGTCAGTCGGACAGCAGTTCTGTTTCTGTTTTCTTTTTTTCTGCGTCTTGATTGGAGGTGGACGACGATGACGATGGCGATGACGATGACTACGACGACCGCGACGCAACTGTTGAATCTGCTGTGCTGAGCGAAGTAACTTAAATAGAGTTATTGTTAGGAAACACACCAAATTATAGGTTGTTTACATGCAGCACCCAAGTTCCTAGTCCTCTATATAGCTATTCCTAAGGCAGGGAAAGATTTGTAGAAGCTAGAAGGTATACTATACTGAGATCACAACTCGTGTGGAAAAGACGTCTCGCGTTCGGGTTCAATGGATTTCGAGGTGATTTTTTTTCTTTCTATTTTTATTTTCCTCTGTGCTGCACGCAGAATTAATGCGTACGCCGCCGAGCCGATGCATGGGTTTAAATAATAAAACGCGCGTAATCTTTTTATGTAATGTTGTCCAATCGAAAATGCATTTTTCACTCAGAGCATGAACTTCATGTTTTGTGTGGTCGCGCTGGCCGCATATTAATTATGATTGACTTGATATACATTTGCATGCACAATTTTATTTTATGACAGTTGTTGGTTGGGTTGGGTAGGGTCTGGGTGGTATCTCTGGCTGAACTGCATTGCACGGACGATGGCTCCTCTTTTTATGTAAAAGGATGCGATTATTTGTAATTTGTTTGTAAGTTAAAATTTAACGTCAATTTGTTTGATGTCTTTTGATTGACCGTGTTGTTATCGACACCAAGTCAGCTTCAAAATATGACCAAGATGCGAAGAAGTTAAGATTTAATTGACTGACAGCAGGCCTGCATGCAGGGTGTTCACTATCCAAGGAAATTCCAAAAAAATGCATGTAATTTTGAAAATTTCATAAACACCAAAGGGGGCCTTAATGTAAGAAACATCCTTAATTGTTAATTGGTATGGGTAGATTTTGGCGGCCATGTTGTTTTTATTAAACATTATTATCAAAATGAGTGTTCGTTAGTGAAAAATTTGCGAGCATTGCGCCCTTTACGGTCGAAGTAGTGGCCTTTCACAGTCAACTCTTCAATGTTTGAAATGACCGGTTCGGTAATCAATCATCGAACATTCAGACATCGAGAGGCCGCAAGATCTGCCGAGAAAATCGTCGCGACCCGTAAAAGCGAACCCGAGACACTCGACTCCTCGCCTTCACAAGAGCTCGGCCTTAAGCGGACTTTGGCCTACACCCTTCCCACATCCAGTTGACCCAAGAGTTCGAAGTTTATGACCATTAAGAACGGCGGCCGTTTGGTTGATGACTGTACTTCGTAGCGTAATGAAGAGGACTCTAATTTTGGCCTAAAAATCATCATTAGCGACGAGGCACATATGGCACCGCACCAAACCACATGAGGTTCGTTAAAGATTAGAAGTTGGTCGTGTTTACCAGAGACGCTCAGTGCACAGTCTCACGCCGGCCAGAAGCCAAGGTATGCCCCTTTGAGTTAAAGGTTTGATTAATGATAGCGGAGGCAATACACACTTTTAAAGGAACGAGAACTTTTTGAAAAAAAAAATAATAACGTGTTAAATGATAATTTTTGAAGTTTTTTACAGTTTCTTTAATTTTTGTTTAATTTCTAAATTCTTCCAATTTTTTGAAACGGTTTATTTTAATCGCTTTTTTATTTTAATCGCTTAATGAATGAATGAATTAATTGGGGAAAAGTGCACTGCGACCTTTAAGATCTATTGTGCCCCCTTTTCTAAAGCGCTGGATGAGGATACTCATCCTACAGCACTTCCTCCAACTTGGTTTCTTTTAGGAAGCCAAGTATTTGAGGTATTTTTAAAGAAGGTAACCTGCCCTTCTCTATCTGGTAATTACCCAGGTGTTTTTGTCTTTTGTCCATAAGTGCTCCACGGGTATGGTACGGTTCGCCGAAAATGTTTGGCAAATTAACGTTTCGCGGTGGTTCATTTCGCCGTTTTTCATTTCGCAATTGTTTCATTTTGCATTTTGTTGTTTGGCATTCCACGTTTGGCAAATTACGTTTCGTTTTTCAATTGATTTGACAAGTAATCATTTCACGTTTTTCATTTCGCAATTTTCATTTAGTTTTTTGATTGATTAGCTTTTTGAGGTTTTGAATTTTTTTGTTACGCACTTTTTCGTTTCGTTGTTTTTACTTAACATTTTGTTATTTTGCAATTTTTTGTTTGGCAATTTATTGTTAAGCATTTTTTTATTTGGCATTCAATTCGCGCCTTTTGCCTTTAAATTTCCGCCAAACAAAAAATTACAAAATAACAAAATGTCGGATAGACCATAGAAAACTTAATTTACCTATATAAAAACAATTTAGACCACTAACGGACAAATCACCAAAACCTGAACTATATAACGGATTTTGACAAAATTGCAGAATGTCGAAATTGGTCTTATGCATAATTGGTGAAAATTTGGTAAAAAAGAACTTACTAGAAAAAAGTTATTGCCATTTTTCTTAAACGGCGAAACGTTCTATCAGCGAAATAATAAAACGGCGAAACGATCAGTCAGCAAAACAATAAAATTGCGTATCGCTGTTTTGCGTAATAACTAAACGGCGAAACATTATTTGTCGAAGAAAAACTTTGCCAAATATAAAAAATCTAATGAAAAAATGCAAAACAACAAATCGCCAAACTAATTTTGCCAAATGGTCGAAAAGGATTTTGAAAAAAAGCGAGACATAAAACCGCAGAATGTTAATTGCGAAACGATTGAAAGACATAATGAATAAAAAACAAAATGTAAATTGCCAATTACGGATTGCGAATTAAACGAAATATTTAACGACTACGGCGAAACAAAAAAATGCCAAATGACTTTGCCAAACAATAGTGACCCGTGCACCACATCTACCAGTATGTGGTCCGGTGTTTCTTCTTCTTCATCGCAGAATCTGCATGTTGTGCTGCTTGACAGCCCTAGGATATTAAGGTGTCTTTTTAGTTTGCAGTGCCCTGTGAGAAAGCCCGTTATGATTCTCAGGTTGTTTCTGTTTAAGTTAATGCAGGCTGTAAATCGTTCTAGGTTGTAGTTCCCCAGTATCGTTTTTGCTTGTCTTAGCTTTGGGAATTCTTTCCAATGGTTGGATCTTTTGATTTCTTCGTTTGTTTTGATCTTGTTTTTGATCACATTCTCCCCAAAACCGCAGTAGGGTTCCGGTCCAATAAAGGGTGTTGTTGCCCCTATTTTCGCCAGACGGTCAGCCTCTTCATTTCCTTCAACACCAACATGGCCCGGTATCCAATGGAGAGTGACTGTGTTTTCCCTGCCCAAAGTGTTGAGTTTCTCTAGGCATTCCCATACCAGTTTGGAACTGATGTGCTAAGGGCTTTAAGTGCTGCTTGACTGCCTGACATTATTGCAATGTTTTGCTTGCGATAGTTCCTATTTAAGTTTAATTCAGCGTGGCCCAATTGCTTGTATATAGAGCTTTTTAGGTATTATAGCTTTTTAGGTATTTAGGTAGGTAGGGAAGAAATTAAAAAAAAGTCTTATAGCTCAAAAAATAACAGTTATGATAAGGCTTATTTTTCTCAAAAACGGCGGTTGCTTTTTAGGTATGACCTATTATATGAGTGGAAAAAAAAAACAACATTCGCTAAGAGCGGTATCTTCCATATAGGACCATTTATTTACGTTTGGCTATCTCGAAAACGGCAAAACCGATTCTGTCGAAATCTTACACATATGTATAAAGGTTTAGATGGCTCAATTTATACTGATGCATACCAATATTTTTAATAAATATTTTTTTTAGTATTTTCTAAAACTAAAAAAAAAAACATGGTTGTCTGTAAAGTCGTTTTACGGACGATAATTTTACGTGATAACCAGTTCACAAAACACTTCATATGTATATATATCCTCCAACCACCAACCACCCAACCTACCTACAACCACCCACCATTTTTTTAATTTTTTTCACCCCTTGAACTCCAACCTCCCACCCCCACATACATCAACAAACCAATAGCCCACCATTTTTGAACATATTTTCCTCATCACACACACCAATTACAACAAATCACCCACTATGTTTGACAATTCCACCCCACCCGCCCCTTCACCAAATTCAACCACCCACTCCACCTACAACCACCTGCTACTCAGCCACCACTTTTGACAATCCCCCCCCAACCACCGCCGCCAACCACCCACCACAACTATTTTTGTTAATTTATTCCACTACTCTCCCCCCCAATCCCAACTACCCATTCCAATACAACCACTGGCCACTCACCCACAAATTTTAACATTCCCCCCAACACCAAATTACCAGCCAACATTACCAACCACCCATCCATCCTACATACAGCCACCAACCAACCACCTAAAGTTTTTGACAATCCCCCCTACACCTCATCACCCTCCCTCCTCCCCCCTTCACGACCACCGCCAACTGCCCACCTCACCTACAACAGCCAATCAACCACCCACCATTTGTCACATTTTTTGTTCACCCCTTAACCCAAACACCAACCTACCACCCCCACATACAACCAACAGCCCACCATTTTTGACAATTTTTCCTCTTCCCGACACTACCCCCCCCCCCCCCCCAGCTGCCCAACACACACTCCCACCACAACCAAACAACCACCCAACACCCTCCACTCCCACTTTAGCGACTTTCTAGGCTATCGAAGCAGCTAGGTAACGTCAGTGTGACTGTGACTGTGACTGTGACATTTTTCTGTGCGTGCTGCCCATATATTCCAAACCGATTTATTAGACGTTATCACGTCAAAAAATTAATATTTTGAAAACAGCTCATTCAAATTTTTTTCAAAAATGGTAAATATGTATATATGCATTTGCAGAATATCCATTAATTGGCGTATTTGAATTTTATTTTGAAAATTTGAGCCGTTCCACAGATTTTTATCCAAAAACTCAAATATGTTAGCTGAAACTGAGTTGCCTTTTATACAGGGTGATCGGTATAATTTGCATCAAAAAGATAGAGCGAATAGGTTGTGTTAAAACAAGAAAAAAATCGTATGAAATCGGGGATCTATTCCCCTCCGTTAAGCAGGGAGGGAAAATTTATAAAAAAAAAACGTACCTACTCCTTCAACGAAAAAGATTGCTAAATGACCACCTATGTATGTATGCAATCTGTGTGATGATCGTAAGGCTAGAGGAGGGTAATAGACCCCCCTTATACCGATCACCCTGTCAACGTTAAGTATAAAAAAAATTGTATGGTTTTATGAAACCACGATGCAAGTGAAACACATGCCACGGAGTACGGAGTACGAATATGAATTAAATGCTACACGGTCAGCTGATGCGAGCCATCGGCGCCGACATATTGCGACATGCAACAGATGAACGAAAAAATTTAAGGCGATGGAAAAACAGTTTCACTTTAAAAAAAATGCCCTAGAATTATACCATGGATCCAAGCAGGTATAGACTTTACTTGGCGAAGTGTTTTAAGCTATCCTGTAGCTAGAATAGTCTCTAGCTCTACCGTTTTTTCTCTACAGTTTATTAGAGGATTGCAAGGGTTCAGAGCCAAAATCATTTCAGCTTAAGACTTACAGCGGGCTTAAGTGACCGTGTCCCGACTCTAATTAAGATGAAACGAAAAGAGACTAAACGTAAACAGCTGTTTGTTTGTCGAATGCTCCGAAAAAGTATGAATTGATTTGCCAGCCGACCGAGGCAAGCAATTATGCTTCGAAGCAGAACCTGCTTGAAAAATAAACCAACAACCCTTCATCATATGACGGATAAAAAACAGGATTTGTTTACAAAACCCAGTCAATAAAATGTCTCACTAACAGTATTAAATTAACAATTCTTTGTAATTAATTATAAATATGCAAATATTTTTAACTCCTACTAATAAAGTGACATTTGATTTTCTTTTGCATAATTTACATACTCATTTCTTCGAATACGGAATTTATATAAACATCATGAACCGTGCACAATAAAATTACAAATATTACAACAATTAATCACTTATTAACAAATTTACATTAAAATCTCCAGTTAAACCTGCCCACAGTGTAAACATTCACCTCGATAACTTCCAGACGAATGACCTCGTTAAACATTTACGTAACTGCAAAATAATCATTTCCGTGCATTTTTCGATGCATTAACAACCCATACAATGATTGAAATGCGTTATAAAGCCAAAACTTAATTTGAAAACATAATATTTAGCCGAGTAAAGGTGTTTTTTCAAGAAAATCTGCATTCACTTCGTTTCAAAAATTCAAATAGTCAACGTTTGAGTTTGAGAAGCTCGGGTGGTGGTGTGGATTTAAATGCAATATGTAATTGCATACTTTTAGGTAATCACAATTGGTTTTTGTCTCTGCTATTTAAAAGAAATACTTTTTTTATCGTAAGGGATACGAGATCAGAGATAACTTCTTCATCATCTCATCTTTCATACCTCAATTCTAGGAACTACCTGATTTATAGAGACAATATTAGTAAAAAAAAAAAACCTACCTGTTGCTTAAACCGCTTGCTGGCACTTCTCTTCAACGTACTGCAGTCGACTTTAACAACTTTTCGATCTACTTCATCGGGTTCGGTTGGAGTTATCATGCATCGACGGCTCAACTCAACCAATTCCGAAACTGGTTGCACCTGGTAAGCATAAAATACATAAATTAAAACTCCTTTCCCGTTCCACAAACCAAAACAAAAAAAAACACAAAACTTACCTCAACTGTAACCTGATCCCCACTATTCCTTATCATCTCGATAATTGTCTCTCGTGTCAACTCACTTACAGTAGTACCATTTACTTTGAGTAACCTGTCGCCTGGCAGCAAACCAGTAGCACCTCCTCCAGCACCAGGTTCAGCAAATATTACCGGCTTGAAAACAGGTGCCGTCAGACATTCACTCCGGTCCAGACACATTGCTTTGCGCAGACTAAAACCAAAATCATTTCGAGGAGACTTCTGTCGTTTGATGACAAACTCCCGCGGTGGCGGGAGCTTGACTAGTGTAATCGGTGGCAGTGGCAGGTCGATGTCTTCGAATGTGTGTACTCGCGACCATCGTTCGGTGCCTTGCGATTCACCGATCGGACTCAACGAGAACGGAGGTGTGGCAAATGAAGAATTAGTTGTATCGGTGAGACTCTCAGCACTTGGTGATGGCGATGTCATCACATGTAGATTACTCAATGGGGATTGTGTGCCCAGACGCGGAGACAAACTGTATCCGCCGGCAGTGTTGTGGGAATAATAGTTTGATGGGCCAACAGCTGTACTTGGACCGATGTCGCTGCGTAGACTCTCAGCTGAAGTGTAGGCGGGATTCCCTGAGCGATGTTCGATAGCATCAAATGCGATAGACTCATTTTGTATAGTATTTCGCATGAGCAATTGCCGAGAGTCTGGCGAGGGATTTTGTGGGAATTCTTCCTGAATGCTGCCGCGAGATCCTTTGAGAATTCCACGTTTCGGTGGTTTTGGCGGAACTGGAGGTAGAAAACGACTCTGAAATTAAAAAAAAAATATGATTTCGTTAAGAAAAATATTTCAATTCAATTAAAAATTATATCTTTTTAATTAATCAATGCCTACACTGTAAATTTTTTTCTTTTTTTTTTTAAGATTTACAAAATTAGGTTTACATGCTACGATTGAATGGACATTCACTTTGCGTGGAATACTTTATTCCGAACGCAGTCAGTCATTGGATTTTGCTGTACTTTTTATTTTGCACTCATTATTTGTGGCATAGTTTTTCACAACGCTATATTTTACCTTGGATTGGTGGAATACATTATTTCCATTTGGGCCTTGGAGCTTGGACGGGGCGAAATCGTACAAAAAGAAAATCGATGTTGAGTGGAGGATTGGTTATTGATTTTGAGATTATTTTATGGAAAAGTAAATGATACTTTAAAAAATTTCATTTCTGAAGAAAATAAGTGAACACCACTGAACTGTCTCTCTTGTAGGTGACGTATTTAGTGTCGGAAAAATAGAATACTTTTGGAAATTGTGTTGAATATAGCTGAATGTCGAGATGAGACCGAGTATCACATACCCACATTTTTGTAGTGCGGTTTATAATTCCGCATTGAATGCTGTCAAGATCGGAATTCAATGAATGAGCTTATCATACGCTGCTTCTGCAGTTCCACTCCACATCCGAAGAACAGGGCTGTGAATCAGCCAAACAATCTAGTGGATTAGGCAAGAGATCGTTGATAAAGATAAGAAAGAGAGTCGGAGATAGACAGGAGCCTTGGGGCACACCAGCATTTATTTTGTGGAAAGCAGACTGAAAACCGTCCAACACAGCGAAAATTAAACGGTCCAAAAGGTAGATTAGATTAGATTTATTGGTAGAGTCAGCTTATACAGCTCAGGTATCTCGATGATGCCTATTGTGCTAACCCGTGTGAGATTCTAAAGCAGTTCTATTGCTCTAGACTGAGACCAGAACTTTAAGATATACTGTGGATGGAAGGTTTTGAGTTTTTCCAAGGGGACGATCTCGACACCAAGTGTCCGCTTTCTGAGACGGAGGAGTGCTGGGCATTCTGTGAGGATATGCAGAGATGTTTCTTCATTTTCGAGGCATAGAAGGCAAACGGATTCTGTTGCTAGTCTCATGTTGTGAAGGTGTTTTTTCAGAGAACAGTGTCCGGTTATGATTCCAGTCATTGTTTTGAGAGTATTCGTATCTAGGTTGAGTAGGAATTTTTGTGGTTTTGTGTTAATATTCAGATTTGACCAGAAGTTGTCTGTGAAGCTGCATTGGATTCCATGAGTAGGATTTTCTTGGCAGTGTTTTTGAAGTAATTTGTTCCGCAGAAGGGTTCAGGGCCGACCAATGGCAATGAGGCGCCTTCTTTGGCCAGGGTTTCAGTCCTTTCATTACCATCGTACCTCTTATTACCCGGGATCCAATGGAGAATCACAAAATTTTTCAGTGAGTACTAAGACAGTCTCTTGGACTAGCTTGGATCTTATGACAGGTGAAGCCAGAGCTTTTGGCGTTGGAATGACATATTATCCTCGCGCATTCGTTAATAGCCAAGACCTCTGCCTGGAATATGGACGAATGAAGACCAAGGCTGATCGAGAGGTTCCCGCAAGGTGATTCCCCAAAAATACCGGAACCAGTACCTGTTTCAATTTTTGAGCCATCTGTATACCAGACCAGATCTTCGCTAGAGTGGTGTGGTTTAAAGTTTCCTAGTCTTCCCTGGGGCTGATAACTATAGAGAAGTTCTGTGTGAAGTTATATGCGGGGATTTCGACATCCACACATCACATACTAAATTCATTATGATTTGCCAAGCTGCTGAGGAGCGAAATTTTGCCCCTTGAGTTTGGGTTAGAGGTTACATATTCATGGTGGAAGAGACGATGTAGGCTCAGTCCTGCTTTGCAGTTGATTTTTTGCTGTAACTCTGCCAGTCCAGGCCTGGTGAAATGGCAAATAGCTCCATTCTGTTGGAGCCATACAGTATTGAAAGGAATTCAACAGTGACCGTTACAGTCTAAAAAAAATATGGCCCGACAATGCAGCCTGCGGAAAGTTCACACCAAACTGTCACGCGAAATGGATGAAGTTCAGTCTCATGAGTAATTTGTGGGTTGGGCTCACTCCATTCGACAGTTATGTTTGTTCATATTGCCATTTAAGTCGAAGTGGGCTTCATCCGACATAGCCTCTCCTCTTCTACCATTCCAAGCCGATCGGAAGGTCTGTGGGGTTCAATTTGCTTGTTATTTGAATTTTACAGGGAAACAAATTCAAATCCTTATGAATAATTGGCTGCTATGTCTGTTCGCTGATACCCAATTGAGCAGACAAATTTCTTGCGGAAACGCTTGAATTCCCACGCTCAGATTCACAAATCGCTTAACGATCCATTTACGTGGAGGAGTGCCGCCAAACGTGCGCCGAAATTCTCTTTGTACACAAATTACGGACCGAAGTTCATGATAACGTCGCACAACCCAAATGGGGGTTTCCTCGTTCCAATTATTAATTTTTATTGAATGCCAATAACAATCTGTAAATTAAACATAAGCAAGAGCTACAGTACGTTTGCAACGAACTGTTGGATACCCTATTCCCCATATTTTTGTATGTGCATGCGTCTGCCTCCCGCAAACAGCCGATGTTTCAGAAACAAAATTCTTCTTTAGCAGACAGAAAAAAATTCAATAACATTAATTTTATGCGGTGTGATGTTCAATTAGTGCTGGCGCAATAAAAAAAGGAGTGCGCCATGCCCAAAGTTAAAACGTTTTATTGCCAAGGCAATTGTTATGAGCTCAGTCAGTGACATTCAATTTTATTCTTGCAGATCAATTTGAACAAAACAAGACAAAACTTAAATTTTAAAAAATTAGATTTGGAATGGAAATAGCGATTATGGGTGTTTTTAACAATTATTGGACCACACTCTGCTACGTTACCAAGGAATATAAATCCAAGTGTTCATATGTTTACTTCAAAACTGCGACCGATATTTAAAAAAACGTTAAAAAAATTAATGCATTATACGACTTTTGACGGAAACGCCCCTTAAAAGTGGGCGTGTCTTAAAAATTTGAAGCACTAACTGCACTTTTTTCAGTATTTAGGCATATGTGTAAGACTACAGCTGAATCGAGTAGTTTTTAAACAATCTTAACTGAACAAAGGTATTTTACCAAAATCACGCCTTTAAAAGTGGGCGTATTGAAAAAATTTACAAAAGAAAATGTAGAGATATATTTCTCAAATAACGAACGGAAGGAAAAGGTTTAAATTAAACATTGGAAATGCCTTAAATTCTTAAGGCTGCGTTTTTCGTTCTTTCATGAAAAGTAGGCGTAAGCCACGCCCAAAGTTCAAAAATTTCTTTTCATACACAAACCTTTTAGTTTCTATAAAGAGACGCAAAATTTTGGCTTGCGGATTCATTATAAATACCGTTTATTTACAAAAACAATTTTTTTATAGTTTCTAATGAAAAGTGGGCGTCAGCCACGCCCAAAATCATTTTTTTTGATTTCATACACAAGATGTTTATGTGCCAGTAAGACCCACAAAATTTAATGTTTTTCGCTTTAATATAACAATTGTTATTTTATAAAAACAATATTGATGGTTTTGTATGAAAAATAGGCGTAAGCCACGCCCAAACTGAAATATTTTTATTTGATTGGAAGAAAGTTTACCTAAAGCTTACGTGTGCAAAATTTTAGCGTTATGCTTTTATCGTAACTGTACAAAAAACATAATTTAATTTTATTAAATTGAGGTTGTTCAACAAAAATGGCGGTTGTGGGCGTGTTTGTGGGCGGATTTTACCGGTTCAAGAACTTAGCCTTACTCTTGAACCAAAGATTATATATACCAAATTTCAGCTTTCTAGCTCAAAAATTGCGACCTCTAGAGAGTATACATACGGACGGACGGACGGACGGACGGACATGGCTAAATCGACTAGGCTTTTGATTCTGAGTCAGAATATATATACTTTTCTATACCTAACGGTATTATTTCTCTATGTTACAAACTCCACACCAAATACAATATACCCATTCTATGGAATAGGGTATAAAAAAAAGCCACCCAATTATGTCAAGATTGGTTCCTCTGTTCGGTGAGATATACCATCATATCACCAGTGGACCGTTTCTCAAGATATTTCTTGATCTGATAGTTTATCAGAGTTTTCATGACCTTGGCAAGAAGGGAAGTTTGAGGGGGATGGAAATACGTCTTTTTCTTGGACCGGGCTGGACGGACGTATGCATTTTTCCATTCACTCGGAAAGAGACCTGAAGGAAAGGACTGATGGAAAAGCTGACGCAGTAGTTTTGCCAGCGTGGAGCACACCTTTTTATAACTATATAGTTTTCTTTTGTCGAACTGTTTTCTTGATTAACTAATAGGCTTTATTTAACCGCTATCTGCTATGAGCTCTAAAGATGGGATAGCACTGGACAGAACAAATTGAATGCAACAGAAATGATTGTGTATATCAGTCCATACACCTAAGGAGTTCTCCGGAAATCTAGTCATAATGTTTTCTATTTAAACTGACAATAAAATTACAAGGGCATTTTCGAAAATGAATTTCGGGTCGGGCCCCAGGATAGAACCCTGTGGAACTTCCGTTATCAAGGACCTCGGCTGTGATCTATCGTTTCACATAACTACACGCTGAGTCCTTTTATATGAAAGTTTAAAATAAGGAAAACTGCCAAATCCGAGAGCCTGAAAATGTGTTTGAGTTTTTGGCAAAAAATATCATGGCCTTGAACTTTGCCGAAAGCCTTACAGAAGTCAAGTTATTTTAATCATATCGAATTCTGATATCATCCAGAATCTCAACCATTGCAGAGCAACAAGCACTGAACCCAGATTGATACGGAGATAGTAGTCTCTAAGCGTTAAAATGTTCAACTATTTGCTACGTAAGAATCTTAAATGATTATGGGTCGATATAGACGGGTCGACGGGTACCGAATAAGATGCTATGCAGTGATTGTATTACCGTCCTGGATTCTCCAATAGGTTCAGACTTAAGGGTTTCAAGAATGCTGATGAGATACTCTTTCCTAAAATATCGTATCTTTAAAATTGTATGAAATCAGCTTGAAAGCGGCAATATGGGCGTTCAGTTCATTTGCACTGAGGAAATAACAACAACAAAAACTATTGTTAAGGCTCAAACAAAATGTTTGCAAAATTAAGCTTTTAACATACCCTTTGCAACTTGAATGGCACTTAAAATGGAGCGCTTTTCTGCTTTGCAATTTTGTTACTCCATCATTTCACTTCAGTACAGTACCTAGGACTTATGCAAGTTCCTTTCCCTAACATCTCCCACCTCACGGAGCTTTTCGTATGAACCAGCGAACCATTTGGTTAACAACCAGACTTGGCTGAATGAATTTGTTATTTACTGTCTTAAAAGTATCTCTGTCTATAAGTAGTATCTGACATGGTATATTTATTTTTTCGTTTTGTTTTGATTCTCGCTTCGGTTTCGGTTTCGGTCTATCGGACAGTCTAGATGGCATTAAGATTATGTCATTATGTTAAAGGTGAGTTAGTCACATTTTTTTTAAGACCTGGTCTTAAGTGTAGAGTAGTGGCGCGGCGGTGTGTTGGCTGTTTGTTTTGTGAATTGTATTTTTCTGCCGCCTTTTAAAAAAAAAGTGGTGATTTCAACGGGTTAAACTGGATGTGGAATGTGGTCTCTGGTTTGTTGTGATAGTTGGGTTAGGGGTTGGCTGAAGGAGTAGCGGGGAAAGGGTTTTCATCAATGATTTCTTTGCGTTTTAAACATACCAAACCTACGATAATGCTTATCTTAACACGGTTGCTGGTGTTAGACAAGTTTTGACTCAGGCAAATTTAAATATTTGCATTTCTTGTTTCCATCTATTATAATATGGCTGCATTTTTTTAAAATGAGTTAATGTTTGTAGGGGCAAAAGAGGGCCTACCAATTTAAAACGAATAAACGTAAAAAAGGCTGGATAAGACAAAACAAAAATATTGCACTGTTTTGTTGTGACTCTATGGTAGAAGTTCGTTTTTTTTCGAACCATAGTCAACAATTATTGTTGTTATGTCAAAAAAAAATTGTTGAAGTTTCATTGTAAGGGGATTGTTGGGTTTCTTACAAATCATTAAGGAACGATACGTTTTAAAATTTTCTTAAACTGTCAAACCCCACTTTTAAAAATGAAAGATATGAAGTAGGTTTTTAAATAAACGCTACCATCTGCATTTTAAAAATATTAAATCATATTTTTCTTTAAAATAAATTCTTCTGCATCATTTAACAATGGTGAAAATCCCACAGATTCGTTTTTCAGACAAACGGTCCTTTTTGACAGTTCAACACTCTCAAGTCTCAACTCAAATAATAGAAGTGAGTTGGAAATATGTACAATACATAGTAACAAATCGTAACTATTTGACACTTCAACGTGAAATTAGAAACCCTGTTATGACGTCATATGGTAACTTTTTTAAATTAAAAGAACGACTTTTGTTGATTATCGTAAGAAGAAGAACGCACTTTAGGTAATAACTGAATGACAGTGATTCCTGTCACCTTGACATTCGTTTTTGTATGTCCACATAAGGAATCATATTGTTTGCCCTAATCGTTTTTATGGATTATGGATTCGTAGAAAAAAAAATTTAAGATTACAATAGCACACGACATTACGATGATGGAGAAGTCGAAAAAAGTGGGTCTGGAAATTCCGTGCGTCTGTTCGCTTTTCTATAAAACGGCTCTAACGATTTTTATAAGTATACTTCTTATAGGTTGTATTTATAAAAATATATTGGAAACGAACATTGAATTTTTTTTAACACAATTTTTTCAGATGTAAACTACAGATTGCCATATATTTACATACTCAAACAAATGTCAAAATATTTTTTGGAAAAGTTTTTCAAAGATAACGTTTTTAGAAAAAAAAACGGGATCCGTTCAAAACCCCGAAAACCTAATTCCCGAAAGTTCAAAATCCTTAAAAATCAAAATCCCGAATGATAAAAAGCTACCCAAGTACTGCTGATTAAGAAAACTGTTGACACAGGCGCCTGCCTGCATCACTAATCCGATTTTTCAGTATTGATTGCTATTCGGGGTTTTGATTTTTCTGGATTTTGATTTTTCGAGATTTTGGTTTTCGGGATTTTGAACCAGACCCGAAAAAAACTTGTTGAACGATTTTCAATATTTTTTCGTGGATAAACATTTAGTTTTGAAATTTTATTGCATACTTAGTTTTTACGAGAAAACTCTTAAACTACTCGTAATTAAAAAAATTTCGAAATTATTTTTAATTATTTTTTAATATAGGTAGGTACATAAAACATACATATGCAGCCATTTAGCAATTGCTTAGCAAAAGGGTAAGTTCGTGCGACCCAGTCGTGCATTTTATTTCTTTGTCAAAATATATTTTTCCTGGACTATTGAGTGAAAAACACCCCCCGAGATACTATATTTAGTAGTACATATCTACATAAACCAAGTTTGAGGCAAATGGGTATACCCATTAAGGCTGTAGAGGTCTGAACAGACAGACCGACAGACAAAGGGAATTCCCAAACCCACTTTTTTCGACTTCTCCATCATCGTAATTTCATTTGTGATTGTTATCTTAAATAATTTTACTTGCGGTTATAGGTATACTAAGTATAAGCAAGTTATGCATTCGTAAAAAAATTTTTTTTGGACAATCAAACATATCATTACGATGATAGAGAAGCCTAAAAAAGTGGGTCCAACAATTCTGTATTGGTACATAGTATTATTATGATGTCCTACAGAGGGGTTTTAGAATTGGCATTCTAGCTCCAAAACTAACGGTACCTGCCAACTGCCATATGATTTTTTATGAAAAACTCATTTATCTCAAAAACGGCTCCTACGGTTTCGATAAAACTCTCTGAATGGTGTTTTTTGAGTAAACTTCATTTTTTCGTTGGAACAGATTTGTCAGGAAAAGTCTTATAACGGTACCTCCCATAGGACTGGTTTTTTGAAATCCGATTTTCTCTTGTCATTTGACCAATTTCGATAAAAATTATAATGTAGAAGCCCTTTTATAAACAAAATAATATAAATTCTTAAATTTTCCAAAAAAAAAAGATTTTTTGAGTTTTTTAAAAAAGTTTTAAAATTTTCTTTTTATTTTTTGTTTTTTCCAAAAACGGTTTAACCTATTGTTTTTAATTTTATTTTTCTGATAAAAACTACAAAGTCCTAGAAGTTGGCATATTAAAAAAAAATTTGGAATATAATTTCGAAGTTTTTCAAAAAAAAAACTGATAAACTGGTAAAACAATTTTGAAAAAAAAATTCTTAAAATTCTTAACGAAATCAAATGGCTTATTTAATTTTTTCCAAGAAATGTTTTAACTAGTGATTTTTTAATGATCATTAAAATTTCACATCATTTTTCCCCTGCTTTTTTCCAAAATCTCAAGCCCCCAGACCACTGTCACGCACTAGAGCAAGTTCGTCCGACCCAGTCGTGCACTTTATTTTTTTTTTTTTGCACGAATTCATACCTTGCCAGTATGTACCTACCGACTTATTACATACTCGCAAGTAAAAATTCTGTTGATCCAATCGCTACCTACCATAATACTTCACCGGCTGGCCTAATCTTAAGATTGCATGAACATTTTATCAATCGGTCAAGCAGTTTTGAGTCCAAAAAACTATAAATGTGGATGGGTAGGTACCTTATTTACCAATTCTGACTTCGCTTTGAATAACAAATTCCAAAAAAAATAGGTGAGCCAAGAAGCTTAGCCCAAACCTGTATTATTTTTAAATAGTAGCACACTAACCTTCCTCGTTGCCAAGGTATGTGAAGACTTAAATATTAGGAAGGTACATACCAACCTTTACTCAAGAATGAATTAGGTAATTTCATTCACTGTGTCATTTCCTATTCATAAAGGTGTGGTGTCGTATTTTCACTTTAAGTTCTTAAAACAAAACCCATCGCTTCACCAATAAGTCCTATCCTAACCTATTAACACCTGCCTACGTTTGGCATTATCATAGGTAGGTACTACTTATTCATAAGATACTCAAACAAAATTCAATTCATTATCGCTTAATATTCTAGATTGACATGTCCGCCCACCACCTTCATCAAAAAAAAAAAAAAAAAAAACTGTAAAATGATAACGAATACCTGTTACCAACAAAAAAACATTTGTGTATAATATTCCCTTCCTATCTTTCTTCATTTCTTTATTATGTAGATTAGATACCCCTACAAAAATCTTTAAATTGATAAGTTATCTCTCAATCTCAATTCCCAACTAAAACAGTAAACAAAAACAACAAAATGTATCTTTTCACACCAAAATGCAAACAAAATAAAACGTATTGCAATTGCAAAAATTCTCATTTTTTATACTTTCTTATTTCTTATTTTATACAAAAGAAAAAGTTACACACATCACACCACACATCACATAGTGTTGTTGTTCACTCTACTGAAAGAGAAGAAAGAAAAGTGTCTATCGATTTTTTACTTTCGTTTTGTAAAATTCACATTTGGTTTTTGTCAGGCAATCGATAAGGGATACCCATGATTCGGTGTTAAAATTACTCTGGCTTCTCTTCAATGTCGAATAAATCTTTCGCCTTTTACTAAAGATTTCCGTGGAGAGGGGCACTCTAATGAGTCTAAAACTAATTTTTTGTTGTGCCCTGCGAAAGCGGGGACATAAATAAGTCGCAAAAAAAAACATAAGTAGGTAATAAATAATAGTGTGTTGAAATGGGTGCGGGAGGGAAGTTTGGTTTGGCTTAGTCCAAGGCAGATTCATTTTGGTAATAATTGTTTGGGTGGTTGCGGTGTGGGTGGACAAAAGAGGGTGCCATTTTTGTAAACGCGTTTTATTTTTAGGCAAATGTTCATTAATTAATAATTTAAAAAAATAATAATTACCTACAATACAACTTTAAAATAAAATTATGTTATTGACATGACATACAAATAAAAATAACGCCCATAATAGCTTTGGAGAAATTAACTTCACAATAGGTATTTTTTAAACTACATAGGGACTTGACAATAGATAAGATAACAAATTTAAATCAAATTTGTATTGTGCAGAAAAAAATGAATCATTGATCAATTTCATTACGATGATAGAGGGCACAGGAAAGGGAACCCAGAAAAGTGATTTGTGCCCTCCGTCGGTCTTTGTGAGCTATAAGCTTTGCTACTAGCCTAAATGGTTCCTATAAGCCAAAGTAGGTACCTACTATGAATTTTTATGTATACCTACAATGACGGCTGATTTTCTTCAAAATTCATATAGGTGTACAGGGTGATACACGTGAGGCGTAAAAAAAGCTATAGAGCACGTAAGTTAGATTGAGACAAGAAAAAAGTAGTACTGGACAGGGTATATTCCCTTATACCCGTTTACCGGGACATGCTATTTAAAAAAAAATTATTTTAATTAGAACATTTTGTGTTAGCTATCAGATTTTTTTTCAAGTAGGTACATACATAGGTAGCAATTCAATGATCTTATTAATTTTAGTAGAAAACAAAAAACCGGATGCCGAAATGTCTTGTAGGTACTTTTTAAGAGAATAATTAAAAACAACTTTTAGTTCTTACTTACGGAAATGATTTTTAATGTAAAACTCATGTCTCTCAAATAACCACGATTTTGATTAAACTTTCTGAATGGTGTTCTTTGTGAAAACTTTATTTTTTGTGAAAAGTACTATAACGGGATCTATCCTAATCCCATATAACCGGTTTTTTCAAATCAGATTTTCTCCCAAAATTCAACGAAATTTGTAATGTGGAAGCCCTTTAAAAAAAAGGTGCACGACTGGGTCGTACGAACTTGCTGTAATGTGTTAAAATGGTCTTGGGGCTTGAGATTTTCGGATAAGAGCATTGAAAAAATCATATGAAAGGAGGATGGGCAATTTTGTATGGGATTTGGTCCAACCCACCAACAGAAACAAGACATACGTCGTTGGAAAGGTCTTTGCAAATGGAAGGTTTTTTAATATGGGCACCAAGCAATGGGAGAGCTGAGATAATGGACATTGAAATTAGCCTTTTTCTACTGCAACTGCATTTTCTTATTCTACCACCAACAACCAAAACAAAAATATCATTGGAAAGATCTGTTCAAGTCCAATATTTTTCAATGTGGGCATCAAGTTGTAATCCATATCCATATCAGATATAATATTTTTTATCTCTGGTCTGATATGGATTACAACTTGATGCCCACATTGAAAAATATTGGACTTGAACAGATCTTTCCAATGATATTTTTCTTTTGGTTGTTGATGGTAGAATAAGAAAATGCAACGGTGCAGTAGAAAAAGGACAATTTTCAATGTCGATTATCTCAGCTCTCCCATTGTTTAGAGCTTGGTGCCCATACTAAAGTTTGATGTACCCAAAAACACCTTTCCAACGACGTATATTTTATATCTGTTGGTTAACATTACCAAAACAATGTTAAGTTACTCGGAAGATAGAAATGAATTAAGTGCATTATGTCAGATGCCTTTTGACATAGAGCTGAGTGCCCATAGCAAAAAATCGTCGCTTTGTGCACACCTTTTCAACGACGTACATATTGTTGCTTTAAGTTATTGGTACCAAACCATAGCTAACTTTGGAAAATGCATCGTAGTTTGACCATTATCTCAGCTCTCCCATTGTTTAGAGCTTGGTGCCCATACTAAAGATTGATGTACTCGACAAGACCTTTCCAACGACGTATATCTTGTTTCTGTTGGTGGGTTGGACCAATTTGCCCATCCTCCTTTTATCTTATACACATAAATAAAAATTAAGTGTCTGTTTGTAATTTCAAAATATCAGTTTTTTACTAAATGCGTATGAAAGTATAATACGGTAGTTATAACAAAAACGCAATTTAAAAAAATTCTGTCTGTCTGTCTGTTTGTTCCGGCTAATCTCGGAAACGGCTAAACCGATTTTGACGGGATTTTCACAGGCAGATAGCTGATAAGCCGAATTAACTTAAAATAACACAGTATCTGTACACATAAATAAAAAGTGTAAAATATCAGCTATTTACTGAATGCATATGAAAGAATTATTATTTTCAATACATTGGTGAATTTTGGCGAAACGAAATTCGCGTCTCAGCTAGTTAATCACTAAAAATCAAAAGTTAACACGTTTTTTGGAGAAAATGAAGTAAACCATTAGATTTCTTTTAAATTTTTAGAATTTTAAGGAATTTTTTTTTCAAAATCGTTGGACCAGTTTTTTTCAAAAAACTATTTTCTTTAACTTTTCGAAAATATATTCCAATTTTTTTTTGAGTATGTCAACATCTAGCTTTTTTTCGTTCTTAACAGAAAACCAAAATTTTGAACAAACCGTTTCTGAAAAAAAAAAAAAAAAAAATTAACTTTTTTTAAAAAAAATCAAGAGCTTTCATATTAAAATTTTCATCGTGGAGGTTTTCGAGAAAATCTGTTATGAAAAACTTTTGCTATGGGAGGTAGGTACCGTTACAAGATTTTTCCTGAAAAATGTGTTCCAACCAAAACGAAGTTTACTCAAAAAACACCATTCAGAAAGTTTAATCAAAACCGTTGGAGCCATTTCGAGGAAATTAAATTTTTTTTAACTATTGTATGTCAACTGTCAAGTATACGGTTTTTTGCAAGTCAACCTAGAGTGGAAATGAAAAATACACTCCGAGATACTACCAAATAATTATGTACTAAGTACCAAGTACCAAGGCAGTCAAGATGCGAACAGAACATACGGACGGACAGGTTTTTAAGACCGACATCTTTGGATCGCGGATGTAGGCTGAGATAGAGACAGTACCTACTGTCCATAAACTAACGGGTGATTTTTTAAGAGGTTTAGAACTTTTTTTTTTTAAAAAAAACACAAAAATTTCAAAAAAATGAATGAAATATTTATTTGAATCGATAGAACCTTGCAATTTAATGTTTAAAGATAATTTCATGCAAATGTTGACCGCGGCTGCGTCTCAGGTAGCCCATCCGCTGATTCCAATTTTGGCATACTCTTTCACACATATCGGCCGGTATCTCACGAATGAATGCATGGATGTTGGCTTCCAGTGCGTCAATCGAAGCGGACTTGTCCCTATAGACATTAGCCTTGACATACCCCCACAAAAAATAGTCTAATGGTGTCAAATCGCACGATCTAGGCGGCCAATTGACCGGCCCGAAACGTGAAATTAACTGTTCACCAAACTCGCCTCGCAATCGCGCCATTGTTTCGCGTGCTGTGTGGCATGTGGCACCGTCTTGTTGAAACCACATATCATGCAAGTCAAGAACTTCCATTTCGGGCAAAAAAAAGTTTGTTATCATCGCTCGGTAGCGTTCACCATTGACAGTAACGCTGCGATTCGCATCATCTTTGAAGAAATATGGCCCAATAATGCCGCCGGCCCATAAACCGCACCAAACAGTGGCTTTTTCGGGATGCATTGGTAGCTGTTGCAATGCTTCTGGCTGATCTTCACTCCAAATGCGGCAATTTTGATTATTTACGTACCCATTCAACCAAAAATGAGCCTCATCGCTGAACACAATTTTCATTTTTTCAACATTTCGAACCGAGCACGAATTTTGATAGTAAAATTCAATAATTTGCAAGCGTTGTTCATTTGTAAGACGATCCATGGTTAAATTGCAAACCAAACTGAAGCTGTTTGACAGTGACACAAGGTACTAAGCACACGTCAGCTGTCAAAACCAGTGTTGCCAAAACCAAACCAGCCAAAAAATCACCCGTTATTTCCCAAATTATTGTCTTCGAATTAGGAATCACCCTGCTAGTGTTAAAAGTCGATGTGTTGTATGAATGTTCTCTATATGGACTCCGAAACTGCTGGACTGATTTTAATGAACTTTTGGAGTCCCCTTATGTCTGGATAAATTTTTTTTTTTCAGTCATAAAATTTCTGTAATTATTTCTTATTTTCGAAGAAGAAATAAATTCGGAAATAAATCTGACATTTTGTGACACCCTAAATTCGCTGAAAATACATTTCAAACAAAATTATGTAGTCTTATAACAAATTGTGTTTTGTTTTGATTATTTGATGTTTTCTTATTGTCTGTATTTCTATTGACATTCTACGAATATTTTTGCAGTCACTTTCGTCCTCCCGAAGGATGTCTTGCACCAAACCAAATGAGCTTCGAAGTCGTGCAATTATCTTTTGATTAAAAATAGATTCACCCAAAAATTGTGTTTTGTATTCTTTTCTTTGTATTATTTTTACTTGCTCAATAGGGCAAGTATTGGTTTCGTGCAGAAAAAAAAAATCGAGGTTTTAATCAAACATGACATTACGATGATAGAGAAGCCCAAAAAATTGGTTTTCGCCATACCGTCCGTCGGTCTGTCTGTGCGTCTGTGCGTCTGTGCGGATGTGCGCTTTTTCACGTCATGCTACAGCCTAAACCGCTTCACGGATTTTCTTCAAACTTGATATATAGTAGTTTGAAGAAAAACGGTTGTCGAGGTTTTTTTTATTTCGTTTTAGCCCGGCTCAAACTGGTACTTTTCAAGTAACGGTTTTTTTCAATTTCAATTTTCTCGAAAACGGCTCTAACGATTTTGATTAAACTCAAAATTTAGCTAACTTTAAGCATTTATAACAAAACTGCGTTTTTTGTTTTTGGCTCAAATGGTCGTAACGAAAATCATGTTTTAACGGCTTTTTTTCAAATAGCCATAAGTTCACAACGGCTTGATTGAATCAACTCAAATTTTGTTTGACATAGGTTTTCATAGTGTTCTATAGGATGGTTTAGTAAATTTTTCACTGAAGCCTTTCTAAACGGTGGCTTCCATACAACGAGCCGTTGAGTCTTAGCCAACTTTTTTTAGTTTTTTCTAATTTTCTCGAAAATGGCTCTAACGATTTTGATTAAACTTTGTGTGTTATATTCTTTTAGTGTTTTTAAGAGAACTGCGTTTTTAGTTTTTGGCTAAAAATGCAAATAACGGGGATCTGCTCTTAACGGCTTTTTTTTGAAATGGCCATAAGTTTACAACGGTTGCATCGAATTCACTCAAACTTTGTTTGGTATAGTTCCTTACAACTCTCTATCAGATGGGATTGCATTTTTGTCAGTTACTCTTTTTTAAATGGTGGCTCCCATACAAAGAGCCACTAGATTTTGGCCAATTTTTTCGTTTTTTCTAATTTACTCAAAAACGGCTTCCCCGATTTTTATGAAACTTTGTATGTAACATATATAGAATACTTCAAAGAAAACTGCATTTTTAGTTTTTGGCTACACATGATTATAGCGGAAATTGGCAATATCAGTTTTATTAATTTGGCCATAAGCGGAAATTTATATCACCCAAAAGACGACATCTAAATTTGATATACTAAAGGTTACTTAACGTTAGCTCCCGTATATCGAGTTTTCCAGTTTAAGCCAAATTTTTTTAGGTTTTACCAAATTTTTCAAAAATGAGTTGTTCTCATTGATCGAAAAGTTTGTTTTCATCGTACTATTGCACCCACAGAGCAAGTACGTGCGACGCAGTCGTGCATTTTATTTTTCTAACAGGCCCTAGGATTGAAGTGCCAAAATTAAACAACGAGATTCACCCGTTGAGATCATATACGATGAACGAAATGTCACGACATAATTTTTGCCCACGTAGTACAGAAATATAAATTTCAGAAATAATGTCTGACATAAATGTCCGAAATAAATATTACTAGTGGAGGCGCAGCCTTAAGGACATTCAATGTAAACTTTGGTACCTCCTACCGGGAAAGGGAGAACAACGCCTATCGGGTCAGCTAGTATTTAAACATTTTTTTTTAGTAGTAAAATGGTTAAGAGAATCCCGAAAGAGCAAAATAAGATCCCTAGTGCCACCCAAAAGTAAAAGGGTGTTTTTTTTAGACCTGTGGTTTTCAAGAAGAAATAAAACGCATATAAAATTTAATGTTATGGCCAAGAATTTAGCTGTATTATAAAGATAAGGTTTTGCCATTGTGTTTCAAAAATGATTTCGGGCAAGTGGCCTCCGCGGTTGGTTCAAGTGACAGCTGTCAAAAATCAAGTGACAGCTGTCAAAAAGACCAACTCAGAAAAAAGTATTGCCAGATTGAAAACCACACGTTAAGAAAATACCCTTTACTACTAATTAAGAAAATTGTTGACAAACGCGCCTGCCAGACGACTGGACATACCCTAAACGAATTATTTGATTTTTCAGTATCCATTGCTTTTCGGGATTTTGAATTTTGGGATTTTGAACCAGACCCTGCAATCAATCTTGCATCAGATTTATGGATTTATATATAAAAAAAAAAAATTCGAAAATTATCAACACGAAGAATAATGATTAGTGTTGAAATCGAGATGATTCTTTAACTTGTTTTTTTTTCAGTGTATTCAACGGATGGAAACATTTAAACCGAGAAATGATTACGTGAGTACGTGAACTAGTATTTTCTCTATGACGAAGATAATGATGATAATGATGATAACGTGTAAATTGCAAATACAATAATAATTATTGTTAGGTATAGATACGTATTCTTTTGATTCAATACGCTTTTATTATTATTTTTAAGCTCTCAATAATAACAAAAACAACTCACCTTAATGCTATTCATAGTGGAATGTATTGCTGATTCCGCATTATCAGCTGACTGACTTATAAACGAAGATGTTGCTGATCTACTTGGTCCGCTGCCATTATTTATCGGCGGTCGATCTATAATTGTTATTGGAGAAGCAACAATTTCCTCATTACCACGATCCAATTCGATATTATTATCGCCACCGCCGCTGTGACCAGTTAGAGCTCCTAACGAAGACGTGGATCTATCGACTTCCAGGTGTGCAAAGAAGTCTGCAGTAATATCGGCGGCTGTGAGGCCAGATCGTTTCTCTTTTTCTTTGTGGCGACCACGAATCTTGAGTGTTTTTCTGACCTAGAAGTAGATAGAACCGGGAAGAAAGAATATATTATATGTGTTGTTGTTTTTGGTGTGTTAGTGATTTTGGTTCTGATGATATGGTCTTTTTTTTTTGTGATTGGCATGTGGAAAAAATGTGTTTCCTATTCTATACCTACCTCATTTCTTTTTTTTTTGTCTCAATTGTTTTATATTTTACGATTACAATGTTAAAGTACTGTTTTAAATTGACAGTCCATTAATCAAGGAGAGATGTTGGCGTTCGTTGGAGAGAAGATTTATTTGTATAGGTACCTTTAGCAGGTTGTCATGACGTCTGTCTGTTTGTATCGTATAATTATACAAAATGCACCTCACAGTATCTTTTGTTTGGGAAGGAAATTAACGAGTTGTACCGTTCATCTATCCATCGGTGATGGAAACGAGAATCTGATTTTCTGTAGGTGGTGTGTTAATCTAAGTTGCTTTAAATAGCGTGAAGGTGAATGCAAATTTTGGAGTTGAGAAATTTATTGCTGCTTGCAAAAATGTGAAATCACAATTTTAAAACATGATGTTGTGATGATACAACTTGGAAGTAATTGACACCAAACTTTCACTAAATTTTTAATAAATATCTGTATCCACATGAACTTTATGTGAAGTAATAAAGAGGAAAGATTTTTCAACGCTTTTAGATTCGACATTACCTAAATTTAAGATGTCCTATTTTGAAAACTATGGACTACTCCAAATAGATTGATTATACCAAATTTGTTTGTGGTATGATAGGGTAGAAATTAATGCATGTTGGGTTGTTGGTCTCCAAGTTGTGTGGTGATTAGGGTAGAGCGGGGCTAGTTGGACCACTTTTTACTTGAAGTCTCATAAAAATCAAACTATTCATAGTACAACCATAGAGCTGATATTGAAAGAAAGAATGGGATTTTGGCTTCTAAATGAAGTTTTAAAACATTTGAAATATGTTACCAGAGAAGAATAATGCTACCTTAAATGGATCAAGTCCAGGTGGACTTGCCCCTATAGCGGGGCAAGTTGGACCGGCATGTGGGGCTAGTTGGACCTAGCCCTGAAAATTGGAAAACAAGTTCTATAAAGGACAACAAATACAAAATTAATCAAAGAACTTTATTTAAAACAGTCAAAAAAAACTTTACAAAAAAAAACAAAAAATTCTTCATTTAATAATAATAAATTTAATAGTAGGTAACAAAAAAATAAAAAAAATTCATTTTATATTAAGGTTTAAAAAAATCAGGAATCATAATCGCTGTTGCAATTGACACAATTAAAGAAGTGGGCCCTTCTTCCTACTAAGCATTTTGTATGAGCCCACTTTCGGCAAGTATGACACTGAATCCACTGCTCACCCGGCAAACTTTCATTGAATTATTCCATGCACATAAGGCAGAAGTATTCTTCTTCATCGGAACTTGATTGATTTTTCTTTTTTTTTTTACTTTGGGTTTGGACACTTTTGTTCGTTTTGACGATTTTGTTCGTTTTTCAACTAATCTTTTTCCGGGGTGTCAGTCAAAATTGCAGCTCGCCTTTTGCTTCTTTTTGTCAGTGTTGGCTTTCTGACTCCTGCTAGTTGGACCACCCCGTCCAACTAGCCCCGCTCCTAGTTTGATGAACATATTTCATCATAAACACAAAATCACTGAAAACTATTCAATTTAACACACAAAATATAAAAATACAATATATTAACTGATAAAAAAAACTTTACCTCTATCGAAAATTCCGGTTTTTCACAATAAAAATAAAAAAAACTGTCGAGAGCGTATTTTTTACTTTTGCCCTTGAAAAACACAAACTGTGTGTGGTTTCTCTTCTAAAGACACAATGCAACTAAAACCGTTATGGCCTTATGGCACGTGCTGCTATGAGAGCATGCTGTGTTTGTGTATAATCAGGTTTTTGTGGTGCTTTCGGTTTCTGAGAAATTCGTGTGGTCCAACTTGCCCCGCTGGCCAACTAGCCCCGCCTTACCCTATTAATATGAAAATATAAAATTTAATTAAAAACAAAATTTTTAATATTTATTTATTTATTTTACTTTCCACAACTTATTTATATGTTAAATTTATTTTATCGCGACGCGTTTCGAAAACAAAGTTTCATTGTCAAGCGCGGAATTCAAGCGCTTGACAATGAAACTTTGTTTTCGAAACGCGTCGCGATAAAATAAATTTAACATATAAATAAGTTGTGGAAAGTAAAATAAATAAATAAATATTAAAAATTTTGTTTTTAATTAAATTTTATATTTTCATATTGGAAATTAAGGTTTTCCTTTGGCTTTTTATGGTCACATTAGATTTAGCAAAGAAACAAAAACAGTAACTTTAGCTTGCCCCGACGTTTCGGCAAGGTTTGTTGCCTTCTCCATGGGAACTTTATTACATAAAAATACAAAAAGATATAATAATATGCACAATAACTAACAATCAGGAGAAACTTAAATTTTAAAAACGAAAACTTAGAAGTTTCAACACAGTCATGACAATTAATTAAAAAATTAAAACACTAATTTTGAATTTTTAATTAAAAAAAATAAAAAAGCACTTCTGCTAAAAAAGTTTAGTCTTTAATTAAAATAAAAGAGAAAAAGAGACATTTTATGCAGAAACAAGATAACAGTATACTGAAGATATACTCTGTGTGTCCTGCTTTCGATTCATGTTGTTTCTGTTGTTCAAGATATGAAGAGTTTCAAGGGGTAACTCTTGGAGGTATGTTTCTCTGTTTGGAGAACTTGGACCCCTTCAAAATCGGGAAGATGACCATGGTTGTTTTGATGTCTGTTTTGTGATTAGACAAACGTTGGCTCAAAATTTGTTTGGTGGTTCCAATGTAACATAAGTTGCAGGGCTCGTCTGTTTTCCCTTTGCAGCTGATTTTATAAATGTCATCAGTGCTTCCTTCTATCTCTATCCTGTTTAACTTTCAACTTTGTAAAAAAGATGTCCAAGTGTTTGGTTTGATTTGAAAGCTAACCGAACATCATGTACGTTTTTGGCGACAATTTTGTAAAAGTTCTCAGTCAGATTTGGAACATAAACAACGCTGTTCAAGAATCCATTTGTGTTTATGACATTTTGTTGTCTTTTATACCTATGATTTAAAATCAAACTGCGAATGACTGTAGTAGGGTAGCTGTTGTCGCTTAGTATTTTTGAGATTCTTTTCTTATTTGCGCAGTGAAATTTTTCATCACTTTATCTTTATCTGGATTTTGATGTTGATGTTGATGTTGATGTTGATGTTGATGTTGATGTTGATGTTGATGTTGATGTTGATGTTGATGTTGATGTTGATGTTGATGTTGATGTTGATGTTGATGTTGATGTTGATGTTGATGTTGATGTTGATGTTGATGTTGATGTTGATGTTGATGTTGATGTTGATGTTGATGTTGATGTTGATGTTGATGTTGATGTTGATGTTGATGTTGATGTTGATGTTGATGTTGATGTTGATGTTGATGTTGATGTTGATGTTGATTTTTTTTTTTTTTTTTTTTTTTTTATAATGCACACGCGCTCAAGGGGTTTGTTATAGCCCTTTTAATGATAAGTCACAGCGCGAGCGATAGGAAGTTAGGAAGGGAGGGAAAGGAGGTGTCGATGAACATTGATCTTGAATGTTTGAAGATCAAAATGGCAAGGAAAAATTGTGCCAGGCAATCCATTCCACATTCGTGTTGTACGGCTAAAGAAAGAATCTCTATATTTCACGGTACGTCCGAAATTGGGCTCAAGTGTAAACTGATGAGCGTTCCTAGCAAGACGAGTATTACGGGGGAAATGTTTAAGGGGTGGAACGCAACTGGCTACCTCGAGTGAGCATTTTTTGTAAAAGAATCTGTAAAATAAGGAAAGACATGAGACATTTCGACGATGTTCAAGTGACGGAAATGTTTCCATAATGCTTCTCTCTCCTATCAATTTTAACGCTTTTTTCTGAACTCTGTCGAGCAGGTGAAGAAAAGTTTGAGAAGCACCTGCCCAGAGATGGGAGTTATACTCGAGTTTAGGGCGTATAAACGCTTTGTAAATTGTAGCCAGATCAGAAGGGGTGAAAAACTTCTTGCATCTATTAAGAAAGCCTAAGCATCTTGCAGCATTCTTGGCAATCTCAAGTATATGATCATTCCAACGAAGATTGTCACTGATACACATACCGAGTACTGATAGCTTTTCGGCCTCCTCGATGCAAGTACCATTCATGGATAATGGCATAGGGGGTATGTTTAGCTTCAACGACAAAAGACAGCATTGAGTTTTCGACGCATTAAACTCCACACGATTTCTAGTACCCCAATTCACAATGCTGTTTAAATCGGAGTTTAACGAGCTTATCATACGATTTCGTTGTAATAACACGTCCGAAGGCGAAGGCCGTGAATTATCAAACGTATATGAAAAGCTGAGGGTTGAGTCGTCAGCAAAACAATTTAATGGATTAGAAGTCACAGACAAGAGATCATTTATAAAAATGAGAAAGAGAGTCGGAGACAGAACGGAGCCCTGGGGCACACCAGCATTTATTTTGTGGAGATCAGACTTGAAACCATCTAATACAACTTGTATTGAACGGTCCAGAAGATAGCTTCTAATCCAACGAATAAGAGTATCATCGATACCAAATGCACGCATTTTCGATAAAAGAGCTTCATGCCAAACTCTATCAAATGCCTTTGAAATATCAAGCGCAATAATCTTGCTTTCGCCAAAGCGATGCACAGATTTGTTCCACTGTTCGGTGAGATATGCCATCAGATCACCAGTGGAACGATTGCTGCGAAAGCCGTATTGCCGGTCATTTAAAAGCTCCCGATCTTCGAGATATTTCTTGAGCTGACGATTTATCAGCGTTTCCATGACCTTGGAAAGAAGGGACGTAAGTGCAATTGGTCGGTAGGAGGAGGGGGAGGAGGAATCACCTTTTTTTGGGACGGGCTGGACAAATGCTGTTTTCCATCTACTAGGAAAGATTCCTGAACGATAGGAGCGATGAAAAAGCTTACGCAGTGGTTTTGCCAGAGATGAAGAACACTTCTTCAGAAGAATAGGGGGTATACCATCCGGGCCAGCGGATTTGTGTATATCAAGATCTTGAAGTACTCTTGCTACTGTACGAGTGCGGAAAAATATCTGTCCCATAGAAAAATTAACGTTCTCAAGTACAGGAGGGGCATTGTTGCTTGCAGGCAACGTAGAACTTGCAGCAAAATGAGCTGCGAGCATATTCGCCTTCTCTGAAGAGCTGACAATGGGTTTATCGTCGACGATGAGCGTTGGAACTGATGATGACGTTGAGTTCTTGACGTTTTTTACAAATGACCAGAAGTTTTTACTGCCTTTGGGACATTGCAGAATTTTTTGCCGTAACTTCTGGTCATGCAAAAATTTCGTTTTATGGATAACGGAGTTGCACGAGTTCCTAACTTGTTTGTGTTTCTTCCGATTTTCCTCAGTTGGGTTGGCTTTATAGGATCGGAAGCTTACTTCTTTCAACCTGATAGCTTCTTTACACTCTTCGGTAAACCAAGACTTTTCTTTTGGTTTGATACATTTTGTTCTGTGAGGGACAAAAGTTCTCATTCCAAGAAAAATCACTTCTGTAATCATTTCAGCACTGGCATCAATGTCATTATCGAGGAAGCATAATGACCAGTTAAAGTTGCGAAAGAAATTATTCAGACCGTCCCAGTTGGCTTTCTCGTATTGCCAAACGGTCCTAGTGGGAATTTTTTCTTTAACTGGATGATTGGAGATCGAGAAATTAGCTGAAATGACACAATGGTCCGAGGTGCCAAATGGAGAAGTTACTTTAATAGTATATTTATCAGGATGGGAAGTAAGGAACAAGTCAAGAGTATGGGCGGAATGCCCATCAACATCCGGTATGCGAGTAGGCTCATCGACAAGCTGGGTAAGATGGTTATACTCAGCAAAGATCTCGGTATACCTTCCTTCGAGTGTTGTCTGGCCAGAATATCGGAGCCAACTTGAATTGTGTACATTGAAGTCGCCCGTAATCACGACTTCAGTGTGAGGACAATGGGAAACAATTCGGGAAATTGTATCTGACAAAACATCTAACTCATCACAAGTAGACATGCTGTCAAGATTCGGACTCCTGTAAAGAAAACAGTAATGAATGATATGCTTGCGGACAGTGAATTTGAGCCACAGGAAATTAAAGTTCGTATTAGAACAATGCCCATATTGGGGAAGGCTCTGGCAAGCAATATCATTCCTAACATAAACGACAAGACCATGGTGGGAAAAAAGTAGTGGCACTAAGTTATATCCAAACAAACAAAATTCTGATAAATCAGTATTCTGTCCAACCTGGGTTTCACTTAATGCCAAAACTGCTGGCCTGTATTGCACAGTATGGGCGTATTGTTCTTCCTAAGCCCACGAACATTTGAATAGACGACACAAAAATCACTTACCATTCTGAAAAACTAAACACAAAAAATTCAACTTTGACGAAACTAATTTCAGCCGTGCAGTATAGGCCCATATTAATTCCAATTATAAACAAACTGTCCTAGGTGTTATGCCCATAAAACAATTTGCAAACGGGAATTAATATAGACAAAAGACACGAAAGAAATACACATCAAATGCTGCTCACCATCCAATGCAAAATCTCTTGCGATAAGCCCCACAAGAGGCTTGCATTGCATAGAAAGCAACAGTTATGGGTGGCGCGGGTGGAGAGGATGGGTATTGTTGGATGCTGTGCTGCGAATGCGAGCGAAGTATTTGGTGTATTTTTTTTTTCTTTTTCTTTTAATTGGCACTGATTCTATTTATTTTTCAAGTTTAGGGCTGAATTTAATTTATGACTTTAGATTTATTGCACTATTTATGGTAGGTATGTAAATTTGGTTTGGTTTATCTTTTTTTTTTTTTTTTTTTATTATTATTATTTTTGTGAGTGACACACGCGCACAGAAACAACGCGACCGCACACGACGAGCACTTGATCGACACGATGATGATGTTGATGTTGATGTTGATGTTGATGTTGATGTTGATGTTGATGTTGATGTTGATGTTGATGTTGATGTTGATGTTGATGTTGATGTTGATGTTGATGTTGATGTTGATGTTGATGTTGATGTTGATGTTGATGTTGATGTTGATGTTGATGTTGATGTTGATGTTGATGTTGATGTTGATGTTGATGTTGATGTTGATGTTGATGTTGATGTTGATGTTGATGTTGATGTTGATGTTGATGTTGATGTTGATGTTGATGTTGATGTTGATGTTGATGTTGATGTTGATGTTGATGTTGATGTTGATGTTGATGTTGATGTTGATGTTGATGTTGATGTTGATGTTGATGTTGATGTTGATGTTGATGTTGATGTTGATGTTGATGTTGATGTTGATGTTGATGTTGATGTTGATGTTGATGTTGATGTTGATGTTGATGTTGATGTTGATGTTGATGTTGATGTTGATGTTGATGTTGATGTTGATGTTGATGTTGATGTTGATGTTGATGTTGATGTTGATGTTGATGTTGATGTTGATGTTGATGTTGATGTTGATGTTGATGTTGATGTTGATGTTGATGTTGATGTTGATGTTGATGTTGATGTTGATGTTGATGTTGATGTTGATGTTGATGTTGATGTTGATGTTGATGTTGATGTTGATGTTGATGTTGATGTTGATGTTGATGTTGATGTTGATGTTGATGTTGATGTTGATGTTGATGTTGATGTTGATGTTGATGTTGATGTTGATGTTGATGTTGATGTTGATGTTGATGTTGATGTTGATGTTGATGTTGATGTTGATGTTGATGTTGATGTTGATGTTGATGTTGATGTTGATGTTGATGTTGATGTTGATGTTGATGTTGATGTTGATGTTGATGTTGATGTTGATGTTGATGTTGATGTTGATGTTGATGTTGATGTTGATGTTGATGTTGATGTTGATGTTGATGTTGATGTTGATGTTGATGTTGATGTTGATGTTGATGTTGATGTTGATGTTGATGTTGATGTTGATGTTGATGTTGATGTTGATGTTGATGTTGATGTTGATGTTGATGTTGATGTTGATGTTGATGTTGATGTTGATGTTGATGTTGATGTTGATGTTGATGTTGATGTTGATGTTGATGTTGATGTTGATGTTGATGTTGATGTTGATGTTGATGTTGATGTTGATGTTGATGTTGATGTTGATGTTGATGTTGATGTTGATGTTGATGTTGATGTTGATGTTGATGTTGATGTTGATGTTGATGTTGATGTTGATGTTGATGTTGATGTTGATGTTGATGTTGATGTTGATGTTGATGTTGATGTTGATGTTGATGTTGATGTTGATGTTGATGTTGATGTTGATGTTGATGTTGATGTTGATGTTGATGTTGATGTTGATGTTGATGTTGATGTTGATGTTGATGTTGATGTTGATGTTGATGTTGATGTTGATGTTGATGTTGATGTTGATGTTGATGTTGATGTTGATGTTGATGTTGATGTTGATGTTGATGTTGATGTTGATGTTGATGTTGATGTTGATGTTGATGTTGATGTTGATGTTGATGTTGATGTTGATGTTGATGTTGATGTTGATGTTGATGTTGATGTTGATGTTGATGTTGATGTTGATGTTGATGTTGATGTTGATGTTGATGTTGATGTTGATGTTGATGTTGATGTTGATGTTGATGTTGATGTTGATGTTGATGTTGATGTTGATGTTGATGTTGATGTTGATGTTGATGTTGATGTTGGTGTTGATGTAGTTGAGTTCGATATTCTGTTTTTAAAGTTTTGTATTTAAACAAAATTCTTTTTGATAATGTAAAAAAGTCCCACAAAACTTAGAACTTTCAAATACAAAATTTTGTTCATACAGTTTTTTGTGTAACCAGAATTTATAAATACAGTACATATTTTGTAAACAGGATTCCGTTTCTACAGCACTTCGACTCCAACTTTAATTCTGATTCACGTTTTCTTAAGAACTAATCGATAATAGATCTCATGGCGGCACATTTTGCAAGAGACATATAAACGGGTGGCAATGGTGCAGTGAATGAAGTACTTGGTTGCTTACCAAGAGTTATGGGTTCGAGCATCCAGCCTGGGAAAAATCAATATTCCCACTTTGCATTTAAAAGACCTTACAGACAAAAAGTTAAAATAGTTTAAAAAAAAGTATGGTTGTGAAAATGGTTGCAATGTATTCGGTGGCATATCCCTGGTATTTTCATATGGTTTCATTGTAGAATATTACATTTGTTAGTTTTATTTCCAAATATCTATCTTCAAAAAACACAAAATCTGTTTCTCCTTCTCAATTTTTGATACCAAATAATTTTAAGCCGTAGTCACAAATTGCTAAATGTACCTAATGTTTCAAATACTAGTTCTTTTTGAAATGAATATCAATTAGGTACCCATATTTTTATCTTGTTTAAGAAATTTAACCCACTTTTGAACTATACACAAAATTCAAAAGTCATTAACCCCATAAACCGATAAAAACATTCAGTCACACAGATTCAAATATAATGAATGACTTAATTAATTATTCAATAATGTATTCCACACAAAAACAACAACCACAAAACTTAACTTGAACTTCAAACAATAAACTTTTATAACATTCAAGGTCAATGACTACAATGCTGATAAGAAAAATGTAGAGCAATTTGATGACGTATACTTTTGAAGCACAAACTATTTCACTCTAAGACGAGGAACCAATAGTTCCTTTCCTCATAGCAATTTTGAAAAGATTCAAAAACAATAATATTTCTTTGGAATTTTTATTTTCAATCGCAAAAAGAAACCACATTCCAAGTTTGTGCATAAAAAGGAAGAAACAGAGATTTGTAAAAAAGCAATTTTTTTATTACACGCTATCATTTCAAAAGCAATTGAAGCGTTAAGGTCAATTAATACAACCAACTGTCAATTGATCAATTAAAATTTCAATTTCTAGTCCAAATATTTATTTGCAAATAAATTTATTTTTATAGCTCAGACAGAACTAACGGAATCTATAGTTGTATTTTTGAGTTAGTTGTAAATTACTTTGAGATGTAAATTAATTCAAAAGTAGGTGAACTTTCGTGCTTGATTTATTGCAAAATATAAATTAACTTTGTTTTAAATGAATTTTTTAGGGTAATATGGTAAGTAAATTTTTTTTTAGAGGAAAAGAACTTTATGTTGGCAGCGCTGCTTTCTTTGAGATACATTTTGTCATCTGTCATGTGATTTTTTTAGTTGGTTTTGCCATTTCATCACGAACCGACTGACGCCTGAACAACGAATGCAAATTGTGCAGAAAATCCGTATCAAGATCAAAATCCGGATCAAGATCAAGATCTAAGTGGGTATGAGTATCAACAATAGCTAAATGTTAACAAAATTCATACAGTACAAACCTCAATATATTAAACATTTGAATCAATTTAGATTTATTACTATCTCTTTTAGATATGAATACATACACTTGTATAGAGACGACAGCAAGTTAGCTTACAAATATGTACGTCTCTTTCTATTAAACATTTGTTGTCTTGTTCTTTACATATCCACATCATTATTAAATGAGCCATTTCACTATTGCTTTTTTCTTTATTTCTTTTATACAATTTATTAAAGGAATGCAGTTGATTTATGTTATGCGAATTCCTCTTTATAATATAGAATTTCGGCAGAAGAAGATTTTGGAAAACAGAATGTCATACTTTTAGAATTTTGGATAAAAAAATATTTGGGCATACAATATTTTCAAAAATAAAAATAAAAATAATTATGTTCATGCACGTTGTTTTTCAATAGAAAGAGAAAAATAATGAGTGAAAGAAAATGATCTGGTTTTGGCACTCCCAGCGCAGCGACAAACATTGGTAGAGAATGGAAATTTGGTTCACTCTGGGAACCACCCGTTCTAAAAACCAATAGAACAAGCAAAATTGCTTCTGCTCAATTGTGATGCAGTGTCTTTTTGTACATACTACAATGGATTTTAATTCCATCTAGGTATAATCCAACGCCACCATAAGTAATGCAGTCTACCAGGCCCCTTCATCAAATTTGACATTATGCAAAAAGATTGCACGTGTATTGACACTACTAAAACTGATGACATTGTCTGTACGAATACGAGGGTCATTCAACAAGTACATTGCCTCACCGCCCGATGGCGCTGCTATTACAAAAAGTTTTACCATCATGCAGTAGGTACATTCTTTTATAAGCCTACTGTCAAAGTTATAGTCAATTGCCTTCAATAGTTTTGGAAGCGATCGTGTCGGCCAGTTTAACAAAAATGGAAAAAGATCAATATCGCTTGGATGCTGTGTACGGTGACTCTTCCTCCATCGATGGCGACCATCAAGAATTGGTTCAACGAGTTTGCTCGTGGCCGCACCTCTCTTTTTGATAAGCCACGACAGGTGCCCTGAAAATGGACACTACATAGGAAAATGTCCAAAAAATCAACGATCTCGTGTTGGCAGACCGCCGATCTCAACAGACAGCTGACACTCTAGACGAAGAACTGGGCATGAAAAAGCTGTCAGCGCGAAGGGTGCCGCGTTTGCTCACACCAGACAATAAGCTCACACCAGACAATAAGCGCAACCGTGAGACCACACCGGCGACAAGTTTGGCGCTGTTTCAGCGCAATCCAGCGGATTTCTTGAATCGTTTTGTGACCGTTGACGAAATAAGGATTCATTGGTACACACCAGAAACCAAGGAACAATCGAAACAGTGGACTTCACCCGGAGGACGAGCTCCGAAGAAGGCGAAGACTGTTTCATCGACCGGAAAGGTGATAGCCACCGTTTTCTGGGATTCACAAGGTGTGATCCACATCGATTACATCGAGAACTATGCCGAATTATTGGGCCGATTCGACGAAAAGAAGATTGAAGAAAAAACGGCCCCGTTTGGTGAAAAAAAAGTGCTGTTCCACACCTCCGTCGGAGCCATGGCCAAATTGGTCGAATTGCGTTATAAATTGCTGCCCCATCTACCGTACTTTTACTTCTTTTGTAGGCTAGACAAAAAAAGCTGACATTTCCATTTACCCTATTTTTCAATTTATCCCAACTGACCCTAAGTCTTCTCTCACACGCTTTGCCATTTTCTAAAAGTGCAGAAAGTACATAAATGTACCATTTACATATTATTTTTAACTGTATATATTGCATTACAACACGTTATTAAGTTTTTAGGGGTATATAATATGTACATATACCTGAGTCCACCCTTTGGACAACAAAATAATATCGTGGCATTGAATTTCATTTCACTTTCATTTGTTTTGTTTTTGTTTGTATTTGTTTGTGTTTTTAGCGCTAGCACTTGAAATGTCTATTTGCTTAGGCCACCCGCCTCACTTGAATTCTGATGTCTGAAACCATTCAATTCAATTCGTCCAAACAGGGATTTATTTTTGTAGGGCGTTTTTGTTTTTGTTCGAATTAATTGTGAACTTGGTCGCAATATTGCAATTGCCGTTGGCTATCTTTAATTACTTGAAATCGTCAAAACAGGGTGTTTGCGGATTAAAGATTAATTGGAATTTCAATCTCGTAGCTAGACAAAGGTACTTATGTCATATTCTATATGAACCAAAGATTGATTTTTATTTTATTCGTTTAAGTATGGGTAACTAAAACCTTGCAAGTTTAATTACAAGGTAGGTATTCTTTTTTTTCCAAATTATCAAGAAATAAAGGGCGATTGAATGCAGGCATTAATAAACGTAGTTTGTACCTACCCTCCTGGCACAAAGACGAAATCCGCCTAAGGCGTACAGTTTACGGGATGAAAAAGTACTTTTGTACACAATGTAAGTTGCTTAAAGTATCTCACACTAGATGTCACCGCACGCTACCAGAAGAATTAAGGTTTGATGTTCTTCGAAGAAGTTTTTTTCATGGTCAGTCGTCATCGGTCATTCAAAGAGGCAAGATGTTGCTCTTCCAGTATTGCAGAAAAAAAAAACGCAAACCAATTATAAAAAAGTATTTCATTGTTGTTATATTAAATTATTTTTGTTTATTTCTAGATTATGATACCAACTGAGGCCCTTAGTGTTTTGTGTTATTTGTGATTTGTGTTAAAAGAAAATAAAAAATAAAACAAAATGTTTTTATTTTTTTTTTTTAGCTCCGCCTACCGCTATATAACGGGTGATTTTTTAAGAGGTTTAGAACTTAAAAAAAAAAAAAACACAAAAAATTCAAAAAAATGAATGAAATATTTATTTGAATCGATAGTTTGAACCTTGCAATTTAATGTTTAAAGATAATTTCATGCAAATGTTGACCGCGGCTGCGTCTCAGGTAGCCCATCCGCTGAGTCCAATTTTGGCATACTCTTTCACACATATCGGCCGGTATCTCACGAATGAATGCATGGATGTTGGCTTCCAGTGCGTCAATCGAAGCGGACTTGTCCCTATAGACATTAGCCTTGACATACCCCCACAAAAAATAGTCTAATGGTGTCAAATCGCACGATCTAGGCGGCCAATTGACCGGCCCGAAACGTGAAATTAACTGTTCACCAAACTCGCCTCGCAATTGCGCCATTGTTTCGCGTGCTCGCTCGGTAGCGTTCACCATTGACAGTAACGCTGCGATTCGCATCATCTTTGAAGAAATATGGCCCAATAATGCCGCCGGCCCATAAACCGCACCAAACAGTGGCTTTTTCGGGATGCATTGGTAGCTGTTGCAATGCTTCTGGCTGATCTTCACTCCAAATGCGGCAATTTTGATTATTTACGTACCCATTCAACCAAAAATGAGCCTCATCGCTGAACACAATTTTCATTTTTTCAACATTTCGAACCGAGCACGAATTTTGATAGTAAAATTCAATAATTTGCAAGCGTTGTTCATTTGTAAGACGATCCATGGTTAAATTGCAAACCAAACTGAAGCTGTTTGACAGTGACACAAGGTACTAAGCACACGTCAGCTGTCAAAACCAGTGTTGCCAAAACCAAACCAGCTAAAAAATCACCCGTTATATATATAATACTATACGGCAAGTCGCATCAGTGGTTCTAAAACCTCTTCGTCAAAAAGTATCCATTCTTCTACGCGTCTGGAACGTTTTATTATCGCTTGCGTTACATTTAGTCGCAACGTTTTCGACAACTTTCATTGTAAAATTTGCCGCTAGCTGTACGTTAACGAATTGTGTGGCCGGGAGGGTACTGTCTTTATGTAGAAAACAATAAACAAAAAACAAATTTATTATATACATTTTATGAATTATTTAATTTAAACAGTTGAGTGGCGAATATATGTATATGTTCTTGGTGGTTCTGCAACGAACGTTTTAATCTCTGATAAAAACTTTGCCTCTGCAACTGCAACCCTCAATAGATTCAACTGCTTTTTTTTTGTATACGGCACACACGCTCAAGGGGTTTGTATAGCCTTTTTAATGATTAGTCACAGCGAGAGCGATAGGAAATTAGGGGGGAAGGGAAAGGAGGTGTCGATGAAAATTGGTCTTGAATGTTTGAAGATCAAAATGATTAAAGAAAATTGTACCAGGCAATTCATTTCACATTCGTGTTGTACGGCTAAAGAAATAATCACTATATTTCACGGTACCTCCGAAATCGGGCTCAATTGTAAACTGATGAGCGTTCCTAGCAAGACGAGTATTACGGGGGCAATGTTTAAGGGGTGGAACACAGCTGGCTACCTCGAGTGAGCATTTTTTGTAAAAGAACCTGTAAAATAAGGAAAGACATGAGACATTTTGACGATGTTCGAGTGATGGAAATGTTTCCATAATGTTTCTCTCTCCTATCAATTTTAACGCTTTTTTCTGAACTCTGTCGAGCAGGTGAAAAAAAGTTTGAGAAGCACCTGCCCAGAGACGGGAGTTATACTCAAGTTTCGGGCGTATAAACGCTTTGTAAATTGTAGCCAGGTCAGAAGGGGTGAAAAACTTCTTGCATCTTTTAAGGAAGCCTAAGCATCTTGCAGCATTATTGGCAATCTCAAGTACATAATGTGGTCATTCCAACAAAGGTTTTCACTGATACATATACCGAGTACTGATAGCTTTTCGGCCTCCTCGATGCAAGTACATACCATTCATGAATAATGGTATAGGGGTATGTTAAGCAAGAGCAGCATTGAGTTTTCGACGCATTAAACTCCAAACGATTTTTAATATCCGAATTCACAATGCTGTTTAAATCGGAGTTTAATGAGCTTATCATACGTTTAACGGATTAGAAGTAACAGACAAGTGATCATTTATAAAAATGAGAAAGAGAGTCGAAGACAGAACGGAGCCCTGGGGCACACCAGCATTTATTTTGTGGCGATCAGACTTGAAACCGTCTAATACAACTTAAGTTGTGTTTTTGCCTCCATCTTGTGTATGTATATGTAAACAATTTGATAAATGAAAAAATAAGCGACTAAAAAACAATGTCACAAAACATTAAAGCCAATGTACGTTCTACTGATACTATCGAGGAAGCAGAATAATAGTTTCCGAAGAACTTGTTAGCACCGTCCCAGTTGGGTTTCTCCTATTTCCATACTGTTTTCCTTTGGATGTTCTCCTAAACTAGTTAATTGAAACTCAGAGATATCACCCGTCCTTTTTTTCCAAAACTCAGAAGGTATCCCATCTGGCCCAACCGCTTTGCCTATTTCGAAGATTTTAATCGCCTCACTAACTTCTTCGATTGTTACATCGGGTAGCTCAGTTAAGTTAAGCGCAGCTATTGGAAAGTATAAAGCCGGGGAAACTGTTTTTGAAAATTCTTTCACAATAGTATCGTACGTAGAATTGGAAACATTGCAATTGCCCGTAACAACGATTTCAGTGTGAAGACTGAAGTTAAAGGGAAACTATGTATTGATGGATGGCAAATCGTAACTTAGTCTGCTCGGTTGAGTTCTAATGATGATTCTTTCAGAGCTCATCAGCTTTTTCGTTTCTTTGCACACCACTGTGGCCAGGAACCCAACAGAATCTCATGTTATGTTGCGCGCCAAGAACTTTTAGCTCTTCGCGACAGCAAGTTACAAGATTTGATTTGATTTCAATGACAGAAATCGCTTTGATCGCCGCTTGGCTGTCAATGAAAAAGGTGTTATTAGCATGTGGTATTGCAGCCTGGCTGTAAAGGTGTCTGGTTGCTAAGCCAGTCTTCTCTATTAGAAAAAGAAGTGTTGAATTGTCTTTCGAAATCTAAACGAGGTGTTGTGTAGTCAGTGCATACATTATAGCCAGTAGATATTAGATAGATAGATAGATAGTTTTTATTCATTTTATAAAAAATTCAAGTTTTACATAAGCGTTTTTAAATTGAATAATAATGAGCATGGCATTGCTGCCGTCAGCCCGAGTGGCTCTATTTAATTCATACATTTTTTTTTTTCATTATAACGTTAAAGATAAATATTTGTTGATAAAGAAAAAGTAAAATTTGGTCTTAGAATTTAATAGGCTTTGAAATGTAACATCTTTTACTTTATTTTACAATTTATATATAAAATTTAATAAATTTATTTAAAATTTTAAATTTTAGATTTTGAGATTGAACTTTTAGTTTAGTTAAAACGGAATATTAATAAATTGATTTTGCCAATGAAAAGAATTGATTTTACTATTGGATGTAACTTTTAGTTTAGTTAAAACGGAATATTTAAAAAAAGGAAAAATGAATTTTCAGATCTATGGTACTAATAAAGGAAAACGATTATGACTTTTTTTTTTAGAAATTTTCACTAATAATTCTGCTTCTGTAAACATTCGCTTCTTTAATGAATTTGTATAGTAGGCTCCAATTTTCTCCATTCAAAATAAGTTTGATTTCATCTTCTAGCAGCACATTTTTGTCGTAGAAAACTCTCCTTATTTCCATCAGCATTGGACATCTTCCGAGAAAATGGTATAAGTTCTCTTTTTCACGCATATTGCATAGCGAGCAATCACCTTCCAAATCGGTCCTGTGCGGCATAAAGTTAAGCTTAAGGAGTTCTCCCCTCGCTTTGAAAATAGTACTTATTAGATTCCTTGAATGTCCTTGGCCAAAGTAATTCCTATTATAAAGATTGTAGTTTAGCTTAGAGTATATCATTCTCTCACTTGATGATCTAGCTTGTTCTATGAATGAATATCTTTCATTCTGATCTATATGTTGTATCACTTCATAAAGAGATGTTTTCCATTGAAGTGCACTTGCATCGTCTAAGTTAAGATTCCATCCACAGTTTGTAGCATGATCTAGCCAGTCTTTGTAAAAAAGTGATTATCGGCGGACTGCATTCATAAGCAGAATCTTCGGGAGTCTTGCGTCCTTCATGTTTACCACCCGTACTAGATAATCTGCACTAAGTTTCAGAGTAGTGACAAAAAGAGAAGGTAGTCCAGTTTCCAGGTAATACATGTATTTGGGAGAATTTACTGGCAACAGAAAAATCTTCCTTAAAAAAAAACGCAATACACTTTCAGCTGTCTCATACTTTTTCACGCCCCAGATTTGCGCACCGTAGAATAAAGTAGCTTTAGCTGTACCGTTAAACACTTCGTATTTAGCATTTGTTGAAATAAGTTTACTGTTGAATATTTTTTTCCAGTTTGCGCAAATTGCAGTTCTGGCAACATCAGCCTTAGCTTGGAGGTGTTTTTCCATATTTAAATTGAATGATATTGTCATTCCCAAGTACGTGTATTCTTTCACTATCTCCAATTCTGTTTGGCCGTATCTCCAGCGTTCTTCTCGTGAAATTCTCCCCGCACCATTTTGAAAAATCATCACTTTCGATTTGGTCGTATTTACTTCCAAGCACCATCTGTTGCAGTAGTCAAATAGTCTGTTTATATTCAGTTGAAGTGAGGTTGGAGATTCTGCCAGAATGACGATGTCATCCGCATACATTATTGATTTTATCTTAATGTTTTCATATTGCACTCCACACGGTAGGCATTCGATGATATCATCCAAGAAGAGGGCAAATAATAAGGGACTGAGGTTGCACCCTTGACGAACTCCTCGACTCATATTGATGTTTTTTGAATTTTCTAGCCCATTGAATACACATCCGCTTGTTTGTTGATACATTTTCTCCAAAGCATTTCCAAACTTATTCGAAATTCCAAGGTTGTATAGTTTGAAAAATAACGCCCTTCTGTCAACCGTATCAAATGCCGCTTTGAAGTCAACAAAAAAAGCATATAATTTTTTATTTTGATTGAGTTTTGAGCGAGCCAGGCATCCTAAAACAAATAAGTTGTCAATTGTCGAATAGCCTTTTCGAAATCCGGATTGAAATTCGCTTAATTTATTATTGGAGTTTACCCAGTTATTCAGTCTATCATTGAGGAGTGATGTGTATATTTTTAAACTTGAGTTAAGAAACGAAATACCTCTGTAATTCGTGGGATCACTAGGGTCACCCTTCTTATGAATAGGCCAGATAAGCGATTCTTCGAAACAATTAGGATGTACAGCAAAGTTAAAAATCACATTTAGTGCTTGAGTAAGCTTTTCTTTTAATAATGGAGATGAATATTTATAAAACTCTGTTGGTATACCGTTTGAGCCTGCCATTTTTCCATCTTTCAGTTTTCCCAGTATTGTTTCGACTTCTAATATTGTTATTTCTTTGTCCAAAATATCATCCATAATAGCTGGCCTTGCATAACTCCACGATATCTGTTGATAAGGCGAACTTAGTAGAGAAGAGAAATGTTGTTCTAAAGCGTCAATTGAAGTTTTTGATGTTTTCTGGGAGATATCGGTTCCATTTAATTTTCTTGTAATCTTCCAAAATTCTGCCGAGTCCCTGCATTGGCTTAATTTTGTCGCCAAGTCTTCTTGATATTTTATTTTTTTTCCTTACATAGGCGTTTGTACTCCTTTGTTGTTTCCACATATTCAACTCGTGTTGCATTCAAGTTGTACTTTCTAAGGGACTTAAGTAAACCGAGGGATTTTTTCCGTAGCTTTTCACAAGAGTAGTCGTACCATTCCTCTTTTTTATGCAATTTGCTTCGTTTTTGCATAATTTTTGCTGCGTCCTTGATGATTGTTTCCAATTCGATTAAGGGTAAATAGGAAATTCGACAATTTAGTACTTTTTGTTCTATTATTACATTCAATTCCGCTTTATAGCTGTTTTCATGAAGTGCAATCCATCTTATTTTTTGTACATCAGAACATATTTGGTATTCGGTGCTTCCTTGGATGCTATCAATCCCAATTTGAACTTGAATTGGAAGATGATCCGAGTAGTTAGCGTCCACTACCTTAAAGTCTTTAAATGTGGAGATCCAGTCTCCGCCTATAAGACAAAGATCTATCGTCGAGCATCCTTGTTTACCGATAAATGTGTATTCTCCATTTATATTACCGTCAACACTTCCGTTAACTATGCTTAATCCAAAGTCGTTGCATAGATCTAATATTTTTTTACCTTCTGCGTTTATTGTTTGATCTTTAGAACATCTTTTTCTATTACCGAGATTGAAGGCTGATTCTTTATCTGCTGTTCTCGCATTGAGATCACCAATTACCATAAGATCTTGTGTTCTTGCTTCACTCAAAACATCATACAGCACCTCAAAGTCGTGTTGCCAATTATTACAGTTTAAATATACTGGTACAATCGATAAAGTTTTTCCATGAATTTTTAATTGAATAAGTATAACATCTTCTTTAATTTGTACATCAAGGATTTTTATTATTTTTTGATTGAAAGCGACCATAATTCCGCCACTTGCTCTACCTCTAGTTGCACTCTTTTTTGCTGGAATCCAATAGCATTTAAAATTTGGGAAGTATTTTTCAAATTTAGTACAATTATCAAACATAACATGAGTTTCAAATAAGAACATGATGTCGGATTTACATAAGTCGTTAAAAAATTCAGAGAGTACAATCTTATTATTTAATCCGCCAATATTATATGCGGTGATACAAATATTAACGTTATTATATATGGTTTTAATATATTTTTGCATTTCATTGTTATTACTTCTATCTATACCATCCCTGTGCTATTTACTAGAAAATCGCATTGTTTGCGAACACGCCCCTATGATACCTCTACGATCCACATGTTCCACAGATGTTTCTGTCAGAGTTCTGTAACTGTCAAAATTGCTACCACCTGTTGTTGACGGCGTCGATGGTAAACAATTTTGAAAGAAGTCGCCGGGCAAACTCAACATTTCTATTAATTTAGCAAAACCGCAGCATTCCCCGTGCTTTAATCCTGTTGTTTCATTCCATGAGAACACCAATCCATCGACTATTAATTTTTCACCTTTAACAACTGCTTTCGTGTTTCTTCTTTCGCGTTTAATAAGTCCTCGGATGCGTAAAAGATATCCTCTTCGCTTTCTTATAATTGGAAGAAAGTCTCTCTGGATTGATATTTTCGTATTTTTTAGTTTATTTGTGTTATTGAGAACCGCATAGAGACTATCTTTATCTTTAAATTTTACAATAAAATTTTTCAGTTTTGGATTCCATGATTTAATTTCCTTTACATCTTGAGTATTTACAACACTGACTCCATTTGACAGCTGGCTACATGTGTTAATCACTTCTTGTATTTGATCGAGTTGGTTGTTTGCTTCTAATTTGACTATTAAGTTCTTTTCATGGTGGAGTTTTTGGATATCAATTACTTGTTGTTCAAGAATTTCTAGTTTCGTCTGGAGAACGTGAACATGTTTTTTGAGATCCTCGTTTTCCTGTCTGATCGTTAGCATGTCTAAGCGGATTTCTTCGACGTCAGCTTTTGTGGCAAGATGATTTTGTTTTTCATCGAAGATTTTTTTCAAGTCAAGTATAGACATTTGTGAAACTAGACCAGAAGGAGTTGGCCTAGCGATTCCACTAGCAGTTTCACCAGTATTTGTGCCAGGAGTATTCTTCTTTTCCCTTTTCTCCGTATCCCCCATTGATTTTTCTGGTGAAGTTTCACTTACAGGGCGTTTTAACATAGAGTTTTTTTTTTTTTTTTTTTTTTTTTTTTTTTTTTTTTTTTTTTTTTTTTTTTTTTTTTTAAATTAATATATCGCAAGTGACAGATTATATCCTTTGTTTGAATTGGGATAATTTTCTTTTTTTTAAATAAAAGGGATATCTCAAGACTGACCTGTTAAACTTTTATCAAAATCAGATTCCGTATGCTTAAATTTCACTGTATGTGAATTTTTATTTATCAAAAAGATCTTTTTTTATATTAAAACAATATTTTCTTTAAAGACTTTAGCTTACACTTGACTATGCACTTTGAAACCAGTGTTGCCACTCATTATAGCCAGTATATGTACGTATCTGTAGAACCTATGGCATGGCGTGTATCGCTCGGCTTCTAGTTTTGAGTTTGGCTTAACCAGAGGGCGCTGTTTGCTGCAGATTTTTGCACAAAGAGGTGCAAGGGTTTAAGTTCAGTTCAGTTTTCTGCCTAGCCCCACACCAAGTTATTTGTGGAGTGACTGAACAGGATTAGTGGAATCCTTTCTATTGAAGGAAGATTCAAAATTAGTATTTTTCTTTAGTTGGTAAACCTTTTGCGCATCAACCGTAAGCCCACAGTTCTGACCAGGTATTTACCAAAGGCAAGGCGCCTTCTATTTGTTCACTAATGGCTGAATCCCAAAAACGCTTTGGCTTCGGCTTCGCCTGACGTTTACGAGTTCAGGCATAGGAATTCAATGCATGCTATCACAAAGAAGCTTCGACCTCACGTTTCGTTTGGCAACCGTAAAGAGAAAAACGTAATGTTACGTAATGTGACTCCAAACGGAAGCTCTAGTTCAAATGTACTAAACATTTGCTTTGTCTGACAGCTCAACAGCTGTAAAAAAAAGTCAGCAATCAAAATTAATTTTTTTTTTAAAGTCGTTCTAGCGAGTAATTCTAGTCAAGAAATTATTGTAAGGTAAGTTATTGAAATATAGAATAATTACCTGAATTTTTCTTGAATATATAGATATTGAAACTTAAAAAGGATTTCATTTATTTCTGAGCACAAATTGCATTCGCAAAAATCACAATGCGACGATAATGCATACTCCTACTAATGAACTGTCATTTTAGAAATGTCATAAATGAGAAATTTCATACAAAGCAAATTTAACGTAACGCAGACGAAGCCGAAGCCAAAGCTTGTTTGTGATTCAGCCATAATGGTCGAGAGAAATTTTTCTAGGTCATCTGCATAATGCTACTCCACTATTTTTAAGTCCTCTAAGAATCCACGAGTACCCAGAGGAGGACAGAGAGAACACCAACACCTTGTGGGGTGCCTCTGAATGTTGATGCTTTAATCAACGCTCCTCCCAACTCTGAGTTAATCCGTTGATTTCTTAATCGTATCGTTCACATTAAGGTTCACAAGGGCCCTTTTCACTGCATCATTTTTTACATTATTGAAGACTCCATCAATGTCTAAGAAAGAAGCAAGGGAATACTCCTTCTATTTCAATGGGTTTCCCACAGTGCTTACAACAATGTGAATTGCTGTTTCCACACTCTTACCTTTGGTATAAGCATGCTGAGGATATAACTTCCGGGCAGCGTTGAATAGTTCTCTCGCTCCTTTCTGGTGTTGCCTAGCTCGGTTGTCCACCTGGTGGTTTCTTTTTCTCTTTTTACCCATATTTAGCGGGCATGCTTTCTCTAGTGCTTCCCTGAGAATGCTGTTAAAATATTAGTGACCTTATCTATTCAGGTTCATGCATGTTTGCTGTACTTTTGAGTGTCTTAATTCTAGTTCCAATCGTGAAAAATATTTTAAAAAAATATTTTTCTAATTTTGTTGGTCAGGGAAAATTTAACTGGCGCGTAGTATCACCATTTTGTCCGTATTTCCGAAGTTAATGGCAACTATTATTCTCGAGAGAATAAAATGTAAGATCGAGTCTACTCTCAAGAGGCATCAAGCGGGATTTCGCAGTGGTCGATCATGTGTCGATCACATTAACTCCTTGCGAATTATAGTTGAGCAATCATCGGAGTATCAATCGCGGCTTTACCTCATGTTTGTTGATTTCGAAAAGGCCTTCGATCGCGTTAGTCGCGATGCTATCTGGAGATCGCTTGGTGCTAGAGGTATCTCCGATAAAATTGTTGCTCTTATAAAAGAATCGTACAACAACGCAAGGTGTTTTGTTCTGCAAAGTGGACAGCTTTCCGACGCATTTGAAGTTCGACAAGGAGTGAGACAGGGTGATGTTCTGTCACCGATTTTATTCTTACTTGCAATCGATGATGTTATGACTGCCACGGTGGGTGAAGGTGAGAGGCTTGGTATCCAGTGGGGCCTCTTTCACAAGCTAAGCCATTTGAACTACGCTGACGACATCTGCTTAATGGCAAACGGAGCTGGAGCCCTTAACCAAATGTGTCACTCCCTTCAACAGAAAGGTGAGGTAACTGTTTTAAGGATTAACGCCAAGAAGACAAAAACAATGCACACGCAGGAACCAACAACAGCAGGTTATTGTGGGGCAGGCGGCAATAGAAGAAGTCACTCAGTTTAACTATCTGGGTAGTTATCTATCACCCGACGGTGGAACAGACTTGGACGTCAGCAATCGAATAAACAAAGCTCGTAGTGCATTCGGAATGCTTTCTCCTGTGTGGAGCTCTTCAAAAACATCACTTCGTACTAAGTTGAGACTCTTTGAATCCAATGTTAAGTCTGTACTGCTTTATGCCTGTAAAACGTGGAAATGCTCTACTAACATCTTGAGTAGGTTGCAAGGCTTTGTCAACCGTTGTCTGCGTTACATCCTAAAAATCCGATGGCCGCAAACAATATCCAACAATGATCTGTGGCTTAGGACTGGACAAACAAAAGTGGATGATGACATCAAGCAAAGAAAATAGCGCTGGATCGACCACATACTGAGGAAGCCTGATGACAATATAGCAAAGCAGTGCTTTGAATGGAATCCTCAAGGTGCGAGGCGGCTTGGAAGACCAAAGGGAACATGGAGGTCAACTGTCATGAAGGAAGCTCGGTCCCAAAATTTGCAGTCGCTGGTTGCCGCCCTATGCTCCAGTAGGAGTTAAAGTGTTGCTGCTAACAGTAGCTTCCGGAAATTAAGAAGAAGAAGGGAAAATTTGAAAATTGGTCAAAGAAAATCAGATAAATTTATTTTGAAATATAGTGGACAGAAAACCCTTACTGAATCGTAAAGCGCCATCCTCAACTTCCAGACAGTAATCGTTGTCCGATTAAAATAGCAAATGTGCTTATTTTACAACAGTGACTCCCACTTTAAGCGCATAGTGCGGTTCAAGTTCAGGTTCATGCGATCCTGATCTCAAAGATCGTCTCATTTGACGTCAAGCTGTTTAAAATATAATTTCCATAGATCACATCAGATAATGTCAACTCACTCGTACCTCATATCATATTTCACTGCGTAGGCTTGTGTCATCTGACATAGCTTCAGTCTGGGTTATTTACTTAACTCGATTACACTTTTGTTGTTTCTGCGGTTGCAATTACACTTAACCTCTGAAAAACACTTTTCACAAAGTGCTACGCAAACGATTTCCTCTCAAATCTCCTCCTTCTGTTTATTATTCAGATTCAGATTCTTGTCATTGCATCCCGTTTATACCATGTCCCTTCTCGTGTCACGTCGCATGGTAGCGTAGACTGTTGTACTAGTCTGCATCATGTTTACAATGCAAAACTACATTTTCCCATGCAAATTACAATCTACTACGCCATTCGAGATTCGAGTATACCTATGATTTGCTTTAATTTCTCAAGCGCCTCAGTCAGACATTGCACTCCATTTTCATTCTCCATGTGCAATCACACGATGACAGCTAGATGACGTTATTATTATTTGTCTCTTGCTGTCATTTATGATGATCTTCCTCAATACACTAGGTACTGACACTAGGAGTACGAAGACGAACAAGCCAAAAGCCGCATAGCACTTTTTGGATTTCAGTAACGGAATACATTTCTCGGGATAATTTACACAGACCTAGTTTTTTTTTTTCTCTGATGTTGCCTCTTCTTACCAATGCTATTGGGATGGGAAGAAAACCACTTGGATAGGTAGCTGTAGGTACCCACTTCATGAAACATCCGAATATACAGTTGGAGGGTAACATGACGACCACAAAACCTAGTCTTAACATAATATAACTGCTCTGGGAGAGTACCTCTATTTTAGACATGATGTGAAACGCAACAAGCTCCAAAGAGCCGGAATTGAAGAAATATTTTCTTGGCTTATTACTGCAATGTATTATATGACTGTGACTCCCATCATCATGTCCCATGTCTCATCTTCTCTCTTCACGTTATATGAATCCCAACTTCCAAGAGTGACAACTATACGGTCAATGACACAGTATCTGAAGTGACGTAGCTTACTACAGCTCAGGGTATCGCTCTACAAATGAGTAGGCTATACTTCTTGTAAGTGGAGACATGAATATAGGGAAGCAGCAGTCAGACTGTCAGAGATGATGTTGGTTTTTGAGGTTCAGGCGTTTGTGAATTGTGACTTGTGTGTATAAAGAACAGAACATACCTACATTATTTACGTAGGCCGTTGAAGCTAAGCACATGTCAGCTACAACTCGCCCGCCGCTGTGCCGCACATAATGCTTCTGAGCTACGATATTTACATTGTGGCTTTTATTTTAAGTTATGCTCATGTCGTTACTACCAAACCAACATTATCTTTACATAAAAAGATATATAGAGGTAGCTGAAGCAGAAGCTAGATGGATAAATGGATACGGTAGTTTGGTTTGATGGTAGGCTTGCTGCTCGCAAGCACAGTTGCCCTCTTGCCCCAGTAATTAAATTGGCCGACTGCTGAATTTTAAAGTGCTTTTCTTTTCTATTTCATTTTCTTTTAACTTCTTTTTTTTTATACCTATAGTAAATGTCATGCTTGGAAGATACTTTACTGTACATCTACCTACCTTTTAAGACAGGTGCGGGTGCGGGCATGTTGTGACTTTTATATATGAGTTGTGTAGTTAGGTACATAGCCAGAGGATGATGTTTGAACAAGAAAGAAATTGAAACTTTTGAGTTTACTTTTTTTCCAAGTATGGTTCCTAGAAATTTTCATTTTAAATTTCTCTTTGATATCAGGTGAAGTGACTGTTTGTATAGACGACTGTGGGTGGCATTTTAAAGTAATTAAAAAGGTAGAACGCATTATAGACCGTTAGAAATAATTGATTTTTTACATCTAAATGGTGTTTTTTTTTTTAGCTGTGCGAGAAGTTTCGATGGTTGTTGTCTATGGTTTGACAGTTGATAATGTCAAACTGTATTGACATTGGGAGACCCACAAAATATCCAGGCACAAAATCCCAAAACCCTCAATCTCCATGTTTTGAAAAATTTCCAAATTTAAAATCTCAAAGACCAAAATTTTTATTTTCAAAATTCCCGAAACCAAAATCCCCATAACTGTAACTTCCAAACGCAGCCGTTGTCAGTGCTTTCTGGTGACATTTCTGTATGTGTACAGGGTGGGCTAAAGTTGTTTTCCTCTAAAAATCTTGACAGAATGTCAGTAGGTATCATTCCTGCTTGGAACAAAATGAGTAGCTGTTCGCTTGAACAACGTTGTTAAATAATGAAAATTTATTTCAAAAGTGAGTGCTATGTACATAGCTTAAACAGTGCGTTTTTTGGTCTTGGCGATGTTAATTGACCGACCCCTTTGGACTTTTTTGTTGGAAAACGTGAAGGATTGATGTAATGCCAACAATCCGAAAACTATATTCAAGCACTTAAGGCCAATGTCATCAAAGCAATCCACGAGCTACATACAATATAATTTCTTAGATATATAGGTACCTACCAGAGATTAAAATGAGTCGAGTACTGTTCACGATCAACGAATACTTTCTCGAAAAAGCGAGTTTGAACAAACAGAGTCAACCTATCAAACTATGCTTACAAGTATTTTTGTTCATGAGTATGATGACCCGTGAATAACAGCACATTTCAAACGAACCGAGTATGAACGAGTTTGAACAAAACGAATAAAGTGCTCATGATCAAAATGTTCACGATCAATGTGCTCATGATAAAAATATGCACGATCAGTGCGATCGATCGCGATCGTTCGACTACTGGCTGTGTAAAATGTGTATTCGGGGTTGGTATTTTAAGGATTCTGTTTCTTGCGTTATTGGGGTTGGTTTTTGTATTTAAGATACTTTTACCATTAGGGGCAGATCGGTGTTGGTTGATTTTGCTTCATGATTCAATATACTTAGTTTGCGTATGCAAATAAGGCATTATTATTAGGAAAAAGTGCAGTAAATAATGTTATTAGTCACAATGATTTTTATTTTTATTAACTTGAAAAAAAGAGTAAATTAAATAAGTAATTAAAACCACTGACCTACTAAAATTACTAACAAAGAAAAGAGTACCTGTTTCGGGGAATTTTAAAATGCGCCTTCAATAAAAGAAAAAATTGACTTCACTTAAATACATACACCAACCGCGAATGTTGACCATCTTTCGTTTTATAATTACATCATTTGCCTACCTAGCCACCTTCCTATTTATAAATCTTTCCAAAATAAGAAACCCTTTTTCTTCTGCTCTATTTTCTGCGAATACAAAACATTACCCTTAAAATACAACGGATATAGATAATAAATCAGGTAGTGCCAGCAGTTTCCTTTGTTCACGCATTGCTTGTGAGAGTACTCGCTTTGTTCACGATCAGAACGATCAAAACGATCAGTAGGTCTTTTTTTCGAGTACCCGAAACTGGTTACAACTGTTTGCGAATAATTTTGTTCGTGGGTATGAAAGTCCGAAGATACTCATGAGTTCGATCAGTTCGTTTGTCTTTATTCGTGATTGTTTTTATTCATGACCAAAATGACTTATGAACATGGAAGCAAAACGATCGGGTATGAGCGATCAAATAGAAAAAATCGCAGTGTTTGAACTTATTCGAACATACTCATTTTAATCTCTGGTACCTACTCGAAATATGGGGATTTCGATCCTTGGAGATTTTGGTTTTGGGAATTTAAAAATTGGAGGTTCAGGGTTTGGGGATTTTGGTTTGGAGGTTATGATTTTGGAACTCGGGTACCTAACCTATCGACATCGCTGTTCAGTAAGGTTTCGCAATTCATCATAAATCTTTTAACGCGGGAACAACGCTTGTGGAAATTGTGAAAATTTGAAAAATACAAACCGATAGTTTAAAAACATTAAAAAACTTAATGCAAGTTAGCACTAACACTTGACAGCCAAGTAAGCATTACCACCCCCCTAAAAATGCTAAGGATATTCAAAAACAAAAAAAGAGTATGCCATTAACTGTCGTGAATTTGTCGTAGACAACCCTCATTCTTTTTAAAATTTTCTGATTTTTTTTCCGGAACTACCCCTGTCTATATATAAATAGGCAAGCAGTTTTTTTGTGGTACCAATTGCGAGGTGGTTACCCAACCGATTGAGATGATATATACATCGTTAGAAAGGTATTACTGAGTAGGTGTGCAGGGAATATTTTGTTTTGTAATTTTTTGAAAATACAGGTGAAAGTGTCTTGGTGTGTTGTTTTGCCATTTTTTCGTATAAATTCGATGTGAAATTTTTTATACCAGTTTTCCGCATTTTAATGGCCGAATTTCGGCCACTGGGCGATTTTAGTTTATACTAAATTGACAACCAATTTTCGAAAAAAGTCAAAAAATACTTAAAATTAACAAAATTACAAGTAGTTAAGTTTTAAAAATGAAACGCGACAAATTATTTTGTTTCACGACAAATTTACGACCAATTCACGACAGTTAATCCAATTGTTCATTTAAAAAAAATCGAAAGTGGTATAGTGCTTACTTGACGAACATTGCATATTACGACTTTTGACGGAAACGCCCCTTAAAAGTGGGCGTGTTCAAAAAAATTTTAAACAAACATTTAAAGCACTAACTGAGCTTTTATCGTAAGTCAGTTTTTAGGCATATGTGTAAAACTACAGCTGAATGGAGTAGTTTTTTTACGACCTTACCCGAATAAAGGTATTTTGTAAAAAAAAAAACAACCCCCTAAAAGTAGGCGTATTGAAAAAATGTAAAAAAAAAATTCAGAGATATTTTTCGTATAACGAACGAAAAATGGTTAAAATTGAATATTGGTACCTTAAATTTTTTAAAACTGTTTTCTGTTGATTCATGAAAAGTGGGCGTAGGCCACGCCCGAAATTCAGAAATAGCTTTTCATACACAAGCCTCTTAGTTTCGACTAAGAGGAAGCACACATTTTGGTTTGTGAATTCATTTACAAGTACCGTTTGTTTGCAAAAATAGTTTTTTATATTTTCAAAAAAAGTAGGCGTTAGCCACACCCAAAACAATTCTTTTTTTTCGTACACAAGATGTTTATGTACAATTAATACCCACAAAACTTCATGTTTTTCGCTCTAATGTGGGTATGCATTGTTATTTTATAAAAACAATATTGAGGGTTTTGTATGAAAAGTGGGCGTCAGCCCCGCCCAAACTGAAATATTTATTTATTTATTTAATTTTGCCAAATTGAGGTTCTTTTTAAAAAATGAACGTGTCACGTGTTTGAGGGCGGATTTTACCGGTTCGAGAACTTAGCCTTACTCTTGAACCATAAATTATATAGGTACTATACCAAATTTCAGCGAAATTGCGAACTCTACTGAGTATACATACTGACGGACAGACATGTTTTAATCGACCAGACTATTGATTGAATTGAAAACAAAATTAATTGAAAACATTTTTTTTTTGTGGAGCATTCAATCAGCTTTTATTAGAAATTTAATGTTTTTAAATTTTGTATGTAGTGTACTTTTGAGATAGGTACTGTTCTGTTTATTTTTGTGAAGTTAGCAGAACATTAATTTTTGTCTAAGACCGTTAGAGCATTAAATTTGTTTCCTTAGCATATAATCAGCATTCAATAAGCATCTAATTATGCAATCAAAAATGTTTGGTTCTGCTAACTCCAAGGACATCAAAAAGTCTTAACTCTTTGCGGCAATAATCCACTCGTTTTGACTTTCTGGATTATTGAGGAGATGGCTGCTTGGCTGTCTATGATAATGCCTATTTGTTAGTTCTGCACTAGTTTACAGTCGGTTTTCTAAAGAAAAAAATTACCCTACGTAAACACCGAAACATGATCTTCGTTTATTACCCGGTTCTCCTTCCAACTTTGCCGTGTTGAAAAAACCGTCAGGGCCTTTATGTTGAAGATTATGTACCAACATGTCAATGTTTTCAGTTAGACGTAACGCACTTTTTGCCCCCATTTTTTTGGCATAATCGTTTTTTTCATGGCTGTTTAGACCCAATATATGCTCTTGGGGCTTGGTCCCCATATTTTGCCAAATACCCTACTACAAGAAATGTTTGCAATCGATTGTAAGGCTAAAGAAACATCTGAAGTCGCTATATCAACAAAAAAGAGTCTTACAATCAGTTTCGACTTCGACCAAGAACTGACTTTCCGTTCCAAGTTTCATGATAAGTTTCCTCTAATTGCCTCCCCACTTGTGTTACCTTCAAAAATCCGAAACAAACGAAAAACAAACATTTTCTCAAAGTTCAAAGCCTTGAAACTAAAAGTTCAATGTGAAAATCTAAAAACCACAAAAAATACAACACCAGATAGCAGGTAGTGGTTTCCAAGTAAAAAAAAAAAACTTAAAACAAAAGCCTGCGTGGATATCATCATAAGCTAGAGAATGCGGATGAAAAGGCTTTCAAATTATTGACAAGTTTGAAGTTACTCAATTCAAAGGAAAAACCAACCACTAGACTCAATATTCAGGTAAGGTAGCAGCTTTTAAGACGCATTCGGTTCCGGGATCTATTGTAATATCTCTATACGTAGGTACTTTGCTGTCTTCCTTGGGTTTAGTAACAAACAAACAAAAAATAATTTAAAAAAAAGATGTAAGTTCACACATTCATATACAGAACAGTAGATACGTCTCCGGCCGGCGTCATCTATACATCTCTGAATGAGCTCAAGAATGGAGGCACTTAATCCGCGAAGTATAGAATAATTTTTTTTTTTTCTTAGTTGTTTTGTTTTCTTGGCGTATCTTTCAATGCATCCATTCCCATTCAGATGAAGAAGCACTGAGTGCACCACTTCCTGCATTTTTACTTTATGCAAATTTTAATTGTAAAATAGAATGGAACGTGTACATGTACTCCCTACTCCGGTGTAGACATGGATGAAAGTCTATTTAATCTTAAAGTTGATGTATTTGATTCAGAACGAATTTCTGTATAGACTGACTGAACTTCTCGAAATCGTTAAAAAGGAATTTATTTTTTCATCGCCTCGAACTCAACCTTCATTCAAAACAACTGGATTTTAACTAAACACATTTTCATCAATAATTCATGTCTTACGATATGCTCATGAAAATTTATTTTATTACCAAGAAACAGAAGGAAATAATTAATTTTATTTATCAACGACAGCTTAGCTCATTTTATTGGAATTGATCAATTCATTTTGTAAATTGATACAATCTTTTCTAGCGTCTGAAATTGTAAATATATTATACAAAGATACATTTACACAGTTGTTTTAATTGGAATTATGTAGCTGGATCATAAGTATCTATTGCGAAACACTTAGCACGGCTGCACAATTGGTTTCAATTAGACTAGTTATCACGTCATTATTGGTATTGGAATTTAATTATCATATTTCTGTGAGATTGTCCAACCTGTTTGTATACTTTCGAGATATTTCATAAAAAATTCTTAATATCATCAATTTTCCAATTAGGTAAGGATGCAGTTTAAATGTAGGTACTACGCTGTAAAAAAAACCAATTATTCCAATACAAACTGAGGAACCGTTATATTCATATAAAATAACGTGATTATTGGTAAAAAAAAAATAAAGTGCACGACTGGGTCGTACGAACTTGGTCTAATGTCTTAAAATGGCCTTGGGGCTTGAGATTTTCGGAAAAAATCATATGAAATTTTATTAATCACTTTAAAATCAATTGCTAAAACGTTTTCTGGAGAAAATGAAGTAGTCTGATGGCTATCAGATTTCTTTTGCTTTTTTGAATTTTAAGGAATTTTTTTTCAAAATCGTTCGACCAGTATTTTCAAAAAACAGTTTTTTTTGAAAAACTTTTCGAAAATATATTCCAAATTTTTTTTTGATTTGCCAATTTCTGGCACTTTGTAGTTTCTTTTAGGAAAATAAAATTTCAAAAAAAAAGATCTAACCGTTTTTGGAAAAAAACAGAAAATAAAACAAAAATTTGAAACTTTTTTAAAAAACTCAAAAAAACCTTTTTTGAAAAATTTATGAAGTTATATTATTTCTTTTATAATAGGGCTTCTACGTTAAAAATTTTATCGAAATTCGTCGAGTGGCTTACGAGAAAATCGAATTTCAAAAAACCGGTCCTATGGGAGGTATACCGTTATAAGACTTTTCGTGAAAAATCTATTCCAACCAAAACATTAAGTTTGCACAGAAAACATTATTCAGAAAGTTTTATCAAAATCGTAGGAGCCGTTTTCGAGAATAAATAATTTTTAACTAAAAATCGTAAGGCAGGTACCGTTAGTTTTTAAGCTAGAATGCTAATTCCGAAAATCCCTCTGTAGGACGTCATAATATTACTATGTACCAAGTTTGAAGCAAATCGGTCCAGCCGTTTAGGCTGTAGGTAACTAACTATACATACAGACAGACATACGGACAGACAGACAGATAGACAGAATTGTCGGACCCACTTTTTTCGACTTCTCTACCATCATAATATCATGTTTGATTGTTAAAATTTTTTTTTTTACGAATGCATAACTTGCCTTATAGTACCTATACCCTATAGTGTCGGGAAGACGAAAAATTGTCAAAAATGGTGGTTGGTTCGTTGGTGGCTGTAGGTGGGATGGGTGTTTGGTGTTGGGGGGAATTTGGTATGGTTGGAGGGGGAAGGGGGGGGGGTGGAATTGTCAAATATGGTGGGTGGTTGTTGGTGGGTTTGGTGGTTGGCGGTTGGCGGTTTAGGTGGTTGATTTGATTAGGGGCGATGAAAAAATTGTCGAAAATTGTGGGTGAGTGGAAGGTGGAGGTAGGTGGGGTGGGTGGTTGAATTTGGGGGGATTAGGGGGGGAGGGGGTAAACCTGTCAAAAATAGTTGGGTGGGCGGTTGGCGGGGGTGTTTGTTGAATTTGGTTGTTGGGGAGGATTGAGGAAAATGTTGTCAAAAATGGTGGGTGAGTAGCAGGTGGTTGAAGGTGGTTGGATTTGGGGGTAGGATTTGGTGTTCGGGAAAGGAATATCAAAAATAGTGGGTGGTTGGTTGGTAGATGTAGGTGGTGAGGGTGGTTAGTGGTGGTAAGGAAGGGGGTATTTGTTGTGTTAGGGGGGGGGGGGGAAACAATTGTCAAAAATGGTGGGCTGTTGGTCGGTGGTTGTATGTTGTGGTGACAGGTTGATGTTTGGGGGGAAGGGATGAGAAAAAAATTTCAAAAATGGTGGGTGGTTGAAAGTGGGGTGGGTAGTTGGTGGGTTATCACGTAAAATTATTGTCCGTAAACCGACTTTACATACAACCAAGTATCTTGGCTTTTATGCGAAGCTTTGTTGATTAGATTACACCGTAGACTAAAAAACTACAAGCGGACCAATGAAGAACTCACAACTCAGGACACCATGGTTTAAAGATGCAAGTGGCAGTAGCTTGAACTAATGCCTAAAAAAATCGCCGATTCATTGCTGGACTAACCACAAAATCCGTTGTCAAACGTATCGACATGACGCCCGGTAATATGAATTGGAAATACATTTACTATCAAAAGCTCTATACCCTATTTAAAACGCCATCTAGTGGCACGTTGTTTAACTAAATTCCTTTTCCATTTTTTTTTTTCGATTTCATTGCGAACTAAGAAATATTATTGCACAATGTTAATCGCTGAAAGATCCAAAGTCACATAAAAGACAAGAAGAGAATGTCACATCCCAAACAAAAAAAAACCAACATTTCTTCGCTTCAAATAAAGTGGAATCAGGAAGAAGTTCTTCTATCTCACTAAAGGCCTATTTCTGGGAACGTATACCAAGCCAGATACAATTCAAATCAACTAGCTATAAGATCTGCACAATACAGCACATCAACAAAAAGTGAAGCTAGGTCGTTTCCTCTAACCATACAGAGCATACATATTAAAGAACCAAGACCCCAGGGAGTGGAATGAACGCAAAAATAAAAAAAAAATCAAGAACACAAAACAAAAATAATCGGAATCAATTGATCTGCTGCGATGTTCCTAAGCGATGCATGTTTGTTTTTAATTTGTTTCTCCTTGATAGAAATAAAATGCAAAAAAAAGCTGATACACGCGTAGATACCTACTCCGCGCCTTGCCTTTTTTCTCAAACTAGGTATATCGGACGATAATGGAAAATTGTAGTTCCTTGGATAGAATGGCCAAAACAAAAACTCATATCCTTATGCAAATATACCTCCTCATCTCAAGACTGTTCACATAGAAACACAAGTCCAATTAATGACGTGATGGAGGAGGAAGACGCATTACAAATACTCCCAGTCCCAGCTCCCAGGAGGTATGGCCGGCCCGGCATGGCTCGAGAAACAGGGAACAAAATGGAAATACAGGAAAACAACATCAATGAGTGGCGTTGGAGTGAATATTTTAATGCACCACAATATTCCAAAGTGGATCCCTGTGTGTGTATATGCTGTGTGACGAAGGTTGGCCCTGTGCTGTATGCCTGCCTGCCTTTTCCGATTCTCTGATTCTGATGCCAATGGAATGGAAAAAGGGGGTTCATCGACCACGAGATGGCGCATGTTCGTCTATCTTCCTTCAATAACTGTTCTGGTTGTGTGTGGATATGTGGATGATGTTGTTGTTGTTGTTTGTTTTGGTTTTCGTTATCTGGGAATTTTTTACGGCATCCCACTTTTGGAATCGATGTTTGCTAAAAAATAGAGAAAAAGTAAGTTGCACAAGAGAGGCATGAAAAGCGCATTGTTGGGTTCGTTTTCTGTATTTTTGTTGAAACAAAGGAATTTTATTTTGTGCGGAGAAATTCTCAAGTTCATTGGCGATACGATGAATGGATGGATGCTGCAAGGGCAATGACAATGAAATTTGTTACTTTTTTTTTGGTTACATTTGTGCAAGGAGGGAGTTCCCGCGTTTTTTTTTTTTTTTTTCTTAATTCTATCAAAGATTGGAGCGTGATGGAAGCTCCTTTTTATCAGAATTGAATAAGTGGATGCGTTCGTCGTTCGTGTACTTTAAACAAAAAGGGATTTTTTTTTACTTAGGTGGTATACAGAGGGTTAAAATTTTAAGGTAGAGCATACCTGCGAGATGGGCATGTCAAGAGATTTTAAGGCAAACAGGTAGCGGAACCTTGCAAGACTTTTTCATATTAACGAAGGTAGCTCTGGTTTGGTGGAATCATTGTTGCAAAAACTTCATCCCCTTAGTTTTTTTTAAAAGTTAGTTCAAAGAATGCAAGTAAGGCATTTGCAATGGAAGCGTCAATCAATCAGCGCAATATTCTAAAGTTTTCCCACGGCTTTCATGGTTTGTGCTTGAAGCACTATTGGTTGTATCCTCCTATTAAAGCTCATTGTGGATCATGACCTAAATGAAGCTTACTTAAATAGTGACTTTCTGTGTCTTTGAGAGAGCTGTAGTACTATATATACTTTGTCCAACAAAAATTGTCAGTACAGGGAAGAAAGGACATTTCCCGTTCAGTCTGGTTGCATTGCCTTGCATTCAAGTTTAAGCTCTCACAGGGGTTCTGACTTTGGTTAGGGGTCTGATGGTTGGTGTTGTATGAATTGCCCAAAAATCAATGTGGACAACATGTGATACTCTTGGGTTTTTTGGCCACATAAGAATGTGACCTATGATAAACCTTTATACATTTTCATACCATTTTGAGGTGTTGATAATGTTTGCAGGTTTGTACCCGATAGTTCTTTTAAGTCCTGAAAGAAGGAAATTCTAAGGAATTTATTTCTTAAGCGGTAGAGTGCTGGGCAGTGATAGAGAAAGTGCCGAGTGTCCTCGTCGTCACATCTTCGCCCAAGACATTCGTGCTGAGTTTTAGTTTCTATATTAGAGCATATTGTGTCCGGTCAGCCAGTGTGCTCAGAAAAGGGATCTTAAAGATTTCTTGTTGAGATGAAGAATCTTCTGGGTGTTATGTTTGTTAAAGTATGGTTGCGGTTTCCTGGTTTCGACACAAAAGTCAAGCGAGATCCTTGTCTTGTTAGCTGCAGCGAGTGCCTTATTCCCAATCGTCGGTATAATAATACAAGTTGGTGTCTTCAACTATGTGTCTTCCATTGCTGATTTCTGGGGATGATACCTTTCTTGCCAACTGATCAGTTATTTCATTTTATAGCTCACCACTGTGCAGGAACCCAATTTTATTATTTGGCAGGGAAATTCTTGTAAATGAAACAGGTGTGAGTATTTGCAGCTGTATTTCCTTTCCTTGCAGTATTGATTCCTTACCGGTAACGTATGCAGGGTAAAACTTGTATGCGGCAAAGAGAGGAAGGTTTGGTGTGCGCATTTGGTCATTTGCTTCTACCTTGGAAAGTGGTTGAATGCGCATAATCTTAAGGCTGCCAGCCCTTCAGTATTGATGGTGATCATTTGGAAGTGACCTATTGGTTGCGAAGCTCCACCGGAAGCTATATTCTGGTACCACGGGAGATAGGCCCTCCCGGGTGGTGAAGTTCTGATGTTTCACGACACTGAGCTTTGTCACCTGAGGCTATTTATGAAATAGGCCCCCTTGTGGGAGTATCTTTGTGGCTGTGGTTAACCGAATGCGGTAACATATGGTATCCAAGGATTTTATTCTAAGATGCAAGAGGTGTTAGATAGACCTTGCCCCTCACCAAGGAGTGTGGACATTCCAACATGTTCCATAAAATTGGTAATAAGATATCTTTCTTAGGGTAGATCTTGGGGCTCTGGTCTAAGCCTCTGGAATTTAAGGCTTAATTGCTAGGTGTCCACGTAAAGCTTGCCTTCATACCAGGACCTGAACCTGAAAGATGCTGCTTAAATTGAGGGACGGCTGGATTGAGTGTTTCTGAGTAGAAACCTTCACCAACATCAATTTTCATTTTGGAGCTATCTGAAGAGATTGGAATAGCTGTTTCTCTGTTTGGTAAATCGTCTTTCGGAATATACACCTGGTGCTGTGAAGTCCTTGCAAACATTATCCAAATTATTATCAACCGCTGACTTGAAAAAATTTTTAAAGATATAACTTGACCGTCAATGAATGAAACACTAATCATGGCGTCGATCCAAAACGACCATAATCTAATAAATTTTAACAGCAATTTATTGGCTTACAACGCATCTGGCGACATGTGGCCTAGCAATGTCCTGCATCAGTAATGGAACGCCTTATTCTTTGAGTTGACATATTAGCTACAATGTACCGATCCTTCCACGATCCACAAGCTCGATTTTTTGGCGAATGTAACAGTTATCTACTGTTTTGAAAAAAGCTTGCCCATAAGCCCTGTACTGACAATTTTTGTTGAACAGAGTTTAGGCTCAAATAAGCAGTTGTTGACAAGCAAGTGTCATTCTTTCATTTTTGTATGCGCTGATTGCAATTGAAGGGTTGTAAGTCTAAAGGGTCTAAGTGCCAACAAATCAAAAATCAATATTTTTAGGAAAATACAATCTAAGTGCCAAGCGTAATAATATCAAAATGGATCCAAGTGCCTGTTTCTTTTAAAATTTTGTCCACACAAATAAAGTTGTGGTGTGGTACGGTCTGAGTGCCATCGATCTTTGTATCGTGTTTTATACTTGTAGAGTCTAAGTGCCACTATATTTTTATTATGTTTTTTTCGTTGATCTCTTAATAATAAAATCGGAACTTAGACCCTTTAGACTTACAACCCTTCAATTAGAGATATTATAGTGAAGCCCAGATAGATGAAATCCTCAAAATTTTATCTGGCTACATAATCCCAACAGCCCCATCTTAGCCTTTACCGTTGAAAGCTTGCCAAAACTAGCTTTCCTCTGCCACCGTGTTTTGGCATTTGCATTGGCAAGTTATTACACGGTCTTTAAACAAATAATTCAACAGGCTATATTTCGTATGATGATAGCTTCACGAAGCATCTAGAAGACGAAGATGAAATCTTAAATATTTCGTGACATTAACGAAGTCAGTGGTGTTCCTATAGATCTTAACAAATTAGTCAGAACTCCCCAAGGTAAATTTGAATTGTCGAACGTGATTTGTTGATGGAATATCGAGATTTAAAATGCCTGTTTGGCTCGTCTCTCAAATCGGAAAAGAGATGTCAAATATGAAAACTGTATTGGATCCGCTGTTTCTGATGCAATGCTGACAATGTTGCAACAGGGTAATAGCTGATGGGAAGATTCAACCACAAACTGTACGAGCAACGACGCGACGTTGACCTTTTCAAAACGCTGTAAATTTAACAGCTTATATAGCTGAGACACGTGCAGTGTATGGATAAAAGAACACGCACTAGCCCGACGGACGAGTCTCCAATTCCAACTCTGAGGGAGGACAACATAGCAGTACAAGAATTTATCTTAGGTGGCGTGACAAGTGGCCACGAAGCTCACTGGCTGGCGGGTAAGTGTAAGTATAGATCACTAATCGTGCAACACCAAATTCATAACAATCACAAGCAAGTGATGACATTAATCATGCTTTTCTTAAGCAAAACTATCAAACAAATTGTCATCTCGGTTACAGCCAAGAAGTTTAAAAGTGGTGAGATAACTTCACCCTATTCGAAGGAAAGTTTGTCTCCTGAAGCCGTCAAGTGCTCAGTTTGTACCAATCTTGTGCGAAACAAAACTATACAAATATTTCACTTTACTATACCAAAATGATAAATTCAAAACACCTGCCCTCCAGTTTCGTATACTTTACTTGTCATACTCGTCATTGAGGGGTTAAAAGTTCTTTTTTCAAACGATAAAAGTATGGCTTCGCAAAGACTTTGAATGAATTTCTGTAATTATACTTGACACCGGAGGTCGTGTTTGCGGAAATCTTTTTGTTTTGCCTTCCGACAAATTAGCAAGCGCTTTCATCAATCAAATTAGATTAACAAGCTTGTACTTCAAATGGCTGTGTTGTATTGCTTTCTATTTTCTTCTTAAAGTGTCTTTTTAAGTTTCTTATTGTCAAGTTTTTTTTTTTTTTTTTAGATTGACACGATGACTGTGACGCCAAAAATGCACAATTTAAAATCAATCCACTTGAACTTAACAAATAAAACAATAAAATTATACTTTAAGATACAATTTAATTAGTATTCATATCAAGATTCTTTTAAAAAGCAAACACAAGACACAAAATTACAGTTATGCGTTCTTAATACGAATTGGCATGGCGTTCGCATTATTGTCAAACTGAATTCTTTGCATTCAATGTTCGCACACCTTTTGAATTTGAAACATGTTAACAAAAAAAAAATGGCAAACCAGTCTGAAAATGAGAGAGTCTCGATGGGTCGAGGCAGGTGGGCTATTGACTTTTAATAGTAAATAAAAGTCATGCGCATTACCTGCCAAGTTTTTCTGTTGGAAATACAGAGTGAATTTAGGGTGAGGAATAAAAAGTTTTGAAAATTTGGAACCTACCTAAATACGCCTCAAATACGAACAAAGAATGGGGAGACCGAATTAATTTAGGGACTAGAAAACATTATTGTTGTAATGACAAGAATTCACATATCTATTATACCTATCAGAAATCAGAGTACACACTTGCTTTAATATCTTTGTTTGAAACTAGACAATCCGGTGAGCTTCTTTCCACCTCGACATACATACATAACTTCCAATCACTGGCCTTGTGATATGTCAATAGTCTCAATTTTAATAGTTTTTCGGTAGGTCACACGGACTTTAAATTGCAGCCGTTTTAACTCAAAAGTCTGAAGCATTTCCAAGTTGTACATGCATAAGCAGCATAGAATGCGCGTTGCATTCAAACAGCTTAAACTTTGTACGAATAGAAATTGTCTCGTTTTTTTTTTCATAATGATCCCGCACACAATGAGTTATTAATACCCTTAATATGAGTTAACACAGTGCGAGCGTTTAGGAAGTGTGGATAAAAGATAAAAGGAGATACAAGTCCACATTGGTTTTGAAAGACTGTATATCACAATGGGAGTTAAAATCAAGCCGGGTAAAGCATTCAACATTCTTGTAGTGCCGCTAAAAAATGAGTCTCTATACTTAACAGTACGCCCGAAGGTAGGCATTGGGGGGGGGGGGTAGATTTGTGAGCATTCAAAGCGATGCGTGTGTTCCAGGAAAACTGTTTAAGGGGAGGAATACTTACTAGCTTAAGGTAGCGCAGACAGTCCATATTGGACCACGGCCTCAACCAACAAGCCTCGCCAGCTTGGCCGGTCCCTAGCCAGTGGCCTCCATTTGATCACACTAAGTTGGTTAAGGTCATCCTCCACTTGATCGCGTCACCTTAGATGGGATCTTCGCTAACTGCACCGGCCCTCCGGGTTGGAATTGACGACTCGTCGGGCTGTAGCGTCTTCGTCCATACGCTCCACATGGCCCAGCTATCTAAGCCGCTGTATTTTCAGCTTCTTCACCAGGTCAATGTCGCTGTATAGCCCGTACAGTTCGCCATTGAATCTTCTCCTCCATACTCCATTGATACATATCACTCGAAGAATCTTTCTCTCAAAGCACCCCAGCCTGTATTCATCCGATTGTGTCAGTGTCCACGCTTCTGCCCCATACAGGAGGACAGGGATGATAAGGGTCTTGTATAGTGTCTCCTTGGTCCTTTGAGAGAGAGCTTTGCTACTAAGATGCCTACTAAGCCCGAAGAAACAGAGATTGGCAAGAGTGATTCTTCGACTGATCTCTTCACTGATGTTGTTCTGAGAGGTTATAGTGGAACCCATATAGACAAAGTCCTTGACAACCTCAAAGTTATATCTGTCCATTGTGACGTTTTGTCCGAGCCTACGGTGATGATCTACTTCACCCGAGGACAGCATATACTTTGTTTTATCTTCATTTACAGCCAGACCCATTCGAGCCGCTTCCACTTCAATACTTGCGAATGCTCCACTGACAGCGCGCTTCGTTCTTCCAATAATGTCAATATCATCAGCAAAGCCAAGTAATTGAACGGATTTAAAAAAAAAAATGTACCCCTGGTGTTGACATGCGAGTTGCGTACGATTGCCTCAAGAATGATGTTGAAGAGGTTACATGACAGCGCGTCACCCTGTTCGAACGAGTTTGGCAGGGATGCCAAGAAGCGACATGGCTCTGTATAGCTCGTTCCTGTTTACGCTGTCATAGGCGACTTTAAAATCGATAAATAAGTGGTGAGTTCGATCTGGAATTTTTTTTTTTTTTTTCTAAAATCTGTCGAAGTGTGAAAATTTGGTCGATGGTTGACTTAGCTGGCCCGAAACCATAGTGCGAATCAGTTCACCTGCGAAAGGGTTCATTTAGGAGACTTATTACTCTGTAGGTGGAGCAGTTCAGAGTATCTCCTTTCTTGTGGATAGGGTACATAATGTTGATGTTCCATTCGTCAGGCATACTTTCATCCGACCAGATTGTACAGATGAGTTGGTGTATGCTCCTCACCAAGTCATCTCCCGCTGCCTTTAAGAGCTCAGCAGAGTACTTGGACTTTAGTTTAGATATTGCTACCGGAACTTCTTCTTGGTCGGGTGCACGGGAGTTTTGTTCATCATCGTCAAATTATTCTGCCTGACAGCGATTAGTTGGTTGTCTTCGCCGTTTAACAGTCTGCAGAAGTGGTCTTTTTAAATTCTCAGCACCGACTACGCATCTACTAATGCATTGCAATTTCCCACCCTCGTCTCTACACAATGCTTTACCCTTAGGTAGAACTGCTTCTGCCGTAGCAACACTCTAAACACTTTTCCAGGTCTCTTTTTTCTTTCGGAATATGCTTCGTTCTTGAGTGTGTGTGCCAGCCTGGAGTCATAATCGAATCAGGTGTTTCCACTGTTGAAAACTTCCATCAAAGAGTTGTTCGAGGTCTTTCACTGTTTAATTCGCAAAATATTCGAACTATTTTATTCAATAATTTGAAAAACTCTGACTTTCTGTTTTTGTTACTTTTTCTGGTGGATTATGCTCATCATTGCCGAAAAAGAATTTTCATTCCCATTCAATATTTTTTGTTTTTTTTTCTAAACTGTTTGTGTCCTGTTCACCACCAAGAAGAACAAAAAAACACATCCAAATCAGTCGATTTGTTCTGGAGTCTCAGCAAGTCAACTCCGGTGTCCCTCAGGGTAGTCACTTAGGACCAATTTTATTTATATTATTTATTAACGACTTAGCTTTGACCATTAAAAACTCTTCAATATTAATATATGCAGATGACGTAAAATTTTTTAAAAGTATTAAATCACAATCTGACTGCTTGTTATTACAGGAAGACCTTGTTCTATTTCGGGAGTGGTGCAATCTAAACCGTCTTGTCTTAAATGTCGACAAGTGTAAAAGTATGACTTTTACACGCAAACAAAATCCCTTTGTATTTAGTAGTTTGATCTGTCACCGTTAAACAATGTCTCTGTATTCTCTGACCTTGGTATAATCCTAGACTCAAAACTAACTTTCAACTTTCACTTGGACTATATAACTAAAAAAGCCAATAGAATGCTAGGATTCATAAAGAGATTTAGTCGCGACTTTCAGGACCCTTATGTTTTAAAACTTTTGTTTGTATCGTTCGTAAGGCCAATACTAGAATACGGATGTGTAGTATGGTCACCATATTACTCTATTCACATAAATAGACTTGAAGCAGTTCAAAGAAGGTTTATGCGTTTCTGCCTACGTTTCTTTTCTTGGTCTCCAAATAATATTTGTCCTCCTTACTCTCATAGACTTGCGCTAGTTAAACTTCCCTCTATCACCCATCATAGGCAATACCTTCAGTTTTGCTTTATTACTAATGTGATAAATGGCTCTATACTATCTCCATCAGTTCTGAGTAGATTTAACTTTAGTTTCAGTCGTACAAGCATAAGGCTGCAACAACCTCTACAACTACCTTTCAGTAGATCAAACTATGGTGCCAATAATCCAATAAATCAAATGGTCTTAATCTTTAATAAGTATTATTTTCTTATAGTTTCGATAAATGATAATTTCAAAAGCGAATCTTTCAAAACTTTATTTTACAATGCCTTAGCATAAATGCAGGCTTTTATTAATTAATTGTAATTCATGATAATTTTGTACTTTGTAATAATTGCTTAGATATAGATATATGTGTTGATCAAAAGCAAAACCCATTATATCCACTTTTTAAAAAAAATGACTTAGGTATGAGGTTTTCTTTGTATTGTTCAAACGGATACGTTGAGCTTAAGTTTTGCTCCGAAATCACATTTTATCCCATAGAAATCAGCCCCCAAAGTCAGCAGTTTCTTTCAAAACCCTTTTTATCCATATCAGTTTTTGATTCAAAATCAATTATATCCATGTACATTTTTTTTTGTACCAAAATCCATTATATCCACTAAAAAAAATTTAATTTCAATTCAAAATCCGTTATATCCATATTATGAGATTCGAAGAGAAATTTTGAATAGTACTAAGGAGCATTAAAGTTTCTGTTATAATAATTATGTACTTGCTTTAAAAGTCTATTCATGCAACATTAAAATGCGTAAAAATAAATACATTTTATTTTAAAAATAATGATTTTTTGTTTTAATTGCTAAACTTTCTTATTGTAGTATAAAATTTCGAGTTAAATTCCAAAACCCATTATATCCATATTTATTTTTGCCTTAATTTCAAAACTTAAAACTCCAGATCATGATTTCATGACTAAATCTATGAGGAACGTCAATTCAATCATTCCTGCAAAAAAAAAAGTTCAAAAAACTGTTTTGTTTAGAAACTACAAGTTTTTCTCAATTATCACGAAACTATCAAAAGTGGATATAATGGCTTTTGCTTTTGACCTACACATATGTAGTTCATAAATTTGTAAACGTTAGTTATTAACGACTTAAATAAATCCAAATCCAAATCCTAAATCCAAGACTAACGCACAGCTTGGATATTCATATTAAATAGAAGACAGATAGATTCCATAACTTTTCACGAGAGCAGACTAAATAATGTTTGATGGCTAATTTAACAATGCAATGTGCCTTTCTAACTTCTGCAAGAAGTCTTGCGTGATTGACTTCAAAATGAGGCGTGAAGCTTATGCCATAACTTTCTTACACAATTCTTATTAAATCAAAAACGAGCACACATATTACGAAATCGTGTTTGCAAAAACACGCTCTCATGGAATAGATTTTGCGAATCCAGTGAACAAGGTGATTTACTTTATTATAACTAAATTAGTTCCTTATGCCAAACATTAATTCTATTGGATTTGAATTTGATGTGTGATTATTACGAGCCAAATGGGCTGGCAGGTTGCCCAACAAAATAAACTATTTAACTGAGTCATTGTGTTCATGAATAGATAAAAGAGTGAAGTGAAGATCTTAGAGCTCATGACATTTTGACATTTTTTTCTACATAGTCAATTAACTTTTGGAAGGGAAGTGAGGAAGATTTATTTCAGTGGTTGTTCTGGAAACGAAGAAAACAGAAGCAAAGTAAAAATGTAAAGAAAACGTAGGTATTATGAAAATAACAAAACGTAGTTTGAGGCTCTTCCAAATTGAAGAAGGTTAAGGTGGAATTGCCGGCAAAACTAAACAAATATCGACCGTTTGTTGGTTCATTTCTTGGTCGAAATCTTAAGACCTTTCAGCTAATTGATATGTTTGTGGACTTAACGAAGTACTTGAGAATATATTTTATCACTAGATATACTTCCCTCCCTAGGGAGGAACAAAGGATTTCTTATTGTAATCAGATGGTTATTTTGTGATGATTAGAAACGAATGTACTAATCAAACTTCAATCTCCATGCTCAGCTTACTTCATTCACTATTTTGACCATTTCTTGATTTTTTACAAAATCTGCTTCTAGAATACATTAAACTAGTGTTTACTCACTATGAGGTCCTATGTACCTGGTAATAAGGTTCTGATACAAATAACAGTACATAGGTATTTACTCTACGGAAAACGTCGTACTCACTTAGACCAGGACGATTTAAAGCTTTCGGAAACAAAGTGAATAGAAAGAGTCCTTACAAAAGCCTGCTCAAATGTCGGTTAGGAGAATGCTGCATTGGACCCAAGTTTATAATTTTCTGTAGCTCAAGCTCTTAGTATTTTCATTACAGATATAGTTTCATGGGAAGCGTTCACCTTTTTTATTTAAATTGTCAGAGCCATGCCAGAACCGGTCAAAGTTTACCTAAGGGTTACAGTCAGTTTCTCACTAAAATCGAGTCAGCTTAATTTGAATATTTCTATAGTAACCGTCCAATCCACGGGCTCCATTATTTTTTCAACCTCTTACGTGAGATTTCCTTATAATTATGCAAGGCATTGGTACCTATCCAGTGTTGTCTTTATAATTGCGAGTTCAATTGCTTTGGTTGTCAATTGTCAATTCTTTTTTTTTTAATGTGAAACATCTATCGGCGCACCTAGGCAGTAAAATCTATCGTAATCGTCACGAAAAATGGCATGACGCTCGATAATATTTTTCAAAGTGTGACTGGATCTTGTTGGGTGATGGTGGTTGTAGGTTGGGTGGTCGTGGGTGGGAGTGGGGTGGTACCTAGTGGCGGAGGGGATTTGGGGGGGGGGGGGGGGAAGGTTGACAAAATTGTTGGGTGGTTGGTTGGTGGTTGTAGGTGGGATTTGTGGTTACTGGTGGGGGAATTTGGTGTAGTTGGGGGAGGGGTTTCGGGGGTAGTGGAGCAGGGGGTAGGGAAAGGGGGTAAGGAAAGGGGGGAATTGTCAAAAATTGTGGATGGTTGGTTGGTGGTTGCAGGTGGGCTGGATGATTGGTGCGGAGGGGGGGGGATGGCAAAAATGGTGGGCAGTTCGTTGGGAAAAGTAGACTGAAATGGTGGGTGGTTGGTTGTAGGTGGTGTGGGTGGATACTTGGGGGATTTGGTTTGGCTGTGGGGAGGGGGAGAAAAATGTGCGTGGTTGGTTGTAGGTTATAGGTGGGGTGGGTGGTTACTGCTGGGGATTTTGTGTAGGTGGGGGGTGGGTGAGACAAAATGTACAAACATGGTGGGTAGTTGGTTGGGAGTTGGCGGTGGGGGTTGATGGTTGGAGGGGGGAAATATTGAATATTGTAGATGGAGTGGGGATTTGGTGTGTGTGGGGGGTGAGGACAATATTTTCAAAAATGATGAATGTTTGTAGATGGTCTGGGTGTATGCTGGTGGTGGGGGATTTGGTTTGGGGGGAATCGACAAAAGTGGAAGGTGGTTGGTTGGTGGTTGCAGGTGGGATTGGGTGGTTACTGGTGGTGGGGATTCGGTGTGCAAAGGGGGGGAGACAATTTGTCAAAAATGGTAGATGGTTGGTTGGTAGTTGTAGGTGGGCTAAGTGTATAACGGTGGTGGGGGGATTTGATGGGTGGGTTGAGGAAATTTTGTTTCTGTTTATAAATTAATAAAATCTGTAATACCTAATTGTTATTAAAATTAAATAATAAGACTAATATAGGTATGGATTTTATTAACGTAACACTAAATTATTACAAACTATTTCACTCCATATTTTCTTTGATGGTTTTTTAAAAATTATGATTTCTAATGTAAACTTTAATGTTTCACATCAGTCAGGTGTCCCTTGACGGCAAAATTTGCAAAAATCAGAAAAATGTGTACAGTCAGATAAAAGTCAGTGAGTCGTGTACTAGAAACTAGACTACCTATATTCAAAGTCACTCTCACTACACCAATCCATAGCTGGTTTTCAATAACAGCTTACGAGTCACCATTTCATCCCAACCCACTTGGGACGAGTTGGAATTCTCGAAAAATGATTACTGAAGTGGGTGGCAACGTGTATACTCAGACGGACTTTATTTGTCTCCCATTCTTTCTTCCTTACCATTCTAGCGTGTTCCAGACTAAAATTCGGGATACCAACGTTAGTGTTATCTATTCTAGTTTCGGAAAAAAGAGATATCCACATCGGAAATCCGCATCGCCTTAGACAGAAACCATTACCTCACTAAGTGCTGCTTCCACAAGTTTAGTTACCGTGAACCCGGGTGACTTTGGCGCTTTTTCATTTTAAAATGTGAATAACTTTTGCAATAATTTTTTTGTTTTAATGAACATTTGAACATTTTTACCTACTTCGCTAACTCTATAGGTATGATAAGTCTTGAACAAATATTATCGATCAGTTCTATACCTATATAGAAGCTAAAATATGGGTGGCCAAAGTCACCCTTCCATTTCGGGTGACTTTGGCCGGAAGTACGTTTTCGTCATTTTTCTGCGAATTACAAGAAGCAAGTCAGTCTCACCCAACCCAAATGAAAGACCAGATATTTTTTTATATGTACCTTGGTATTTTTTTATGAGTTAACTCTGAATTTTTGGTTTTTAATATTTTTTTTCTAAATTTCAAGTACGTTAATGTTAATTTCCTTGAAAGGATATTGACAAAAAAGTCTCTCTCGGCGATCGACTGTTGGAACAGGAAGTCTTTGCTCCAGATCACTTTTGTTTACTTGTGCAACGTCTTTTTTCTCTGGGTTTACCAAGCTACACCCAGCACTTCTTCGTAAGAGGTACTTTGTACCCAGCCAAAGTCACCCGAAATGCATGCCAAAGTCACCCTTTCATTTGGCGTAAATTATAAACAAAAGAAAATGTATTGTTTATAAAATAGTTACAAGGGTTGAATTAAGAGAATTCAATTAGGAAAATAATACATATATCGGAGTTAATGTCATTTTGCAATCATATTTCTGGAACATGTTGAAACCATCCAACATTTTCAGATGATTTTTTTATTTACATTTTCAAGAAAAATAAATTTTAGCATATATTATTATCTAAATTTAGTTAAATATCGTTAGTATGGTCGTTTTTTAATTCATTCAATAATACAAATTTACAAAGAAGCTTGGAAAAAATCCAACAACTCCTTCATATTTTAACAATCTTTTAAAAATGTATCCATTCAAAAGCGAAAGTCACCCAACCAGGCCAAAGTCACCCGGGTTCACGGTACTACCTGTACTGTCGCTCATCTCTCATGGTGTTGTAGAGCAGGACACAGACTCTTGCCACCAAACTGCAAAGGTGATAAACTAACAAGAAATGGAACTGCAACACCAATTTCACCCAGAATGATGAATATTGGTACATGAAAACGTTTGGTAAAACAAGATGCCATGTTAAAAATAAACTAAAGATGGACAAGCAACGCTACTTGTCCAGCGACTAAGAAGGATCTGACCAGAACCTACTAGACTTGGCATTTTCTCAAAAAACTTCTGTAGAAAGAATGGACGACCACGTACGACCATAAGGAGAGTATCCCACACCTGCTCTCTTTTTGACTTGCTATGACGCAAATTAGGTTTAGGAGGCTTCTTTATCAACCAAAACGACGATCTTATTCACAAAGCCATCAACTGATGGCTTTATTGAACGATCCAAGTTTAATGAGGGAGGTGATTCCTCGCATTTTTATGTGAAAATTAAATTTGTCGATTTACCTACGTTTTAAAAAGTTAACTCCTTGTAGTGCTAACTTGACTCAAGTTATTTTTTCACGACAAATTCACGAAAATTAATCCAATTGTTTATAATTAAAGAAAGTGGTAGTGCTAACTTAACGGACATCAAACAACAAAGCTGGTTTGAATCAAATATATATAGGTATGTGTCGCTTATTATAATAGTGGTGTAACTCCATGTAATTGCATTCCGAGATAATGAGACTTTTGCAAAAATGTGTATAGAAAAAACACAATAAGAATTTCCGTTTAGTTAATATTTTCTTATTATTGTTAAAAAGTTAAACTCTTTAAAAATTGTAACAGCTTAGGAAATAAAATTGAAACTAAATAAATAAATTAAGTTAAAAAAATTTATTTGGAGTTACTTCACTTTTAGAGTGAAATTTGGAACTTCAACCATACATGATTTCGTCATCAGATGAACACTCATCGTCATTTTGTATGCTGGAACGAGTCGCAATCTCCAAGGGAAGTTTTTTATAATATTGGGGATGAACTGGCGGAATGTAGATCAGGCATATCCCTCTTCTTTGGGGCAGTAACAGGTCTCCTTGAAGGATAGAGTGGGGCCTGTTGAATGTTGATAAGGGTGGTTATTTTTTGTCGATTCCTTTTTTACTCAGATTTATGAAGTTATAAAAGGGTCTTTCTGGATTAAGTGTTTCCTTGAATTTGAATTGTAGAGGATGATCTTCTTCGAATCTTATCCATCTAATCCTGAGCCAACTTAAGCCATATCCGCATTTTGTCTTCTTCCTATTTGTTATGGATGCTTCCAAAGCAGCAGTGCTTAAAAATTCTGAATTTTTGAAGTCTTCGATTATGAAGTGCGATGTTTTTCGTTTCGATCCATTCATCTGCATTATAAATTTGAGCATGACGACGACTGGCATTCTCAATTATACCGAATTCCCCATCGTTGGGAAGATAGGAATGACCTGATACCAAGAACTTGTGGTCTATGGTCTAAATAATTTTATGAGGATCTTGAACAAGCTTTAAAAGCGAAAGCGTAGTTTTTATGTTCCTATTTTGTCCAGTGCAAGAATCGGAGTACATAATTACGTGGTTTTTTAATACTGCATAAGTTCTTAAGTGTTTGGTTAGGCAAAATGCAATGTCTTGAGATCCTCTGCATTCCTTCAACTACATCCCAGAAATTTATGTAGCCTGTGTTGTTATTGAAACAATGTATTCCCAAGTTGTACAAATTCGTATTCCCTTTGTGGTATGCCACCGACGTTGTTAGCTTTGGGAAGGCTAAGGCTTTTTGGAAGTCGAAAGTTAGCACGTAAGCTTCATCAATTTTGCTTGCGTCATTTTGAAAACTTTGGTATGCTGCCTCTGCTTTCCGCAGATGAAGTTCTCTTTGCTTTTGCAACTCATTTATTGTCTCTTCATCAGCGGCTTCTTCTATTTTTAATGTAAGATCATCACAAGTCTTGCATGTATCTTGTCGCGGTTGTTTGAAATGAAAATTGAACTTTGTGTTGAAAATATTCATGAAGCATTTAAATTTTTTTGGTTCAACTCCTTCATTCTCACATTTTTCTTTATAGAGACCGTACATTTTAATTTTAATCCAGTATTTAAATACTTTCTATTTGGATTAATTCTGCGTATGTAATGGCTTTGATAGGCAGGAAAACTTTGAATATTGGCAACAATATCCGAATCATCCAACTGTCAAGAAGTAGTTGTTCCTCGCTAATCCTTGGACTGAGAATCGTCATCTTTAGAAAGGCGTCGATATAGTCTTCCATCGCTGACTTGAAACGTCTTCATAAAATATTTCTTGAAATAAACTGCTTGTGTGTTGTTGCAAGATTTGAAGTACTTAAACGACACGTCTTTTCCTGGACGTGACCGGTCTTTTGGGCTTTTTCGGCTGACTATTTTGTTTTGCACTAAAGCGTACAAATATTCATTCTGTGCATTAAAGCCTTTTAATTTCCAAAATGAATCAAACATCGCCTGTTTTTCATTTTCCGTAAACAGCTCAACACATTTATTGAGTTTTCCCATTGTTTTTTATTGCTAGGCGCTATCGCTGTTTGTATGTGCTCGAACAATTTTGTCACAGTAAAAGTGAATCAAGTCCGGATTTACTTCACTCTTAAACTGACTTGGGACTTACTTCACTATTATAATGAATATAATGCCTTAAATGTCCCTTTAAAAACGAAAATCTCTTATTATATAAAATATACTGGATATTTGGAGTTGATTCACTATTGTACTGAAAGGTATTTGAAAAAGTGATCCGATGGTGCAAAGAAATCCATATTTGAAAAAAATGGAGTTACACCACTATTATAGTAAGCGACACATATGTCAGTCGCTGCAGCTGAAGGAATAAGTGGCTGGCATAAGGATCAACACTTGTAAGAACAAAATAATGACCACGGACCAACCCATACAATAAGTTATTCTAAGCCAGGAACCAGAAAGGAGGTTACGCAATTTAATTATCTGGGCTAACAATAGAATAAACAAAGCCCGTGGTGCATTTGGATTCTTTTCTCCTGTTTAGAACTCCAGCAAAAAGGGTAGATTCCGAAGATCCAGTGGTCGCAAACCATATCGAACGATGAACTGTGGAACAAGTCGGGCAGAAAAAATTGGATGCAGACATCATGAAATGGAAGCATTCCCACCCAGAATTCCTTTATCACTTATCCGAACCAAACTTTTTGATCAAGTTTTCAATTATTATTATTTTCCAAGCAGTTCCTACTTCCTACTTGTATCATCTTCCATATACATACCTACTTTATATCATTTTCCTCTCACTTCAGATGATACATATCAAACATCATAAGAAAAAAAGCCGATAGGTAAGAAAAACTATTAACTCTTACCTCATCTAAACGCAGCAGCTCTTCGGTGCTCATGCTACCCGAAACTCCTTTAGCTTCCTTTCGCAGTTTCTTCTCCTTTTTCCTTCGTTCCTTCTCCTCCCGTTCGGACTTCTCCCGGTCCTTTTCGCCGGTTCCCTTTTTCATAAAGTTAAACATTTTTCTGTGTGATGAAAATGAAAACTATCTTTTTGGGGAGAGAGTGCGGTGATAGGATGCGGCGGGTGGGGTAGTTTATTGATTGGGAAAGGGAGGACTTATTTTTTCCCGAAACTATTTTTTATTTTTGTTAAATAAAATAATTCTTGTTACGTATTACGTTGTGTTTTCAATTCACGCCCGAAAATCACAGAAAAAAAAACGTTGTGAAAACTGCACTCAATCGATAGTTGCCGCGGGCGGTTCCGTTTTGATTACACACAAAAAGCCAAAGAGCTTCCAAATATATGCACGAATATTTTCTCTAATAAATTGATTTGCTTTTTATTTGAAATTTTCTCACTTTTGATTTAAATCACAAAGAAAAACAGACGACATTTTTATATTTTTATTTTTATTATTATTGTTGTAAAGTAGTAGGAGAACAAGATCAAATGATTTCGGCGAAGAAGAAAATTCGACCATTATTAGCGGCGAACACGAAAAATCCCGTTTTTCATGGAAAATATTATTTGTTTCCTTCTTCAAAGTAGTTGTTGTTCTTGTTGGCCAAAAACAACAACAAACAACCAAGAACCAACCATTCACAAACACACCACGACCACACTCATACTGTTGAAAATATGAGCTGTCAAAAACAAGTTAAACGCCCCTGCTTGCTGCTTGCCTTGCCGAAACCCGAAAGAGTGACAGTGGTAGATGGTTTTGTATTCACCACACAAGACTTTGTATTTCTTCGTTTTCTTTTATTTTGATTTTCTTATTTTCCAATAAAAATTCCCGTTAGATTAAATTTTTTCTATTTTTTTTAATCAATTTCACGATGTTGATAAAAAATATTTACACTTTTGCACCGGCTTTATACATTTTTTCGCACTTTATCGATTACAAATCAATCAGAAGGTAGGGAAAGGACCATAATTCGCGAGTGCAATACTCTCTGCCTGGATATTGTGGTGTCTTATTTTGGTATACAATTTTTTTTTTGCAAGGAATGCAGACAGGGCAGAATAATTTTGTGTATTCGTAACCTTTTCGCCTTAAATTAGACTTTTGGATTGGTTTTTTAGACACAATTCGTTATTTGAATGATTAATGTTTGATTTTTTATGCTAAATTTTCACTAAATTTAATTTTTTCGAGGATAATTTAGCCGAGCAAAAAATTCTTTTACCGACGACGACGACGACTTATCGCGAACTCAACTTGAAAAATGAGAAAAGGTGAAATGAAGTTAGTTTTTGCCGATATAGTGCCATCTCTGTTTTTTGTGTACACTTCTTTAAAGTTTTTTTTTATTTCTAATTCTCATTCTCACTTTTTTCACCACGGTACTCTTATTTTTTCAAATTTTAAGAGAATTCTCTATATTTTCAAGTTTGTTTTTCATTGCATCTCTTTCTTACAGTGCAGGAAGTTATATTTGTATCTCATTTATTTGAAATGTTTGTGTTTTGTTTGGGTTTGTTTTTGTTTTGATTAATACTTTTTATACGTTTTATGGTTTTATACCAGCGAGAATAAGAGAGCGGTTTGTCAAAAAAAGTGATGCCAACTTATTGGTTTCAAGGTAAGATTTGGTAACAAGGAAAGATAAGATGCTGCTGATCCTGATATACAGGGTGATCTGTATAAGGTTGTTCAAAAATCTAGAGCGAGTAGATGGGGTTGAGACAAGAAAAAATCGTATAGGAAGGGGGTATATTCCCTTCCGTTTAGCAGGGAGAGGCAATTTTCTAAAAACATGACTTAAAATGGAAAAAAATATTATAAAATAACGGTAACTCCTACAATGACATGCCATATCTTTTTTTTGTAAGACTAGAAATCTCTTCTTTGATTGTGTTTATATGGCTAGACCCTCTGTTGCAAACTTTACTAGCCACGTTTGAAGTGTTAAGGCTCGGAAGTATATCTAACAGAGCTACTGCTCTGATATATCTTGAGCTACCCGACGATTCACATATCACCGAACGAGACTAGTCGTAGACTATAGTACTACCACCTGAGGTGCACCATCTAGCGACGAAAAACTAACCTCGAAAATACCATGGGAAGCAACAACAACAATTAAAATTGTGGAAATTGTTGTTGTTGCTTCCCATGGTATTCTAGAGCTTAGTTTTTCGTCGATATATGGCGCACCTCAAGTGGGAATACTATAGTTTATGTATACAATGGACTAGTCTCCATATGGAATGGAAATTACAAATGTTAATTTTGGGAATATGGTTAAAATGACAGTTAACGAATGTGACATTTTAAGAGCATGCAAGTGCTTGTGGTTTGATTCTAACTTCAAATCCAAAATCAAGTGTCTCATCTTTTAGAACAAGAACTGTCATCTCATAAGAGTGTCAAACGAACGGTTTTAGAATCATTTCGTGTGCCTCCGGCCGGACACTTCTGGACAAACAATCATTACAGCTGTAAGTGAATCTGACGGGAATGTTAATTGTCGTAATTAAAATTATATTGGAAAAGTTAACTTTACGTTCATAAAATAATATAAAAGTAAAGAGATCAAAGAAAAAAACCAATAAAATTATTATTTATTCATTATATTTCTACATAATCAATATACAAATATTCATGCCTCATTGGCTTAATAAATTAAAAATACGCCAAATAAGGAATAACTTCACATAAGAAAGCGCTTATCTATTAAGGTTTTTGTACTTATGTTGGCTCTTACCCAAAGTCGAAATATTTTCTGGAATAACTAAACAAAATTATATTATATTTAACAAATAAAATCTAGTACAATATAAGAATTTAACTTAATTAACCTACCTTGTTTAAAATACAAACAATAACTATTGAAATAGTAAAACTGTCTGTTAGTAAATTAATCGAAAGTAAAATAAAAAGCTCCATCACAAATATTTCGTTTGTATTTCCATAGAGAAAAAGCGTACTGAAGGACAATCCATCGTCGATGTAAAATGTTCCCTTATCTGAAATTGAAAACATCTTAAATCCTTGTAGGCGCCCATAGTTATAGTATAACACACTTTCTGCTACAAAACTTTCAAACTCACAACTCAAGAATTTTTCCACCAGAGTCCTTTCTTTTATTATATAGTCCATGTCCTTAATTGCCTTTTTTTTTTAATTATAATTTTCATTAGCTCATAAAAAAACCTATCTATGGTTGCTTACATGATCGATAAATGCGCAGAAAAATCGATTTACTCTGTTATAAGCTGTTATACTTTTGTCAAGCACTCCATCCATGTTCGTACTCGCAAAACCAAGATCCTTTTGGAAGTGGGACTGTGATATATTTTCGGTTTTTTGTTTCGACGGCAAAAGCTTTTCAATGTGTTTTCTGTGAAAAAAATAATGTTACTTATATTTTAAGATCCATACTTAAGTTAATTATCTTATCATGAATTAAAAATAAAATAATTGTTTAAATGAATTTTTCTTGGCGGATCCAAGTAATAATACTGAGTTTGCGGACCAAATGATCTAATTTCGTTGAAGACATCCAAATTCGATTCAGAATTAGCTCATTTCCCATACGAATTCTCATTTTGAAATTATATCAGTTCAACCTTATTGCGGGGAAATTACGTTCAAAATAAGGTGAAACGGTTCAACACGAAACTTTATTCTAGTACGATTTCAACTGAATAAAAAAGAAGGGAACCTAAAACTTTAAGGTAGAAAGAGAAAGACGAAATTAGCAAACTTAAACTTCTCATTTCGAAAGGAAGCTACTTTAGGCCCAATGAAAAGAAAACGTAGTATTAATTAATACCATGAACTGGAATGCTCGTTTTGAAATAATTTGCTTCAAAAAGTTTGTTTTTGACGGATCGAATGAATGAGGGCCAAGTTTTAGCGAAAAGGAAAAATCATCAGGAAAAGTTGAAACAGATAGAAATTTGCCGGGGTAGGAAAATGGGAATAAAACAGTTGGAAAGATTTGTTTAATTTAAATAGAATTGGCAATCAGCTGGTATGAAAAATGAAATTCCATTAGGAAAACAAATAAATATATTTTTAGCAAAAAACATTAGTTCAATAATAATTGTACAATTTCTTGATTCTTACCTCAAATTGAACGGAGGAAGCACAATATAGGTTTGAAAGTCAGAATCACTCAAAAGTCCTCGTTTACCGCACATGTTTTGAGATTCACGTTGTAGTTGCAAAATCATCGAAGACATATCTGTATCTGAGAATCCATGTGGAGATCTTCCATGGATGTAATATCCAAAAGAACAGTCTAGTAGCGTAAAGATTGAGACATTCGCCAAAGTACAAATATCCAGGAATTTTCTTAATGGACTGCCAGCCACTTGATCCAGTACAAAATTTCTGAAGATACGCTGAATAAGATGTACAGAAGAAAATATTGTCACACAAAAAAATATGTGTGTTGCTGAATTTGAAGAAAACGGTGGCAAAAGGCGTTTAACAATCTATGAAAATTAAAAGAAAAAAAATTAAACTATTAATATTAATATTTCGGTAATGGAAAACAATCACAGCATATGTATGTACATATAATCGATCGCCAGGATCTAACGTTTAAAATTAAGCTGATAACGTAAAGTTATTTCAAAATTATACTCTGTCCAACATAAATTGGCAGTTCATGTCTTATGTGGAAGTTTTTTCAATATCAATAGCGTGCATTATTTTTGCACTATACTATATTAAAAGAAACCCTCAATAACAATTGTGTACTCTCCACTGAATTTCCAATTGCATCAAGGGCGGTAACCCTCCATACTTTTCTTTCAGATTTTTGCTTATTTGATATTCTTACTCCTGAAACCTTGTAAGAGCTTTTGTTAGAATAGCTCCTTACAGAAAACAAAAGAGTACCTACGAATAAAAGACAAACATCTCTATCTTCCTTGTACTGCCTATTTATGTTGAACGGAGTATAATCACTGAATTTTGTATAGGTACAACAGATGCTTATGAATTAACATGTTTACGGGTGCATCTACTTACCCAGAAAATAATCAATGACACAAAGCCTTGAACGTAGGGTGAGATTTTTTGTTTGCTACTCAATTCAATCCATTCGTTAGCCAGGAAAAATATTCTCCAGGCTGAAACATTGTTCTCACTTAATGTTCGAATCTAAAAATAAAAACCAATTATTTCGAGGAATTCGCAAAGCAAAAATGCTTAATTAAACTTACACTAGAGCATTGCGAAGATGTGTCTAAATTATTCTTCAAATGCAAAGAGGCATCGCAGCTTTTTGGCCGTTCCCAATCAACAAAAAATATATCAATCTGTGTTATGGTCCAAAAATATACAAAAAAGTAAAAACTCTAAAAGAACACAAATTCTATTATACTCGAATAATTTTATGTTGTAAGAATTCCACTACCTTCAGCGCTATGCCAGAATAAATAAGGAATTCAAAAATGTGATTTTTCTCCATTGGCAATAGAACAACATCGGATCGAATAATAAATGTCATAACCGAATAGAAGACATTTATGACAACAAAGGCTAAAAACGAATTTCCCAAATTTGATGTGAAGTTCAACAGAACTTGGATAACCACAATCATATCGAAACATTCCAAATCTCGGCGACATTTAAAAATATATGCCCGAAAAACTGCAAACAGTAGACTTATGATTATGAAAATGGAAAGAATTATTTCACTAAACATTCCCAAACTATCATCACTTTCGAATTTAATTTCGAGTTCGAATTTGTACTTCTCACTTAGCGATGAATTCAGAGATATGTCAATATTATGATAATCTAGTACTATTAGCGGAACGTTAATCTGGTTATCTTCTGTTACAGTGCAACGCATCTCAAATTTTCGCAGGACTCGAATGGATTTAAAAAGACGCAGTTTGTATGAATCGTCATACGGCATCATTTGCTGGGTTGCTGAGGTAAATGTTGAGTCAGCTCCAATTATTTGAAACCGCTTTACTAACTGCCAATCGCTAGGATTAGACTCCTGGAATGGAATAGATTGCTTATTAATGTCTGATGTTTGATGGGTTCAATTAAAACTTACTTTATTGCCATCAAATGCGGTTTCAATTAAGACTGGTATCGTTTGTAAATATCGTTTGTTATCCTCTCTGACATGTTTAAGGAAAATACTAAAAAAGTGTCTATTTGCTTCTAAAGAAGCCATGTCTATTATAGAGTCAAGTGTAAGTTCACAGATGATTCGAGCATTTTTGAAAAATTGAAAATAACTGTAAGGTTCTATGGAACCATGTCCACAAATATTGATGTTATTGGGTTGTAACCTTTCCCAACGAACTAAATGGCCTTCAAGAGAATATACTGTTGAAAACAACTCAAGTTGTGCATCGGCGCCCTAAGGATAAGGAAAACATAAATTATTTAAGCAATTTGTTCTTGGGTTAAAAATATTACCTTTCTCTCGCTCCCATTTGAATATGTTCCGATCGGGATATCAATTGCTTCTTCAATTTCTTGAACTGTTTCCTTGCCCTTTCTGTAAAACAAAAACGGTCGCAAACCATCCAGCTTTTCACCTATACTAGAGTACAATGATGCATCTGAAGCTTGAGCAAGTAGAAAAACGCTGCATGGTGAATTTTTGTCAGTATCAAAAAAGGATTGGACACACATATTGGCCAAATTATTGCATGCATTCATGCTTTGGAGTGACTGGCAGAAGAATGCCACGAATTTCAAATCTGCGTATAACTTTCCTCTTTTCCAGAAAGCATTGTGATTTAGATAGTTTTTCAAAAGTGGTTTCCATATACAATAATCATCATTATAAAGATAGTTGAATTTTAAATCGCAACTGCAATCGGTTGGATTTAGTGGTGACTGCGCGTAGATGCGAATATGTTTGACTGAACTTTTTTGATCAGCTGTGTGGTTAATGAACTTTAATAAACAAGATGCTTCTGGAAAGGGTTTTGGAGTTATGTTTGGACATTTAAAATTCTTTTTATTTTGACATGGTTTTGAACATATTGGTTGGTATATGGAAGTGTCATATATTGCCACTTTTGTAGTGTTCTTCTTGCAATCGCAGGCTAGTTCTGAAAAAGCGTTTGTTAATGAAAAATTGACAAAATTATTTCTTGAAATATTTTCACATAATAAATGTTAGGCAAACCACGGTTTTTAAAATGAAACTTTCTAGTTTAAGGCCAAATATAATAGATATCACTAACAGCATCACTACAAATCAAGACAGACAAAAAAAGGAATTCTGTGCTAACATCAAAATCATTAAGAAAATTTCCATAAGTTCTACTCGATGCCAAATTTGACGCAGTGTATATTCGAATATACCAGTTTCGACAATAAGTATTTAAACTTGCGTGCTCAGTTCGATTAGCTATACAATGAGATTTAAAAGGAGTTTAATTTTTTAACTCCTTCTTTGTATTCAATAACTTTCACCCAACTTCACTGATGTGTTTTAAACAGCTTTTTTTGTGTCAAAAATTGTTTTCAGAAGACTTCCGATTTTTTCTGGACACTTATTTTCTCCATAGAAAGTGCTTTGAATCAATTGACGGGATGTGAAGTAGTTCAAAACACCGCAGATGACATTCTAATTCTTCATCTGAAGATTGCGAAGTGCACAACCTTTTTTTTTTAATACTAGTTTATCAGTTGAGAACTGGAGAAATCAGATTTTGAACTGATTCCAAATTTCTCTTTGTAAAATAATTCATATTACAGTTCATACATATGTAAGTAACAAAAGACGTGAAAATATAACCTGCTCTGCAGGTTAAATTACATCCCAATTTATCCTGTAAAAATTTTTACATGGGATAAAATTAAGCCAGAATATGAATGCAATATACACATGGTCCAAACACAAGATATTTTCAAATAAAAACAAGAATGCATTCTCCAGCGTTTTCTTCGATAATACTTTCCTATGCTATTGACCAAATTTGTATCCCTCAAAAATAAACAGTATAGTTTATTGAATATACTTTTCGAAAGGAATATGGTTATGATTATGAATAGATAAAAGGACACTCACTATTTAAACTAGGTTCCAAGTTTTCTTTGGAGTCACATGGTAAACACATAAAATAATCCAAGTTGTAAAACTCATTATTTTTGCAGGAGTTTGGATGGCTAAACAAAAACGTAGTCCTATTGATTCCTTCCAAATTTTTATTTTCACTAAAGTGAACGTTTATCACAATAAATAGGAAGACAAAAATGTATTTTTCTTGGAAGAACATTGTTTTTGTATACTTTGGAATAGTTTTTTTGTTCTTTTTTTTACCTAAGATCTTTCAAAGTTCACACTTCACGGATTGAAAAATAAAAATAACTTTAAACACCTCCATTTATTCTTAGAAGGTATAGTTTGTTTATTTTTATTTGAACATTTCCATAGAAACGCACCCTTAATATTATTTTGAGGTGGTAATTTAACTATTGCCATGCTACCCCTAGCATTTGTATACTGAATTATAGCATTGAATATGGGGTGGACTTTTGTTCCACAGCTTTTAACCAATTTGCTCTATCGGACAAGAAGTTTTGGTTTTGTGCTAACGAAATCAATCCTAACATGACAATGATTGAGAAGCTCAGGATATATACATATAAAAGTAATTTCGCTAACCCTCAGGACACCACGCTAAGATTTATCTTACTTGTAAATATCCGGTAAAAACAGATTTTATAGAAGGTTTTTAGCCGGCTAATATGTAGTTGACGCGCTTAGTTTGAATAATCGTCTATGGTACTATGTAGTGAGAACATTATAAAGTCTATAGTTGTCTGAAGAACCAGTAAAAAATAACGCGATGGTTGGGCTATGGATGTCGCTGGTAATTACCACATATTTTAACCTTTCCACCTATATTTTATCTCAAAAACGAGATGTTTGGAGAAATGGTTTGGAAAGTCTAGGTGTCGCCCCATTCGATGCTTTCCTCCAGACTACTATTATAGATTTCATATACAATAAAAGCACTTTATTTCTATTAATTGGAGATATTGGATTATTAGCGCAACGAATGAGAAGTCTTACAGATACAAAATTCTGTTCCATGTGAATACTTATACTACCTATAGAAATATTATATATGTATTAATCTTAACACTCTTGAAGATCGAAGAATTACTGCCGATATACTCTTCGTTCACTGACTTGTTTCTGGTTCTGTTGACTGTCCAACACTTTATAATTCCATTTCATTTAATACTAATCCACTCAATCTCAGAAACCCACGTCTTTTTTTTCTTCCCTATCACCGTACTTCCTATGGCTCAAAAGAACCCCTAACCCGTATGCTTCACGAAACAAATATGAATGTTGATAGTTTTGATTTCAACTTAAATACTTCGAATCTGAAAATTCTTCTCCTAAAACACCTAAACTCCCGCCCATAGCTATAAGAAACCTAGTTTTAAGTTAGATTAAGTTCATTTGTAGCTTGTTTTAAGGATAATAAATAAGGGTGTTTTGCCCCCACCAAAATTAAAATTAAAAAATTAAAATTTACAAAAATCAGTGTAGCTTTTTAGGTACGACCGTTCATGTGGCTGGAAATTTTTTTAAAAAGATATCTAAAAACCGTTATTTCCATTAGACCGCTTTTTTTTTGATTTCGACTATCTCGAAAATGGCCCAACTGATATTTTCGAAATTTTACACATATATACATAGGTGCACGTAGCTCAATTTATACTACATACCAATATTTTTTTTAAATAGTTTTCTGTATTTAAAAAAAAATTAATGCTTTAAAAACTGCTCAATCAATTTTTTTCTTAAAATTATAAATAAATGTATTCGCTGAATACCTATGAACTGGCGTTTTTGAATTTTGTTTGAAAATTTTTTTCAAAAAGTTTTCCAAAAATAACTTTTTTTCTCAAAAGCCACTCCACAGATTTTTAAAAATGTATTCTCATAAATTCAAATTTTTCCAAGAAATAAAATGGCGTACTTATTTTTCAGCTTTAATTAGTTCAAGTAGGTATTTATTTAAAAATTTTGAAAAATTAATTTTTATCAAAATCTCAAGCCCCAAGGCCACTGTCACGCATTAGGATTCAATATACCTACATTATGCAGCCACCTAGTAATTATCAAACATAAGAGCTTCCATTTTTATTTTTAAATAACGCGCTCGCAAAATGAGAATTACTGTCAGAATTTATCTTGTGAAATAGGTATAATGTGTTTTACATTCTTTCGCATTTTGTGGAGACTTTTTTTCTTAGCCGTTAGTCTGACTGGAATTTAGCTTGAACCATATTGTATATGAAATTTATAGTAGTCTGGAGAACGAATAAGAGATAACGAGGTTTGGAGACACATAGATGTCGCTGATAATTATCACATATTTAAACCTTTCCGCACCTACATTTTCTCTCCAAAACGAGAAATTTGGAAAAAAAAATTTGGAGACTCACGTTTTTTTTTTTTTATATATATATATATTTCTCTAATTGCAAGAAAACTGGCATTACAGCTTCCCATCCACACGCCAGAAACTCCATTTTGATGTCGTTTTCTTATCATTTAATTAATATCATAATTAATTAAAAATCAAAATTAATATTTCAAATGTGAATCTTAGATTTATGCACTTACTTTCATTCTTACAACAACAGAAAATAACAGTTTTTGTTAAAAATATCTGCCTGACATTTTGTGCTGTCATAATTTGAAGTATTATTGTAGTAGATTTTTCATTAGGATATGGATTCTAGGAAATAGCTGTTATACAAACGCTGCGTCATCTAGTGAGAAGTCACAGAAGCATTTATTCACCCTGATTGTAGAGGTTTATAAGAGATTTAAGAAATATAAATCAAGCTATTTAATTATTTTTTTAATTTTGATTTAATATTTGAAACTTTGTAGGTATTACATCGCCTTAAGTGCATATTAAGGCTGTGTGTCAATTGCGTTAAAATGCTGGCTATATTTGATCCCCTGGTTAATTTGTTGACGTTTGAGTCGAAATAGACTCAATTTTAGCTGTTTCCTGTGTCAATTGGATTAAAAGGGATATTTTTCATCTACTTTATGCCTTTGTTTCGCACTCGAAAATAAAAAAATTCCTAAACTAAACATTGTATCTTGATGAAGTATATTAGTTTTTTATATAAAAGACAGCTTAAAAAAAATACCAAATAAAAATTAACGCAAACAAGTTATATTCTTACATGTTTTTAATTGATTTTTCACCAATAATTTTATTTTATAAAACATCCCATCACAGATAATTTATTTACAAGTCTGCGAACACTAGTTAAGACAAAAAGACGTTAAAATTTGCACTCGTTAAAGTGCAATAAAGCCATTTGACTTTATTGCATTCACCTATTTCTGAAGAAAAAGGGCAAAAGACGTATTTCTAAACATGAAATATTTGTATCTCTTTCTATTGAAATTATAACAAATAAAAAATTTCAGTTTATTTTATAGAGATAAATAAACAAAAAAATATTGTCAATATGCTTGTCGCTAGTCAGTACTGTATGCCTGTGGCCCAAGCTTTACATTTTCGTCTAGTACTTTTCATAATAATAGCATAAAGTGGCATCCCTTAAAAATGTCAATTACTGATATTTTGACGTTTCAATCAAACAAACAAAAATACAAAAGCCATGAAAAAATTATAAAAACTTTTCTTCTTGTGTGTTGTCCTCTTAATATTTAATTGTATTTTTAACATTTTAAACATTTAATCGTAAGTACATACTTCTCTTTTCATTTACCAATAATAATATTGAAAAATAATACATATTTGTTTTTTTTTTTTTTTTTTTAGAAAAATTAAGCATAATGGTTCGTATTTCACCGGCCAAGTTAATCGAAGATCCCCGAGAAGAATCACTTCATTTGTTTTGCAAACAAATGCTGAGATCCAGATTATTCAAAGGATTTTACAAGGAACGGTGTTATATTGATGCAGTTAATGGTTACAGAGATCTTATAATTGTGAACCGTAATGAAAAAGATCTCATAGTTATCCTCGAGGATATCGAAAAAAGACTGAGGCAATTCTATGTCAGCGAAACGGCTCCAATGTGGATCGGAATCACAACCCCACAGCCGACTGCATCCGGTGCTTCCCCAGATACTTGCATATGGGTGGAATTAGATGGACTATCTTTCGATGAGTATTGGTTTAGTGTTAAATCAGTGCGACTAAGGGATAACGAAATAATTGTTAAATTAAAACCTATTCGTCCTGTTGAGACAGAGCCCGTGGGTGTGTCTAAATTGGCAAATCAATCAAAGGAAGCACCAGTTTCGATTAACTTTGAGGATTTTATACAACTGATCCTTAACTGGGGAACGAGTACGAAGCTGGCTCTTTACGAGTTTATGTCCAACGACATATCAAAGGAAAATCTAAAGGGTCTCGCAAAATTTTTGATTCTTGTTTTTATTTCATTGTTTACTGGTTTAGTTGAATTTACTAGATTCGCTGGAATTTTCACAATTCGTTTGCTTATTGAATTGCGAAAGTTTCTTGCTGTTTCAACACCAATAATACTCCGCTTAATTGATTTGAGCGGCAAACTTATTGGTGGTTTCTATATTTTGTTAGCAATGATATGGCGGGATCTTAAAGGAGGGCGTCCCCGTGATCAACCAATGTTGAATCCACCTCAACGCATTAGGTTAACGTATGAGAACCGTAATTACCAAAGAATACAAGGGTCACACAAAAAACCTTATATGCAGTTTGACCGAATACATAATATTTATTAAAATTTATTTCGTTAAAAAATTTTAAACATTCAAATTATACACAATGCAGCGTTTGCATTAGGCTTAAGAATATTGTAATTTTGTATCACTAATAGGTATAGCCCGTTGGTACCTATGCATAAGTTAATAAAGTTAAAGGTATTGCAACCCTAGTAGCCATGTTATGACTTTATTTTTGTACAACATACGATTCAGGAACAAATCAATGCGATTCTTAAGTGGCCTTAGCAGCTTAAAAGGATACGTAGTATTAAAATCATCCAAACTACCTACTAGCCCGAGGAAAAACTCAAATTCTCGTGGAAAAACAGATCAAACAAAAGAAGAGAAAAAACCAAAAACATGCCCACAAAAATCTGATGTCGTGGAATCAGTGTATACTGCAAAATGAAGTCAACGACTGGGTCGCAGTAATGTGTGACAGTGGTCTTGGGGCTTGAGATTAAACAAACAAAATCGAAACTTTGAAATAAAAAGTTAAACTGATCTGTTGTGTCTTGTGTAGTACGTTTATCACGACCAAATCTGTTACTCTGCCTTTCTTAGCTTACCCTTTTATTGTTTTTGTTGTTTTGTGTTGTGTCCTACCTACGCGAGGAATTTTAGAGTCAGGCCTTGGCAGCCGATTCTTTTGGGCCTAATTGGTTATCAGTATCAGGGCAGCAGTATTTTTAGTAGGTATACCTTGATACTGTAATTCTTGTGTTAGGCCGTGCCTCCAATTAATGTAATGTGGAATGTATTCTCTTTGTTATAATCCATTGTATTATACTTTTTGTCATTTGATTTTTGTCTTTTGTCATTGGAAAAAGTAATCATTAGATAAATTGATAATTAATTGGATAATTAAAGTACATATTAAGTTCTTCGTTCATTATTTGTTTAGTTTTGTTATATTTATCACAGACTGGCACAATTTCACAACAAACAACAAAAAATAACAAATTATTTCTCATCTGACGTTTGACAGAAAAGTATTCAGATCGATTCTCCCAACCCATGAGAGATGCATTCTTTCATGTTGAGAATCGATCTAGAATTGCACTTTTTGAATGAATGAAACTCTCAAAAGTGAAAAAGGTCGATTCTTTTGACAGAAAGAGCAATTCTTTTCGTGAATGAAACTCGCTATAAGTGTTCATCTTTTTACTTCAAAACTGCGACCGATACTTAAAAAAAGTTAAAAAATTAATGCATTATACGACTTTTGACGAAAATGCCCCTTTAAAGTGGGCGTGTCTTTAAAATTTGAAGCACTAACTGAGCTTTGATCATAAGTCAGTATTTAGGCATATGTGTAAAACTACAGCTGAATCGAGTAGTTTTTAGACGATCTTACCTGAACATATTTATTTTATTTAAAAAAAGGTATTATATTTATTCAAAAAAAGGTATTTTATCAAAATCACGCCTTTAAAAGTGGGCGTATTGAAAAAATATATACAAGAAAATGTAGAGATTAATTTTTCATAAAACGAACGAAAGGGAAAAAGTTTTAAATTGAGTATTGGTAGTAGGTACCTACAATTTTTAAATTACGTTTTTCGTTCTTTAATGAAAAGTGGGCGTAAGCCACGCACAAAATTCAAACATTTCTTTTCATACACAAACGATTTAATTTCTACTATGAGACGCAAAATTTTGGCTTGCGGAATCACTATAAATACCGTTTATTTACAAAAAAACAATTTTTGTATAGTTTCTAGTAAAAAGTAGGCGTCAGCCACATCCAAAATCATTTTTTTTAATTCACACACAAGATGTTTATGTGCAAATTTTACCCACACAATTTAATGTTTTTCGCTTTAATACAACAATTGTTATTTTATAAAAACAATATTGATGGTTTCGTATGAAAAATGGGCGTCAGCCACGCCCAAACTGAAATATTCTTATTTACAGTAGAATCTCGTAAAGATGAACAGATATAAAACAGACAACGTTCATCTTTTAGAATTGTTCATCTTTCCAAGCATCGAACATTAGTTTAAGAAAAACATAAAGCTATACACAAAAACATTATGCATCTATTTGTTAACAAATCATTTTATGTAAAAAAACTCAAAAAAAACATAAATTCATAAAAAAGTCGTTCATGAGGATTAAAAAACGGACTTATTTAGAAGTTTTTTTTTTTGTTTTTGTAGATTGTCGCACGGAAAAAAGCGTTCATCTTTCCGAATTGTTCATGTTTTAGAACCGTTCATGTTTTCGAGATTCTACTGTAATTGGAAGCAGGTTTACCTAAAGCTTACTTGTGCAAAATTTTAGCGTTATGATTTTATCGTAACTGTACAAAAAACATAATTTAATTTTAAGAAATTGAGGTTGTTCATCAAAAAAGGCGATTGCGGGCGTGTTTGTCAAGAACTTAGCCTTACTCTTAAACCAAAGATTATAACGGGTGATTTTTTAGCTGGTTTGGTTTTGGCAACACTGGTTTTGACAGCTGACGTGTGTTTAGTACCTTGTGTCACTGTCAAACAGCTTCAGTTTGGTTTGCAATTTAACCATGGATCGTCTTACAAATGAACAACGCTTGCAAATTATTGAATTTTACTATCAAAATTCGTGCTCGGTTCGAAATGTTCAAATTGTTCAAATTGTGTTCAGCGATGAGGCTCATTTTTGGTTGAATGGGTACGTAAATAAGCAAAATTGCCGCATTTGGAGTGAAGATCAGCCAGAAGCATTGCAACAGCTACCAATGCATCCCGAAAAAGCCACTGTTTGGTGCGGTTTATGGGCCGGCGGCATTATTGGGCCATATTTCTTCAAAGATGATGCGAATCGCAGCGTTACTGTCAATGGTGAACGCTACCGAGCGATGATAACAAACTTTTTTTTGCCCGAAATGGAAGTTCTTGACTTGCATGATATGTGGTTTCAACAAGACGGTGCCACATGCCACACAGCACGCGAAACAATGGCGCAATCGCGAGGTGAGTTTGGTGAACAGTTAATTTCACGTTTCGGGCCGGTCAATTGGCCGCCTAGATCGTGCGATTTGACACCATTAGACTATTTTTTGTGGGGGTATGTCAAGGCTAATGTCTATAGGGACAAGCCCGCTTCGATTGACGCACTGGAAGCCAACATCCATGCATTCATTCGTGAGATACCGGCCGATATGTGTGAAAGAGTATGCCAAAATTGGACTCAGCAGATGGGCTACCTGAGACGCAGCCGCAGTCAACATTTGCATGAAATTATCTTTAAACATTAAATTGCAAGGTTCAAACTATCGATTCAAATAAATATTTCATTCATTTTTTCGAATTTTTTGTGTTTTTTTTTTAAAAAAAGTTCTAAACCTCTTAAAAAATCACCCGTTACATACATATATATCAAATTTCAGCTTTCTAGCTCAAAAATTGCGACCTCTATAGAGAGTATACATACGGACGGACGGACGGACGGACGGACGGACGGACGGACGGACGGACGGACATGGCTAAATCGACTAGGCTTTTGATTCTGAGTCAGAATATATATACTTTTCTATACCTAACGGTATTATTTCTCTATGTTACAAACTCCACACCAAATACAATATACCCATTCTATGGAATAGGTATACTATGGGAAGTACCGTTTTTACTTGCGATTAAAGGTACTATAACCTACAAGGCAAGTTATGGATGCATGCAAACAAATATTTCGAGATAACAATCACACATGACATATTACCATAATGGAGAAGTAAAAAAAAGTGGGTATGGAAATCGTGTCCGTCTGTCTGTTCGCACCTCTATGGCCTAAACGGACGGGCCGATTTGCTTCAAGTTTGGTATGTAGTATTTATTTGGACGTCCCTCGGAAAATACTTTTAATTTTTGCTCTAGGTGCAAAAATACCGGGACCTGGCATACAATCGTGAAGAAAAAAATTGATTTCTCGAAAACGGCTGTAACGGGTTTCAAAAGTCTCTAAGTTTTTTTTTATTTTGGTTTTCGAAATACAGTAGAATCTCGAAGAGATGAACAGATATAAAACAGGCCCGTCCAAGCACCATGCTTTAATTTAAAAAAAAAAACATGTACAAAGCTATATTTAAAATCATTTTATTTAAAAAAAAACTTAAAACATCACAGAAATACATACAAAAGTTGTTCATAAGGGTTCAAAAAACAAACTTTTTTTTTAAACTGATCTATGGTAAAGCGTTCATTTTTCCAAATTGTTAATTTTTTTTGAGTTTTGGGCGTTGCTTACGCCCACTTTTCATGAAAGAACGAAAAACGTAGTTTTAAAAATTTAGGGTACCAATATTCAATTTTACCCTTTTTTTATTTGAAAAATATATGACTATATTTTTCTGTGTTAATTTGTTCAATACTTTCAAGGGCGTGACTTTTATAAAATATCTTTATTTACGTAGAATCGTTAAAAAACTACTCGATTCAACTGTAGTTTTTACACATGAATATGCCTACAAATTGACTAACGATCACAGCGCAGTTAGTGCCTTAAATTTTTTTTTGCAAATTTTTAGGACACGTCCACTTCAAAAAAGGGCGTTTCCGTGAAAAATATGCAATCATTTTTTAATGTTTTTCAACTTTCGGTCGTAGTTTTGAAGTAAGAAAGTAAGAAGATGAATACTTCGCTTTGTATACCTTGGTTATGTAGCTGAGTGTGGTTCAAGAATTGTTAAATACACTCATAATCGCTATTTCCATTCAAAATCTAAATTTAAAAATATAAGTTTTGTCTTGTTTTGTTCAAATCGATCTGCAAGCTCAAAATTGAATGTCACTGAGCTCATAGTAACTAGCCTGACAGTAGAAAGTCTCAACTTTGGGCGTGGCACACGCTTTTTTTATTGCACTAGCAGTTATTGAACATCGGCCATACAAAATTAATGTTATTGAATTTGTTCCTTACTAACTTAAGCATATTATTGTTTCTGAAACTGGAACAGCGGCTCGCTGCGGGAGGGGAACGCATACACTACACACACACACACACACAAATATATCAAGAATAGGGTATCCAACAGTTCGTTGAAAACACACTATGTAGCTCTTGTTTATATTTTCAGGTGCGAACTACAGATTGCCATGTACATATTTACATACTTAAACAAATTTCAAAATATTTTTTCGAAAAGTTTTTCAAAAATAACCTTTTTGAAAAAAAACCTACGATTTCCAATTTTTTTTTCCATTTAGACATTTAATTTTGAAATTTTATTGCATACTTCGTTTTTCCAATAAAACTCTTAAGCTAATTAAAAAAATAAATGCAATTTTCGAAATTAACTCAGAAACACCACCTTTAATGTGAAAAATTCTATTTTATTTTGAAAGGTTGTAGTTTGCGGGTAGATTGAGCGCTTAATATTAGCTTTTTGTAGACTGGAATGGGTTAAAATCAAAAAATTGATATTCGATTTTGAAAATTCTTACTGTTTTTTAAATTAGACGAAATGGGAAAAAATAGAAAATAGTAGGTATCTTATATATGTATGTATATGATAATATTACCCATAGAAAAAGCAATTTAAACGCTAAACTGATCGAGTTTTCAGTTTTATTTTTTGTATGAGTGTTTTTCAAATAAGTAGACGCTCGATATAGTGAACAAATAAAAACCAGTTCTGTTCACTATATCGAAATTATTCATTATTTCGAACGGGAATTTTTAAATGCTTATATACACTTAATTTGGTATAAATAAAACTTTCATTTTTTTTTATTAATTCAACAATTTAAACTAAAAAAAGAACAAAAAACCTAAAAGTTTTTATTTTAAAACACTTAAATAACAAAAACAAACAAGCTTTAACAAGCACAGAGATACAAATAGTTTTTTTTAATAATGAAACAATAAAATTAAAAAAAATAAAATGCACGACTGGGTCGCACGAACTTGCTCTTATGATAAGCAATTGCATAGTGGCTGCATATATGGATATTAAAAAAAAAAATTAAATAATTTCGAAAATTCTTTTATTTTTTAAATTAGTTTAAGAGTTTTCTCGGAAAAACAAAGTATGCAATAAAATTTCGAAGCTATACGTAAATCTAGGAAAAAAAAATATTGAAAATCGTTCGACCAGTTTTTTCTTAAAAAGGTTATTTTTGAAAAACTTTTCCAAAAAATATTCTGAAATTTATTTGGGTATGCAAATATATGGGAATCTGTAGTTTACATTTGAAAAAATAATTTAAAAAAAAATCAATATACCCGTTTCCAATATATTTCGAAAACCAAAAATTTTTTTGAAAAAATTATAAAAAATCAAAAAAAAAAGTTTTTGAAAAAATTTGAAATGCCATATTAATAAAATTATAAATGACTTCCTGTGGCCAAAATTTTATTGAAATCGAATTTATAGTTTACGAGAAATTTTGATTTGAAAATACTGGTTCTATGAGAGGTACCGTTATTAGACAAATTTTGAAAAAAAATTTCTAACCAGAAGATAGATTTTCTTGCAAAAATAGCATTCTGAAAGTTTTATCAAAATCGTTAGAGCCATTTTTGAGAAAATCAATTTTTGTCTTCAAGATTGTATGGCAGGTGCCGTTATTTTTGGACCTAGAGCAAAAATAAAAAATATGTTCCGAGGGACGGCCAAATAAATCCTAAATACCAAATTTGAAGCAAATCGGCCCACCCGTTCAACCTCCAGAGGCGCGAACAGACAGACAGACAGACAGACAGACAGACAGACAGACAGACAGACAGACAGACGGACGGAATTCCCAGACCCACTTTTTTCGACTTCTACATCATCGTAATGTCATGTGTGATTGTTATCTCGAAATTTTTTTTCTGCACGAATCCATAACTTGCCTTATAGTACCTATAATCGCAAGTAAAAATTGTCATCTTTCATTTGTGTCTTCTTTAAATTTAAATTTAATTGCACTGCTCTTTCTTATAAGCGTTTCATAACTAAAATATCAGACAAATCTGCATTGTTATGTCCTGCCCACTCAATCACCTTATCAAAAAAAAAAAAAAAAAAAAAAAATAACGGCTTCTTTTGATGAAACCGAACATGCAGGACAATCCATAACAAATTGCACATCTTCTTCATCGTTTTCGACATCGACTTCTTCATCTGAATCAAGTGACTCTGTTCCAATCAACACAGCACACACTCTCACATGCTTGATAAGATGTTGACCCGTGTATATATGTATGAATGTACTATATGCCGCTTAAAGCAATTCGAAATTTGCCTGGAACTTATTTGCACGATTACAATATGTAACAAAAGTAAATGCACATCATAACCTTGTCTTTTAATGGGGCAGCTGTATATTTACTTTCGTGCCACAGTATGAAAAACACACAAGGAACGGTAAATTGTTCTGAAAAATAACTCGATAATTTTGCGTTGGATTTTGAAAAAAAAATCGAGTTCACTATATCGAGATTTTCATATTTCACTATTTAGAGTAGTATGTGTTAAATTTTGGCGGTTCACTATATTGGATAGTTCACTATACAGGAGGTTCACTATATCGAGCGTCTACTGTAGTTAGTTTTTATCAGAGTATATGTTTTTCTTAAAGCGGGCCCTTGTTATTTAAAGTGTAGTAGTATTTCTCTGAGCAATCATATATTGATAAGTGTGACTAGGTTTTGCATGTTGGTTTAGTATGAAAAAAAATGTTAACTGATGAACGCATGGAATTTAAAAGAAAATTTGATGCAATTTTCCAACCTAAAAACAACGGTAAGAGTATACACAGTACACTCGGGCGTATACGTAATTTTTTTTAATATAATACATTTAATTAAAAAAAGACGCAGCTATAAGTAGGATTTATGCTACGTTTGATTCCAGTTCTGGTGTTGTTTCGAAGTTCTGACTAAATCGGCGGCGGTGGAATGCAACATTTGTTGATGAAAGCATATTACTTAGTACTGCCTTCTTTGATAATTAATCACATTATGCTGCTGGCTGGCTCTATGATAGTGAAAATGAAAACATTAGTTACTGCTCGGTTTGGTATCCAGTAAAGACTGAGAAAGAGAATGGCTACTTTGCTATACACGAATAGATAGGAAGTCATTACTGTTGCGATCATTGGCTACTAGGGGCCGCTGATATTTTCAGACTATTTTGTATAAGCTATTAGAAATGATGTTTTAAGGCACTTGAGGTCAACACAGTCAAACACCACCTCCAGAGTACCTACTCAAGTCGATATGCTTATGATGCTGATTTAAACGAAAAGTGACCCTAAAGGTGCCTATACATGGAGCTGCAAGCCCTGATCTGCAAAAAAAGAGGATGCAAAATCAATAAATCATACTTGTGTGATAGAGAGGGAAGGCAAAAATGCAGACGTCTTCATGGATGCAGATTATAGGAAAATTATAGATGCAGCTTGAAAATTATAGTGAAAACGAACATGTTCATCTTCATCGTCTGCACTATGATTGTTGTTGTTGCGTTTTCGTCTGCATTTGCAGCTCCATGTAAAGCCACCTTAAAAGTCAAAACTTAGCAAGGCCCAGAAAAAAAGAACACGCTCAAAAACTAAAAATCAGAAAACAAGGGGTGGAATCGGCTAAGGTGATTCGTGATAGTCACAACGTTAAATATTTGTCTTTACAGTGATTTTCAAATGTGACAAATACTTGTGATAGGTATTTAGTTATCACCAGAAAATATGCGATTATCAGATGCGATAATCACTTACACAGACAAAATTTGTAAATTGTGGGATATATCACTTATCCCATCACCTTAGCCGATTTCACCCAAGGAATCATATTTATTTAAACTCGGTTACAAAGTTTAATATTTTACCTTAAAATAAAGCCTCAAAAGAAAGTATTAAGAGAGCTATTTAGCCTTTTCTTAAAACCTCGGTACGTTATCAAAATTGAAGATAGACACTTCATTAAGGGTAGAATAATTTTTTCCTCACACATGTCCATAAACCATTTCCGAAATTATGGTCTAGGAATAAGTAAATACACTGTTAAATGTATAAAGCTCGTAATGTATCCATAGTCACCTCTCCAGTATAGATGTAGAACTCTAGAAAAATTTTGCTTATACTCTGTCCAACATAAATTGGTAGTACACGTCTTATGGGGAAGCTTTTTTTAATATCAGTAGCGTGCATTATTTTTACACCATATTAAATTGAAGAAAACCCTTCATAAAAATTGTTTACCCGCCATTGAATTTCCAATTGCCAATTGACATTATGTATATTTTACACGTCTTACGACAATAGGACATAACTCAATTGTTTTTGCCAAGCTTCTTAAACGGTGTTAAATGACGAGACAATGAATTTGGCGGAAAAAGATATATTTTATTTAATTCTTTCACATTTTTGCTCACTTGAAATACTTACTACGGAAATCCTGTAAGAGCATTTTGTTAGAATAGCATACCTTACAGAAAATAAAAGAGAGCGAATGAGAGATAAACACCCCTTTCTCTCCTGTACTGCCGATTTATATTGGAAAGAGTATAGTTACTTAGTTGAAATTCTGAATCCATCGTTAAAGTTTGCATAATGGTTGGGCCTTCATTCAAAAAGCACTCACGCTGTAGTTCTTGGACGATCAAATTGATAAGTGTAGATACTTCGATTTAAAACACTTCACTTTGTATTTGAATAGTTGTACACTTTTCCTTTATTAATATTAATTAAAGTTGTTCTTGTTTTTTTTTTTTTTTTTGTTTTTATTTTCTTTTTTTCTTCGGCTTTTTATTGTAGTTCTTATTTTCCGGTAACTGTACTGTGTCTTTATTTCAAAAAACCAATAATTTTAGACAATCGTAAATATTTTTGTGATTGTTTTCTTTTTACTTTTTTTTGAATGTACATAATATGTGTTTCTTTTTTAATATTAGTATTTTGTAGGAGTTTTTTTTTACTTTGTTTTATTGCCAATTTCCAAAAAGAAACAAACCCTTTTTCTATTTTTTGTATTTATATCAATATCTTTAAAGTATATATATATATTCCCAAATATTTTATTTTTTTTTTGTTTTTCTTTAAATATATAATAATAATAATTTGCTAATAGTTAAAATTTGAAAATTTTACAATATACATAGATACATATATAGAATAGAACATATATATATATAAATACATATAATTACATTTATATATATGTTTAAATTCATTATAACAAATAAAGGGGAAGAAAGTTTTTGTTTGTTTGTTTGACCAAAAAAAAATCAAATATTAAATTGATTATAGACTTTGAAACTTACTTAAATATGAAATAAGTTTAACAAACTTAATAACAAACAGTTAGCATTACAAAGTTGGATGTATAGATACACTTTTTTGTCTTTTATTTTTTTATTTTAATGTAGAATTTAAAAATTAACCGCTTCGTAGCTAACATGTTGCATATACAAAGATAGATATATGCTCGATATTATACATATATTTATTTTAAAACTATAATTGCGCTGAAAAACAGTCTCAAATTAAAATGGAGTGTTTTCTTATATAAACTTTTTATTTTGAAAAAAAAAAAGAATACATAATAGTTTCATCAAAAAAAAAAAAACTAAGATTTTTAAACATTAGTGTTATTTTTGTTTTGATTAAGTGATCAAAAAAAAAAAAAAAAAAAACATAACACAAACAAAAACAAAGCTAGATTTGTTGTGAATAATTTTATTTTATTTTGTTTTTCTTTTTAATTATATTTACAGTTTTAAAATTATTTGTATACATAATAATCATAAAAATAATATTTATATATATTTTTTTTTTTTTGCAATTAACATTTGATTATAATTGGAATACTTTGTATTTATATTTCTATAATAACATAATTTATCTAAAATGAGCTTTAAATGTATTTTCTTTGAATTTTCCGTTTGTATTTCATTAATTATTTCAAATTTATATATATATACACAAACATAGATATATATATCATGTAGTTTATTATTCAAAAATTATGTATAAATACATATATGTATATATCTATAAACTTGACTGTGTATCTTAGCTTTTTCTTGTTTTTTTTTTATAATAATTATACTTGAAAATAAATTTTGTTTGGTGATCGAACCATGGGAATTTTGTTTAATGTGAATTTTATGCTGGATTGATTTTTTTTTTGAAATAAAGTTAAAAATTACGTGTGCCAAATTGTACTCACTATACCTAAGTAAAATATTTTTTTTTTTCAGATACAAATAACTTAAACGTACATTATATTGTTTAAATCTATATAACATGAGGTTGAGTGGGGGCGTATCATAACCTCATCGTTAGCCTAGCATTACCTTTTTTAAACTTTTCAAAGTTCTAAAACATATAAATGTAGGGATTTGTTTAAACAACAATCAATAGATAGTATAGTATAGATAGAAGGTACATAATGCAAAGAAATTTATGATGAGTTTGTTCATAAAAATAATATAAAATAGGTATAAGTTATATTAAAATCCCAGAAAACAGAAGAAGGAAAGGAAAAAAAAAATATACAAAAAATGAGAAAACTCAGGAAAACTTAGAAAAAGCTACGATAAAGGCTCTTAATTACTTTAAATCATCGGTCTCATCGATAAGATCAGCGTATTGTTCCCAATCGTTGTTAGATGGACTACGGGTGCGAATTGTCGTTTTAGATGTTTCACCGCCGCCTTCACCGCCCCCAGATGAACCGCCGCCTGTAACAACTTCGTATTCTTGTAATTCAGCTTCCAGATCCTTTTCCCACTGTTCCTCTAAATATGGTTGGCATATATTTATTTGTTATATATTTGCTTCTTATTTTTTTTTTTTTTTTTTTTTTTTTATATTTATGTTAATTTTTTTTTTTTATTATTATTTTGTTTAATAATTTTATCATAATTCCTGTTAGGTAGTCTTATTATTACAAACTTTTATAAATATAACTATACTCTAACAAAATGTTTGGTTTAAAGGTAGGTATAGTATTTTTATAAATAAGTTTGTGGTAAATGTAAGTTTCTACTTATACGGAACTTCATAAAAATGTTATGATTTGAGAATTAAAAAAAAAAAATAAAAATAAAAAAGATAGATGTAGGTTGTATATAAAAATTAAAGTGATAAACAAATTTGATTTTTAATTGAAAATGTGCTGTGCAGAAGGGATGTCAATTTGCGATAGAAATATGAGATCAGGTGAAGGTGGGAACACAAAAAACTTGCAAAAGCCTATCCAATATCCAGAGAAAAGAAAAACTTTAAAAAAAAAAATCCCGAGAATCTTAATGTAAATCATGCAAACTAAGAAAAATACAAATTAAAATAAGTTGTGGTTAAAAATATATAGGTTTGGTCGCTGGTAATAGTAGCAGTTACTGATGGCCAAAATGTTCAAAGAATCATTTAAGAATATTTTGAACATGTCAATTTGTTGTTGAGGGCTCGTGTTTTTTTTTTAAGCAAATCAAAATACTGCAGTTGAAGCAGACAAATTAATTTTTAAAGTAAAGGTTTTTTTTAAATGACAAAATATACAAAAATCAAGCCTAAGGCGTTAAGCTGATTTCCTCGAAATTTCATGAAAAATAATAAAACCATAAGTAAGTCTATAGTAACTTAAAATTAAAATTCTGATAATGTGAAGTTTAGGTCAAAATAAAAATTACAGAATAGATAGATTACATATAAATAAAAATGTATATAATATTTAATAACAAAATAAGCAGAAGTAAGTCTATAGTTATAGCAAGAAGGCATTTACATAAAGTTCAAATAAAATTAAAAATAAGAACAACATTTATACATTTTATGTACATTAATGCATACAAAAAATGTTTAAGATAGCAAAGAGAATTTCCAGAAAAAAAAAAACTACAATTTTTAATTTTAAAAATTAAGTAAATAATTCAACTTCATGGATTTATTTTTAATTTATTTTTACATTGCTGAGTTTGTTTAGTATTTTTGTTGTTGTTTATATATTATATAAAACTGTAGTTCTTTTTTTTTTTACTAAATCAAATTTAATTATAGAGAATTAGAATTAACAAATCATAATAATAATAAAATATATTGAGAGATAACTAAGGATAGCACTCAATTGGTATTTTGTGTGGTGAGTTTTAAATAAAAAAAAATATAAAAAAGTAAAACAAAAATTATAAACACATAAATAAAGAAATAAATTAGATATTTAAAATTTAACACAGGTTCGAAAAATAGATTGCCCTAAAGAATTATGTGCTTAATAGCCGTGTTAAAGATTGCAACTTTATAATTTTTTTATTTGGAATAATAATTATGTTTGTCAGATTGCTAAAATATTGAGTTATATGAGTTAATTTTGTATCCAGAAAACATGTAAAATAAGACAAGGAACATGTACGAATAAGGCTTTGTAAGAATTTCAGCATTATGAAACTTAACATTCTGCAATTCAAAACTCTGTCAGTTTACCGATAAGTACCTATCTCAGCCTTTTGAATCGGTGTGACAATTCTTAGTCTACGGTAAAACTTTGAAGCAGTGATGAAACATTTCTCTTTTAAATTTTTGGAAAGCACAACTGTGGGTTCATTTTTGAATAAAAAGGTAACGGATACCCCCAAGTTTTTAACCCATGAGTCAAGTACCCGTTGCAGGTATCTTGAGTATGATGGCTTTATAGCAACTCATGAATATCTAGCTTTGTTTGTTTAAACTCTCTGTTTTATTAAAAAATCGTGTCGCCCTTAAGCCATGTGTTTTTTGAAGAACCGTTAAACCGAGGTTTGTTTGACAACTATTGGGGCTGTCAAGGAAACCTGGGTCGGGTCTGGGTAAAGTTAAAAAATCGAAGCTGTTGACAAGCAATTTAAGGTCTGTGACTAAACAAACAAGCAAATGATCCAGTTCAGAGAAAAGACTGATGACACGACACGATCTCTTGATGATTAACGAAGATTAAGAGTCATAAAAAAGCTTTACAAAACCAAATGCAGAATTTTGGAATGATTATTAGTGTGAAGAAATTTTGTTTACCACAACACGGCTGGTAAGAGAACCTCAAGACGTTTACTGGATATTAAACAGTCCAACGGAATTTCCTCAATAAAATAGGTTTGTTCGATGTGTACATTCGGCGCATTGATGTGTCCTCAAGACGCATTTTAAAGTGATTTTTGTAAGCCCTAGCATATCTGCTTGTTTGCCAATATGTCTTTTCTGTCAGGATTTGAAAAGTTGAGTTTTGTTTGAGCTTAGGGCACATTAAATGGTAAATATGTAATGTTTTGTATGCATTTTTGTATTTTATTAGCCTTTGTTAAATAATTATGGGAAACTTAGAGTTCGGAAAACCCTCTAAGTATGCACTGGGGCATTAGACACCAAACAAACCTTATATTTCTAGACAGTTAGGGATTAAGAAAGAAATACTAACGATAAAAAATCAACATCCCATTCGCATCTCAGCTAGGAGCACCTTATAGAATATGAAGTAATAGCATTTTAAATTTGTGTTGTTTTTTTTTTCAACAGTTTAAATTTCAAGATTTCATAAAGAAAAACAAAAATTCAAGCAAGGAAAATAATACGAAAAAATACCCTCTTTTTAAAATCACGAAGCGGTTTAACTAAACAGTTTATAAACAGTTTTATTAACGTTATTCACTTTTTTGCTATTTTTTTAATTTAATTAGATATGTACGCTCTTTACTACATAATATAATGTATGAATCATCTAAATCGTATGCTAACAACTCTGCATACTCAGCTGAAGCAAGCTTTTTCAAATAATGTTTTCTAGACAAATATAATATCGATTATATAACAAAATCTGTATAAAAATGTTTTAAGATAGTTAAGTTTATGTAGTTTGTTTTTTTAATAAGTTTGATAACATATTAAATTTTAGCAAAACGACATACATACATAAATAACAAAGGCATCTCTATAACAATATAAAAAGTAGTTTTTTTTTTAATTTTTTTTATAAACACCAATTTTTTGTATAAACTAACATTAAACAATAAAATAAGAACCTCTACAACATAAATTAAATTACAAAAACACATACATCCAAACAAACAAAAAATAATGTTGCCAATAAAATAATGACGAAGAAAATGATGGAATTTTTTTTAATTTTTATTAATTTGATGACGTAACAAAAAAAAGAAAGATAAATTAAATTTGTTTATAACACCAAGGAAATGATTTGAATGAGAATTTGGAAAAAAAAAACGAATTCTTTTTTATCGAACGAACTTGAACAGGAAATTACACACAGACATTAAAAATGTTTGATAATAAAATTAACAATAATTTTGATAGTTTCCTAAAATTTTGAAGTAATTTTGTTTTTTTTTCTAACAAACGAAATAAATGTAATGTAAACTTACCACACAAAATTTTGTTAATATATCTGTATTTTTATGATTTTTTTTTTAATTTTTTTGTTTTTATTTTATAATTAATCGTTAATCCATTCAATCTTCTGAAAGATGAATTGAAATAAAAAAGAAACAAATATATATGATTTCAATACTTATTATAAGTAATTTATATAATAATATCTTATTATTGTAATGCAGATTTTTCTTTTTGTAAATTTGGAAAATGGGGAAAAATATAAGCGAATTAGATATTTTTCAAAACTACAAAAAAAAAAACAGCATGGAAAAGAACATAAATAAGCAATGCATTTCAAGAACAAGGTTGTGTTTTTTTTTTGACTAAATAATATAGTTAATGGCAAACAAATTAAATTAAATTAAATTAAATACAAAATAAAGCAGGTAAGATTTTTAGGCTCATTGCATTATTTATTTTTTGTTTGTTGCTTTAAAATTTTAAAACAACTAAAAGGGAAAAGTTATTTTAAGTTTCAAAAGGTCCTTTTTTTAAAATAGGTATCTTATGTCTTATAGAAAACTGAAACGGAAAAAAAAATTATCTTAAATTGCGTGCATGATTTTTCCAAACCATGACATAAAGTCAGCTGTAATATTTAAGAGTTCTGATTTTATAAACGAAATACTATTTCACGATGCAGCATCTCTGGAAAAAGCATTTGTTAATACTTTTTTGTTTAATGCAAAAAAATTAGTTTGATATAAGAATCCGGAAAAAAAATAATTTGTTTAAAATCACTCACTTGCCTACAGCATTTTTAACCACATTTTGTTTACTTAATTTAAATTTAAGGAAATAAATATTTTGTAGAAAAAATAAGCTAAAATAATAAACAACAAGAACTTATAATAATTATACGTGAATAAGGAATAATAATAATAAAACAAAAACAAAAACAAAAACATGTTATTCGTGTATCTTTAGTGAATGTCTGTTTTGATATTTGAAAAAAAAAAAAAATAAACAAAAATTAACACTTAGTGCTAACTTGTATAGAAATATTATTCTAATACTCTAAAAATGATTTGTTGAATGAATTTTAATTATTTATTACTTTATTCGGGGGATTTCCAATGAATTGTTGAGAGTAGTTTGAAGTTGTAAAGATTTCCCAAAATGCTTTAAGTTGCTTTTTTAATTGTATTTTGTTGTATTTTTTTTGTTTTAAAAATTGTTCTTATTGTTTAAAACTATATATTCTAACGTGTGTTAAACGCATTTTGTTTTTATAGTTTAATTTTAACTTAATGTTTAATACATATATTTTGTATGTATGTATTTTTTTTATATATTTTAAGAACAATATTTTCATTTTCAGTTTTATTTTTTTGTTTTTGTTTTGGTGTGATAATAAAGTAATACAAATAGTTTTTGTTTTAAAGATATTTTGAATATTTTAATACTGTTTGTATAATATTATTCTTAAGCTGTAGAGAAAAAAAGAAGAGAAAAAGATAAATCAAAATATTATGTACAGGACTTAATTGAACTTAGTAACGACTCAGCGGGTTTTAATTATATTTTTTTTTATTATTTGCTTTCATTAATAAATGAATAATCTAAACGAGAAGTGTGGCTTACAAAAGTGCTAAATACTGATTAGATACAGTAATTTGTGTTTGGATTTTTGATTATATGTTTTTTGAAATGGTAATTAAGTGATTATTGTTGAGCATCATTCGAATTCAAACTTAGCATCAGTTATAATGTTCGATGAAATATTAACTCAATATATTTTGTTTTTAATAAAGTGCGGGCACATCCGCATCCAATGATGGATTTACATGTTTTTGCAACGTCTTTTTCTACACATTAATTTCAAAAAAGCATGATGGAGATTAAAGATTATAACAGTTCGCGTTTCTTGTCAACATCACATAACATGCAGTTGTCCACTAGAAAGCTTCAAATGATTTTAAGCTTTGTAATTTTATTTTAAATTATAGAATTATTTTGTTGTTCTCTTAGTTTCGTAGGATGACTACGATCAAAAAACGACAACTGTATGGATTTAAATTCTTGCTTGTTTTTGATGTGATCGATGATTTGAAACACGATGAAACAAAAATTCGTCACGAAAAAGAGACAAACACATAAATATAAGAATGAGACAGAATACGTAAAACAGTATTTTATATTCTAGGTTTACCTAGTTTTGGTTTCATGCATCGTTTCTTATCCACTCTCGTCTACTTTGCATTGTACATAATGTGTTTCACTTTTACCGAGTGTAAATTGCACACACTACATATTTTTTTCTTTTTGGATTCAACACTTCGAATTTATTTCTTTTGAAACCACATGAAACTATGCAAACTTTCAAAATGTGTGAATTCCGAAACTTAATTCCCAAACATAATTATGTATCATTGGGTATCTCAAAAATCCAAGGAAATGTTGGATGAGGTACGACGTATAACGTATATCCATAATGCTTTTCTTGTTAATAACTACCTGCCAATGTCTATCCGCACACATAATTTTCACCAGTGTTACATTGAGGATTGAGGTGAGTGGCCCGTGGGAAGTAAATGTTTCACCGACTGCTTTTTAGTGATTCCGTTTACGCAACCTCGTTGCTCCGATTTGCGAATGTTCAATTGGCAGACGTACATATATATAAAAAATGCGTTTATTCAAAAAATCATAATCATTGTCGACAATTGCAAGACTGGCAAAACAATAATCAAAGCTGTCAAACTTTCATCACAGTCGAAAGCTCTTGTTCGCGTTTTCGAATGTAAACGAAACTTAACGAAATGGAGCTGGCAACCATTATCGGGGTTGTCTTAGTTTACAAATTCTAATCGACATAATATTGCTCGAGTCCGTGTTTCTAAACCACAATGAATAAATTTGCTCACACACTTTAGTGAGGGTTCGTTTTTCTGAACAAGGCACTTTCAATAAGTTTGATTACTAAAATTGAGTTGCACAAAAAAGTACAGAAAAGTACAGAATTTAGTGTTCCATGAAATGAAATAAATTCATTGGTGAGTGTATATTCGCATGCAATATTGCCGAAAGTTTTGGAAGTGTCAACACACATGAAAAATTCTGGAGTTCAAATCTGATGATATAGCAATGAAGTTGAGTGAGCGGTATTGGGTACGGGGAATGAGGAAAAATTCCTTTGTACCTTGATTTGGACTGCGCACATTAGTTTGACATTGACAAATCTTGTTAAACTGGTCAAAAATGAACAGAAGTTATTTTTCTTGCTGTTTGGTTTTCAGAAACTTTTCAGAGTGTACACTTACTTGTGGGGTTCTGCTCTAGGTGTCATTTACTACACAAAGCTACATTAGCTTCAAATGGCTTAGTGAAATCGACATGACAAAATCATGTGTTTGGACGAATTTCTTTTTTTTTTTACAAGGACAAGATGTTTGTTCACATTTTCTATCATCTTGAATAGTCAAGACGTTCTGCAGAACTATATAAATCCACCATAAGTCTCCATAAGTCTTATTTCAGTGAAAATTACAACAAAACTATAAATAAACTACAAACAATTTATTTTGCTTCCTTTTTTAAAAAAGCTACACATTTCTCGTCAACGGATCTACTAATTATGTAAAAAAAAAATGATAAGAACAATCAACATTATTTTTTGCAGAAATATATATGTATATATATTTAAATGTGTTATAAATCTTGTTAATGAATCGATTAAAATATTCTTATTGTTTTTTATTTTTTTTTTTTTGCAAACAGGTCGCTATCCATGTTTCTTAAAGTTTATTTTTAAGGACTATAATAAATTATGGAAGAAGGATTTTGGGGTGGTAATTTTTTATTCTCTATGCTATCTCTGTGGTTCTTTATATTGCAACAGTCTTCACTCAAGGTCAAGTCAAATGGAGTTCGTTTTTTATGCTTCAATACTTAAATGATACATCGACTTCGACAGCTTCCAAGTTAACTTGAATTAAAGTGAACACTGGCTTTCTTATTATTTTTTTTTTTTCAAAGGATTTTAGGGAAATTTGTTATTCTTTCAAGAAATACATTGGATTATAGATTTCTGCAAGCTATGATTATATAGAAGAGTTGAGAAAGAAATTAACAAGCGTTAAAAATGTCCGTAAAAGGAAAAGGAAGCATAGCCATTTTTTTATAACATATACATTTATATTATAATGTGATATAAAAAATATTAACTTGAAAGCGGGCATTTACATACAACAAATACAACTATATAGTTAACAGTTTATTTTTTAAAAGTTTTTAATGATCTTTAAAGTCCTGATAGCTAACGACTCGTTATTTAAAAAACAAACACGAGTAGGTGTTCTGAAGTGCATCGCAAGAAATCCAAAACAATATAAATTAAAGTTTTTTTCTTTTTTTTTTTTATAAAATGTGAGTTTAAGTTTTATGATGACAAACATATTATTTGCTGGCAAAAATAACGTTATGATTGAAAAAAGTTGTATGGTTTTGAGTACGTTTGTTGTGTGAGAGTATCGTTTTGAATAAATGGAAAACGAAACAGGTCAACATGTTTAGAAAATCTAAGTATTTTCAACAATATAATACATTTTTGTCAATTCTTACTGCTAAACGTTGTTATGAGTTGTATACAATTTTAATAAAATCATATAAAATGAATCATCAATTTCAGTGAGTTAAGAATAAATATTAAAGAATAAAAAATTAATGAAGCAATTAATCAAGAGCTCAGTATTTATTTGGCTCACAGAAGAATGATATGTGTTACAGGGACCTAATTATTGAAAAGAATTAAACTCGAATTGTGCATCTTAACATTTTAACCGTATTTTGATTGGTTGTAGGTTAGAGATCTGTATTGTGCAGACTACACTACACTACACGAAAATTGGTAAATAACCAGTGTAGTATCACTGTTATATGAAGATAGTTATATAGGCTGTTGGAATATGTAGCCATTGCACAATCGTATAAATGTATAATATTATATTCGTGGTGGTTCGGATACGTGGTTAAATTTTTTTTTTTTAATTGAGGAAATAATCATTCAGTAGTGACCAATACAAAAATGAAAGAACATTAAATTTTGCGTTCGTACACTTATACACACATAGATACTTTTGTTTATCAAAATATTTAGATAGTTGAGTATTTTTTTAAACATTAATTAAAATCTTTTTATATGGACTCAGATTTTAAAACTTTTTGTATTGTCCATTTTAATATTTAAAAAGTTTGATTTTGTTACTGGAAGTTATAAATACTTCTTGTTTTTTTTATGACGTGTGGTTTTCAAGAAGAAATAAAACGCATGTAATTTAATGTTATGGCCAAGAATTTAGCTTTATTATAAAGATAAGGGCTTATCTGCGTAGACAAGCGACTTCACATAACAGAACAAAATATAGTCCAGCCGTGTTAAATCGCACGATCTTGGAGGCCACGCTATAAGGGCCACCGACGCGAGCTAATGCGCTCACCAAAAGTTTCCTTCAATAAATTGATTGTTTCGTTGGTTGTATGGTACTCGTAGCGCCGCCGTCTTGGTGAAACCAAAGGTGGTCCACATCAACATTTGGAGGATGTCACGCACGAGAAAGTCATTAATCATGGCTCTATAGCGTTCCCAATAAATAAATGTAACATTATGACCGGCTTCATTTTTGAAGAAATATGGACCAATGATTCCACCAACCCATAAAGCACACCAAACAGTCAGTTTTTGTGGATGTAACAGTGTCTCAACATACACTTGAGGATTATTATCAATCCAAATGCGGCAGTTTTGCTTATTGATGTATCCATTCAAAAAGTTACCTGAACTATGTTTTTAAAAATACTTGCACAATGCACAATTTGCAAACGTTGTTCAGGAGTAAGTCTATTCATTATGAAATGGCAAAACCAAACTGAGATTGAAAACCTCTAAAAAAACACCCTTTATATTCTCGTGTAAGCACAGTTTTAAGCCATGCGATCCTTACTTTCAAACCAACAGAACTCATACAACAGCTGTAGGGCGTTCTTTTATTCAATATGGTCAAGTTTTGTCAATAATCCAAAATTTTGACAATATTTGTGTAACACTGGATGTTGGATTGCTACTTTTTGTAATAATATTCAACTAAACTCCAGTAGGGACACCGAACAGTGAAATAAACTTGCAAGAATGTTCGATTTTGCGTTTGGAAAATTTTTGTATAAATTAAAAATTCTTTAATGAATCCTAAAAATCTCTATAAAAAAAAATATCTAACATAACACTTCAACACTAATTTTTGACATAATGACCATCTGGAGAAAAAGGACGCTTCACTGTGATATACAATATGGCTCTTTGAAACGACATGGTGTCTCGAGAATCATTGAAATCATCGTATAAGCGGGTAAAAAAATGGAAATTTACAATTTTGAAGGCCTAATTTCTTGAAATTTGAATATGCTGCTCAAGCGCGTATAAGCCAAATGGTTTTTTTTTTTATTGAGCAAACAAACAAAAAACCCTGCCTGCGAAGGGATTTGGTTAGAAAGCATTTTTTTTCTTGCTGAATTAATTGTGCCGTAATAAAAATTAGTATAAGCTGGTACATTTAGCACATATACATATAAGCTTAAATTGTTAATTTAGTTTATTATGACGTGTGTATTAAAAAATAACTATCAATAAGCAATACAGACGGAAGTAGAGTGTTTTGATTATGAGAAAAAGTATTCCTATTTTAAAAAAATGCGTTGTGAATTAAATGTCAATGGTATTAAAAGATGATGAAGAATTTTTCTTAAAAATAAATCAAATACAAAAAAGAAATAAAACATCAACAAAATATTTAGTAAAGAAAGAAAAGAAAAAACGAAAATTAAAGAAACAAAATCTTACCATTGTTTTCTAGAGCTTGCTGGGTCATACTGTCGATACCGAGTTTACGCATTCCATCCTTAATTTCTTCTAAATCTGTTTCTGTGGTTTGAAAAGTATCCGAAACAAATTCCGATTCAGAAAGTTGTTTTGCTTTTGTTTTTCGACTTGAATTTTCATTATTAAAGTTCACTGATTTCTTTGATTTGGATTTTTGAGATTTTGAATTTTCTTTCATATTTTTGTTATCGTCTTGCCCCAATTCTGGGGCAGGTGTATTTACACTTAACGATGAATTTGTTTCGGAAGTTTGCGCTTTAGCTTTTTTTTGTTTTTTTTTTTAATGTTTTTGTTATAGATATCGTTTTATATTTTTTTTATTTTATTTATAAAGTGTCAATTGTAGATTCCAGTGTAATTGATATAAATTAAGTGTGATTTGTGTATTCCAATAAATAAATAAAAAGAAATGAAAAAAAAAAATTAAAAACAAAAAAGAAAAACAATACAAAAAATATAAGGAAATGAATAACGCAACACAATAATTAAATTAATAAATTTTGAAATGCCGTAGAACATGATGATGCTGATTTTTTTTTTGCAAAAGGTTTTACATGAACTTTACGGGAAGTGAACAATTTAATGTAAAAAGTTCGTGATATGTAAAATGGCGCAAAAGTAAAGCTATACAATTGAGCTTTGTTTATTTTTGATTTATTTTATTTTAATGGCTTATTAAATTTAAAAAAAAAAATAAGATTTAATCATTTTATTCTTTAGTTCGCACATGCAGATAACAAGATAATTTAATATAATAATTGGACATTATTTTAAGTCATAAAATCACAAAAAAAAACACAAGAGAGACCGACTACGTTTAGAGATGTTAAGATTAGAATATCTATGACAAGTGATTTAATTTTAATTGAAATATCACTTCCTCAGATTGATGGGCCAAGAAAAGTTTACCAAAACAGTAATACAAAATTAAAAGTTGGCCACAAAATACACTGCTGCTCCTGCTACAGCCGAAACAATTAAATGCAGTCAAATTTAAGGTTATAATTCAAGACCGTAGTATGAAGAGGATTTGAATTTGAATCTCAAGCACCCCGTAAATATTGACTTCATTTTAGAAAATGCTTTATAATTTTTAAAAACAATATTTGCATAAGCGAACTGTTTTGAATAAAATAAAAAAAAAACTCTTTTATTGTAAAAACAAACTAAAATTAAAGCCACTAAAATATAAATAATGTTTTTGCCACACATATGCGATTAATATTATATGAATGTTTTTTTGATTTATATTTTCAAATGTATACTATGAAAATAAATATAATGCGAGCAAAATCCAACATCTAAAACATCTACGTTTATTTATATAATATTTATGATTATACTTTAATATATATATTTTATATAGAAAAAGGAGAAAGCAAATCCAAAATTTTGTTTAAAATATTTACACAAATGCAAAAATTAAAAATTATTTAAATTATGTTTCATAGGTTATTGTTTGTTATTGGGAGGCTTTAACAAAAAAAAAAAAACAAAAATTAATAAATTAACTTAAACATTTCCTCATTTTCCTTAAGAAAAATTAAATAAATAAATATATACATATATTTGTAAACTTTTAACTTTACATTTATTAAAAAAAAAGTTAAAAACAAAAAAACTTTAATGAAAACAGACTTTGAAAAAAAAAGGACAAACCATAAATTAGAACTTACCATCTTCGCTGGAAGCCTGGCCAACGCCATCGACTCCCAATGTTCCCAATTCTGCTGCTTGAATAATAAGTGAAACGCGATAAAAGTAATTTCTCCAGAAGTTCTCCTCTGTGATTCTGTTAGAAAAACATTCAGAATTAAGTATATTATACAAAAAAAGGGGGAAAAAAGTCAATGAAATTAAAAAATGTAATGATTTCGATATACATTTTAGGTACAAGTTCGAATCGCATTTTTTCAAGAGCCTGATCTTCGGCCATTATAGCAATGGCTGTGGGATATGCAGTATCGTAATCAAATTGGAAATCGACACCAGCTGGTGGAGCACGAACAAAGTTACGGCGATCCAATGATAGACCCATGATTTCTTCTTTGATTTTGGCTTCGTTACTGTGTCCAGACCATGGAGCTTGTCCTGATTCGGAGCCACCTTGTCCCTTGATAAATGCTTCTTGTTCCTTATTGAACTCCCCGAGGATTGTCTGAAATACATAATTCAAAATGAGTCAACAGATTTAAACTACGAATTTACTTCGCTGACATGGGTTACACAATAAAATATCTATATCAGCTTCGAACTTTTATTTTTTAATTACACAATAAGTATTAAACTTCTCAACTTTTGAGACTCTTTCTAATAAAATGTTTGTTTAAGACTTTACTATATAATATTGAATAATTTTGTGACCATTATATCAATTTACTTACATTATCCTTGACAGTTTCTTTAATTTTGGCTCCTGCCTTGTTAACAGCTGAATATAAGAACGAACCAAAATGTTTGGCACCTTGCGTAACTTTTGTTGTTACTGAAAAAAAGGAAATATTCGACATGAAACACGTTGGTTTTAATTTTAAGTACACAGTTTAATTTCAAGTAGACACTTTAAATAAAAAAAAAGTGAAACCGACATATAAAAACGTCGATAAAGAACTTTAAATGCCACTAGAAGTCACCTCCAATAAAATGAAAAACAACCCCACGCTTAACGTTATCTATAACGCCACCCAAATGTTTTCCAAGTACATCAGAAAATGCCGAAGGTTCTGGGTTCGATCCCTGTCTTTCCACCTTAGCTTTTTTTTTTACAAATTTTACGAGCGTCAAACTTTTCGAAAAAAGTTATGTAAATTGTAGGCCCTTCTATTCCTGCAAAGTATAGACTTTCTCAGGAATGGTTGAGGGTGCAATTCAAAAGGTATTTGGCTCCCCGGAGCTGTTCGAATATATTTATATGGAATTTTCAATTTAACTGGAACAGTAAAATTATGCTTTTCAAATAATTTGATAATGTCAGATACTTCAATGATGCAGACATTTTTCTGTAGTTTATTGTTAAATTAAAAATATGTCCTGGAAAATTGTGGAACGTATTCATTTTCCATTTTATAGGAGGTGAGAACTAGGCTCTATAAATGGAAAAACCAATTATGGTTTCCCATAAAACAGTACAGATTATTCTTTTCCAACTTTTTTATATATCCAAAATGTTTCCTTAAATTTCTATATTTAGTTATTTAAATTGACTTTCAAGCATGCTTCACTCTGAAAAAAAAATCAAAATATTCAAGCACTCAATAAAAATATGCGTATTTAAATTTTGAAAAAAAAAAAAACACCACCGATAGAAAATAATTTTGATTTTTTTTACACATACTTTTGCTATCTCCCTTACCCTGTCCAATTTGGCCATCTTCACCTGTTGGAGTACCACCACCCGATGCGGGATGAGAATCAGCTCCTTCTGTGGCACTGCGAAAAAGATAAATGCAATAAAGACATTAAACAAGGTTGCACGATAATTTAATCATAACATTAATCTAATAAGTTAACACATAAAATGCATTGACCATGGAAAATAGTTACGAGTAGGTTATACTTGCTGGTTAGGTTATATTGATATATTTTCCATAACAAAAAAAAAAAACATTTTGTTAGTCTTTTTTAAGAAACTATGTATATACAAAACTAATAGGGTTCGGTTAAAATAAGAAACCGATTAAAAATGGGTTCAGTTTTGAATGTGGAAGGGCATATTATGTACTTAATGCGAGACAAAGCTTACTCAATACATTGCTGGCCAAAATCAAAAGATACCATGTTTGACTTTTGAATGACTACTTCTCTCCCAAATGTCTTTATATTTTCAAAACTACTGATAGAATCACTATAACCAAAAACAACTTAGAAATATTGTCTTGCCAATAGTGGATTCCATTTGTTAAAAATAAATTTTAAAAAATTCAAAGATGAAAATCATATTCTAAGGAAGCTAATTAACTCTTAACTAAGATTTCAAAATTCCTTTCATTATATGTGCTGATAAACTTGGATAAACTTATTATCTATTGTGTTTGGGAGACTGAACGAAAATTTAACGAATTCAAATTGCATGCTTTTAGACAGTCTAACAATAACGATAGCATAATAAATTTACAAGACCAGTCTAAATTTTGCAAAATAACGGAAAGGTGTGATAAAATGTTTAATTTTTCAGGTTGTTTGGTTGGTAATCGCCAGCCTCTAATCCTAATACTGGAATACGTAGGAATGAGTATGAGTTTTTCTTCTTCGTTTATTGCAAATTGTGCGTTTTGTATCGTATTAAATAGTTGTTGGATTATTTTCAATCACCGACACCAAGATATGGCCTTAATACTAAATTAATATCTAAAAATTCGTTATTTACAGAAACTAGATCTTTAAAAAAAAAATTGTAAATCGAAACGACTTCGAAGCAGGCTATTGAAAATGTGAGGTTTTTTTTCCAAAAAATACAATTCCATAATGGTCTGAGAAGGAAGACGCACGGAATTGTATCCATGCAAATGTATTCATTTGTTTATGGACAACAGACCGGTGTTAAGGAACATTTTACAACAAATGCCAAAATTTTTATTTTGATAATGCTCTTCATCACACTGCGAAGGGACTGGATACTCATCTAAATTTTCTTCTTTGGTCACCAAATATATCTAGAATCCTAGACTGTGCCTGACTATACCACGAGAAGATAAATCCGTCTTTATCAACTTTAGAGGAGTTAAGAAGAAAGTTTCCCTAAAAATTTTCAGATTATTGCCACTTTTCCTGGTCATAGAATTAAGCTGTATGGAGAATTTTCGAAATAAGCACTTTCAATGTAAAAGTTAGATCGCAAACATTTTCCAAAACAGCTTGACGGGTTCGAGGCATATATTCAACAAGCTTCCGACAGGTTTTCACCGGTTTTGCTTCCCATGTTTCCTGAACTCTTTTCGATGAACTACCTTAGTTTTTATATTATGTTTCTTTTCCAGTACGATACATGCATATCTGCATTCACGAACTCTCAAAGGAGTATAATCCGTTGATACGGCAACGGCGCGTTAATCGTATGCTCTGGAATCTGGATCACTATCTTATTGGAAGATTCACAGAAGACGAATATTTTAACTAAGTACACGAAAGTATTACACTCTGCAAATGGTGTCTGCTTGTCGAAAATAAGATCATACTATAAAGATTATAATGTGTTTAAAAATATGATTACTACTGTATATCAAGGAAACATATTATTTTAGGGGGCAATTAAAGCTAAACAATTTGTTTATACATTTGATTAAATCCAACAAGTTGTTAAAAAGTCAAACTAAAATTGAAAAAATAGCATTTTACCTTCCCTGTAGTACCTAATTTATATCTACAATTGTCAATATTTGTGTATCTATAAGTTTGTAAACGTATTTATCTTTAATTCTTTAAGTAAGAACATAATGTTTTTTACTGGAAAATATATCATATAATGTATATTTTAAAACATAGTTATAGTAAAGTATAATAGTAGGGAAATTGCAAGCATATTAGTTTTTTTTTTTTTATTAATTCTACATTAACATCAAATTCAACTTCAACTATAGAAATTAAGTGCAGAGATTAAACATTAGTTTACTTAAAACTTAATAAATATTGAAGGCATACGAGCAATATATTAGAATCGAACACATTTATACATAAAAAGACACTCATAAAAAGATTAAACAAAAATAAAATGAGATTCTATGAGATTCCTAATTAGATTTTATAAAAAGTAAAAACAAAAACATATTTAAATCAGTTTTAAGAAAAATAAAAGAAGCAAATAAAATGAAGTTAAAATAATATAGCAATAGAAAAGCATGAAGCATACAATATAGAAACTATAAGTTCTAAAAAATGAAAAAAAAAAAGAAAACAATGAAAACACATAAGTTAAATACTACTAACAATAATAATTCTAATGGTGATTTTTTAATGGGCCGTACACAAATGATGGAATTTGATATTATGTGCTTTATGCGTTATCATCTTCAGATATTTATATTGCTGTGTTGCTTCAATAAACTAAATGAGTGAGAAATAATAAAGAAAATACAAAAGTATATAATAATAAATTAATTACTAAAATGCAATAAATTTTTTTCCATTATTTTTTTTTTTAAATAGATTTTTAGTTAAGTGATAATAATTCAATGGTTTGGGGGTTTAATTTTTTTTTTTAATTGAGAACCTATTTGAAATTGTTTTGAGTGTTTTTCTTTATGATTGCACTTTGCGTTTTTTGATGTGGAGGTGATATGAACGAATGGGCATTTCTCCACTAACTGGGCAACTCATTGTCTCGCATGATTTTTTAAACGAAATTTTTTAAAAGCTTTGTAATTTTGATCTTAAATATTAATTAATAATGAATTATTTACGTGCATGTTATAAAATTTAAGAAAATATTTCTCTCATTAATTTTTATTCATTTTCTAAGTACCGAAAAAACACTCCCCTGGTTGGTCACCAATTATTTTAAATGCAATTAATTGTAAGTAAATTAAGTAATATTTTTTAATACATTTGTAGTTCATGTATTTACAAACTTAATTTTTCAGTCATAATATTGATTATTAATTATATAAAACTGAGCTAAAGTTTGTCCACAAATTTTGAGCACTGGTTTAACTATAAAATGCTATCAATAAAATCTCTTTACATTTCCGCGCGCGATTATTTGAATGAAATGGAAAGTTACTAATGTTAAGTTTGCTCATTTGATGTTTGAGGGCGCCATCTAGATTTTGTGTTGTGTAGCGCGAACTATTCAAGAGGACAGCCACGCAAAAACTAGAACGAATTACAGTCCTCTGGTGAGTTCCATTTTTTTATTTTATTTTTGATATTGAATTTATTTCTGTTTGATTTCATTTTTGTAATGAACACTAATAGTCCAGTCGACAGGGCGGAATAAGTGGGTTTAGGTGGAAAAAGGTAAAAAGTTAATGAAACTTGGGGATTTCGTTTAGAGATAGTTAACAAACATTTTGCTAAGTTTTTGACCTCGAGGGCCCTGTGCTAAAAGGGGGGGGGGGGACTGCAAATTTTTCGACGTTGCTCCGGTTTTCCCTCAATAACTTTTTTTCCTTACGTCCTATGGCAAAAACATAGTTTAGTTTTTTGTAGAGCAATAAATTTCCTACAATTTTGTTAATACAAACATCCTTGTATTTCAATTTGTTACAGAGATATGGCGCTTGAAAAAAAAAACAGGTCATTTTTTATTTAATGATTATTCGGGTATATACGAAGAAATATAGTCTATAGTATCTGCATTTCTTGACATTGCTGTTTTTCGAAACACCATGTTTTCGTTACGAATTGACATACAACAATATTTGAACTATTGTAGAAAATTTAACGTTCTACAAAAAAACTATATTACATTTTTTTCGTATTACATAAGGAAAAAAAGTTAATGAGGAAAAACCGGAGCAATGTCAAAAAATTTGCAGTCCCACCCTCTTCTTTTTCCATTTTTTGGCAAAAAAAAAAAATTGACATACAATTTTCTTACCATCCAAATTGTAGGAAACGTTCTACAAAAAAGTGGAATATGTTTTTCCTGTAGGAAGAAATAAAGAAAAAAAGTTATTAAGGAAACCGGAGCAAGGTCGAAAATTTTGCATTTCCACCTCCCTTCTCTTTTTTCATTTCTTCGTAAGGAATTGACATACAACAATTTTTGAACCATTGAAATTGTAGGAAATTTAACGCTCTATAAAAAGTCTTTGACGCTTTTGCCGTAGAACGTAAGGAAAAAAAGTTATTGAGAGAAAACCGGAGCAATGTCGATGTCAATGTCTCCCTCTTTTAGCACAGGGCCATCAAGGTCAAAAACTTAGCAAAATGTTAGTATACTATCTTTGAACAAAACCTCCAAGTTTCATTAACTTTTGACCTTTGTCCACCTAAAAGTACCTGTCGACTGGACTATAAGCGCTGGAAATGCCAATGAATTCCAATAATTTTGTAATATTTACAATACCAACAGATTTCATTAGTTTTAACAGTCCCCTGCTTTAAGCAAGCGACTTTCTTAGTTTTATTTCATTAAAAATAGTCCCTTGAGTTAAGACAGAGATTTTGTTAAGCGTTGTTAAGTTGACTCCATTGTTGGTTATAAAATTTATTTATCTCAGTTCAATACAAAATTACTTTATTGGATGGATTCGAGCAATAAAATATTTAAGACATTTTTTCAACCAAAAGGACCCTGTTAGTAGAGAAATGCCCGAATTTGAAAAAGGGTGTGTTCAGCGACTATTATTTATTTATACCACTATTAACTGGCTTTTTGTGTTTTCTAACAATTTTCTGTTTTATATTTCTTTCAATATTACAATTTGTGTTTTTTTTTTTACTTCACTTGACCTGATCATGTGATGAATTAAACACAATAATTATATTAACTACCATTTTTGTGAATAAATGACAAATAAAATGAAATATGAGTCTAAATGCCAAACTAAAACATTTAAAATTCTATTGTAATCTAGAAAATGTGATGTGTATAATTAAATTTTGTAATAAAAAAAAAATATTCTGCTAGGAACGAGTTAAAAACATATTTATAAATCTGAAATTCTGCAGAACAACAAACTATTTTTTTTTTTTGTTAAAAACCTTTATGTATTAAAAAGAAAACTTCCAATCTATCAATATATTATATTAAAATATTATTATATATTAAAAAATCTATACAAAAAATTCGATTGGGTTATTTAATATTATTGAAACGCCAATTGAAAACAAAAACCAAACAAATAAATTAAAGCTATATTTAAAAGCAAAATGCTTAAGTATTAATATTGTTTAATAATAATTAAAATATTATGGGTATTTATTTTTGTTTAATTAAATGTAACTCAAAACTTAACATAAAATATTTGTGTAACAGGTAAATACCATTATTCCGTCATTAAATGTTTGGCCCATACCTAATATACCTCGACTTGTCTTCATCATCACCACTAACTGCACCAGCAGCATCATATCCACCCTGCTCCGCAAGTCCTTCTACGTTACCTTCTTCGCCGGCACCTTTTCGTAATCCAGGTATTGATGGCATAGCTGGCATGGCCGGCATTGAGGGCATATTCGGCATTGACGGCATAGCTGGCATCGATGGAATGGAAGCATTTCCTAGCCAACCTTTTACGTTTGAGAACATTCCACTGAAAGTGTAATTTAAAAAGTTTTTTTTTTTAACTTGTAAGTATTTTCGTAAATAATTTTAAATTTTAATTGAATTTATAATATCACCACTACCATCAGACAACAAACCCTTTGATGTTTGTTTAGTATGTATTATTAGAATGCTGCGTTAAGGTATGATCTTGGTTATAGAGTATTTTTAAAATGTAAAGCGACAAGGTATTAAAAGTTTGAATTGGATAAAAGCGAGTACATAAATTAATTGAATTAAAAATAAATCTCTTAGCCTTACCTTTCGAATAGCGATGATACAAATTTTTTTCTAAATAAAAAATGAAAATTATAATTAAATCAAAAATATAAGAAATAAAAGAATGAACAAATAAACACATTTTATGGAAACAAAATCTATTGAAAATGAAATATTTTAGCCATAGAATAGAAATAAAAAAACTACAGCTTATTTAACTAAAAATATATTATTAAAAAATATCCAATTTTATATGAAAAGAAAATATTTTTATAAAATTGAAATAACTGACGTTGGACAAATTAGAACTCTTGAAGATTCAGCTGGAATTAGTACGAATGGACCCTGTCGGCAGCAAATCGATTAAAGAACAGGTTTATTGGAAGAATTGGCTTTCGAGCAGATATTTTTTTTGAATAGAAAAATAAATTTGGGGTTAGTCACATCTTTAAAAAATGTATATACCATCCTAACCACACTTAATATAGATTCAATTGTATAGTATCAACTATTTTAACTTTAACTTTGGGGCTGTTGGAGACTAGAACTCCCAAGCTTCAGACCTGGAGCAAGGGTTTTTTGTCTTCCAACAGTCCCAATAATTATTTCCTGTTAAATTAATTAATTTATTACGAACTAGCCAAAAGCCCTGGTAGCTAGTGCTGTTATGTAAATTATAGTGTAAATTTATTTTATATTGTAATAAATAATAATAATAATAATAATAATAATAATAAAAAAAAGTACCTAATTATCGACCAAAGGTAGGAAGCTATGGACAAATAAACCATATCAAAATATCATATCATAAGTGTGTTAAATTAATTTGAGTTTTACAGAAAAGATCAGAGAACCAGAGTTTAGTGTCCCAAGAAGAAAGTTTTGGCCCCTAACTGAGTGTAATCTGATTTATCATTGAAAAACTGTTTTTTTTTAACTTTTCGAAAAAAAAAAACATTTCTTTGAGTAGAAATATGCAGTTTTCGTTTCAAAAATTTTAAAATGTAAAAAAATGAACCCATTCCTTTGCAAAATATTAAAAAACTGATTTATTTTAATTACATATTGATAAAGAATAAATGTTTGAAACTTGAAACGCAATATTTTTTGAGTTATAAAAAACTCTGTCAATTGTAAAGTTTTATTTGAAATCGGTTGGGTAATTTACGAGAAATTCTTATTTGAAAAAACATGTTCTATGAAAGGTAGGTAGGTACCGTATTAAGATACATATCCAAAATCCGATTCTAACCAGAAGATATACTATTCTGACAAAACAACAATCAGGAAGTTTTATCAAAATCGTTGGAGCAGTTTATGAGAAAATTAAACTTCCTCGCGATTATATGGCAGGTACCGTTAGTTTTAAGACCAGACTTTCCTAGAACTTCCAAATAAATACAAACTACCTACCCATGTTGGACAAATCGGTCCATCTGTTTAGGCTACAGAGGTGTGAACAGACCAACGGACAGAATTTCCAGACAGACTTTTTCAAATTCCCTATCATCGTAATGACATGTTTGATTGTTTTCTCAAAAATTTTTTGGTTTGCACGAACCCATGCCTTGCTTGTAGCAATAATACATTGCAAGTAAAAATAATATTTGATGTAAAAGTTTGAAACTCACATGGATACGAAGTGAAAGTACAAAATCAACAATGTAAAGGTGTTTTTGTAAAAGAGACTAAGGAAAAGTACTCGTACAATTGTTTGTGCTTTTTGATTTTTTACTTCGTGTACGCTAACTATGTACGCAATTTAAACTACTTTTTTAAAGCGCACTTCATGGTCAAAATTGATTGTCAGTGAACATTGACCACATTGATGAGAATTAAAATCCAATTCAAGATAAACGAAACTTTGTTTCAAGAACCTTAAATGCTAATAGACAACATTAAAACTTTCGTACTTCTTCTAGATTACAAAGACGCCAAGAAGTAACATAAATATTCTTTATATTTTCTTACTGCGGGTATATCATGGCATGAGAAAATGGTCCCAGTAGGTTTGGAAGGTCCCTTAGGATAATCTCTACCTCATTAATATGGACAATCACCGCACTTACCAACTCTACCAATTACAAATTGACGACTCCAAACTTCTTTTGGAAATATATCTGAGAATTGCTTTTACAGAAATATTCACAAGTCGTGTTAAACACCAAGATACTATTTCTTAGAAAGAGCTTAAAAAGCGAAATAATTTGTCATGATACAGCAAGTTCTTAAGTTGATCCTAAGAATGGTAATTTCACAAGTGTTCGCGAAGTTCAAATTCTCAAAAATCTATTATTCGGCAGAAATAATGCATTAATTTTTTTTTTGACTAATTGCAAGAGCACAAATGTTCATTTAATTGCAATCTCAACGGAGTTCCTTTATTTGTTAATTAATACTTCACAAATTCGAGATCGAATTAAATCAACAAAAAAAAATTGTCCATTGTTAAATCATGAATCAAGTTTGTTCGATTTTCGCATGTAAAATTAAGTAAAATATTTTAGTGTTCGTGAAGGACAGGAACAATTGGGGGAAGAAAATACAAAATTTTTAAAACAACAACGGAGAACTGGCTTTTTTTATTTTTACTTCCCAAAACTTAAACAGAACACTTCGACAGAAGATTTTAGAAAAGACCCAGGAACTCCAAATCGATACTCACCACCTCTTTATCGATTTTAAAGTCGCATAATATGACAGCGTGAATAGGAACGAGCTATACAGAGCCATGTCACTTCTAAACTCGTTCTATTATGCAGGATGACTCAGGAGAACGCGCGCTGCTCCGTCAAAGTTGGTAAGAACACTACCGACTCATTTAATGCCGAGAAAGGCTTAATACAAGGTGACGCACTATCATGTAACCTTTTCTATATCATTCTTGAGCCAATAGTACGCAAATCGATATGATATTGACTGCATTCACAAGTATTGAGGTGGAGGCGGCGAAAGTGAATAGATCCGTCGAAGAATCACTCATGCCAATCGTTGTTTCTTCGGACTTAGAAGGTATCTTAGTGCCAAACCCCTCTCTGAAAGGACCAAGGAGACACTATACAATTCCCTAATCATCCCAGTTCTACTGCCTGGGACAGAAGCGTGGACACTGACACAATCGGAAAAACAGGTGGGTGTGCCGACGCAGTTCTGGAAGACCCCATCTAAGGTGGCGCGATCAAGTGTAGAACGACCTTAACCAACTTGGTGTCCGCAACTGGTGGCTACTAGCTAGGGACCGGCCTAGCTGGCAATATTGTTGGAAGAGGCCGTGGTTCACAATAGTCTGTCTGCGCCACCTTAAGTTAAGAAAGTTAAAGAAAACCCGAAAACAGATAAAATAAAACAGAATATTACAAAAAGAAGCAGAAACATTGCCAACATAAAATAAAACAAACTGCATTTCAAGTTTATCTTGAAAATATTATATACGCTATCAAATTGTAATATATATATGTACATATATGTCAGGCATATTTATGAGAGCATAATAAAGAAGTCCCATGGCAGTGACCTGCCAAACAATGAATATTTTTTAATGATAAAATCCTTTTCCGGCGGCGAATGTTACAAATTTAAAAATACTGCAGTTGTGCCCAAAAATTTTATTGAAACTGAAATAAATTTACCATATTTCTAGCCTAAAGTGAAAATTTGTTGGCACAGATGTTTTCGAGCATTTCTTATTTAAATTCTTTTGACACCCTAAAGAATAAAAGCAACAACAATACGGTGATATGGAATCTGATGGTCATTGTGAAATTTGATAATCTGCCTAATGGGGTAATTTTTCGATATTTATTGGTAAAATTCAGGTTGAGTTGAAAATAGACCATGTTTTTTAGTTGGAATTGGAATAGAACAAGAACAATTCATTTTACTTTTTTTTTTATCAATTTTATATATTTTTTTACGCTATTATGTTATCAACAATGAGTGATAACTTTGAAGCAAATCACCATTGTTTTTTTAGGAACATTACAAAAGATAACAACAAAAATTGCAGATATAATCTTTATTCTGTTGCAAAGTTGTTGTGCATACATATATTGTAATTTGTGATTGGCAATTTTTTTTAACTCTGATTGCAATTTATATTTTGGTTAACAGAAATGTGCAACAAGGTTTATAAATAGGTTGAATCGATAAATCAAGCTAAAGGCAACTAACTCACAACTCTTAAGCTCTTATGATATTGCTTCTATAAATACAATGAATGCCCAAGCCCATTCATCTCATATCACAAAGAGCACCTCCTATCAAACTTATGTATAAAGAAAAAAAAAAAAGAAACTACCAACATCCCCTATTGAAAGTTTTAAATATAACTTTAAATTTTGCTCTGTAATGTTTGGTTCCCTTTCTACTGGCGATTGAGGATGTTCCGACTTTTCAGATGGGTATAACCCAGAGGAAGACCGAAGATATCACCATCCGGCTAACTATATGTTTGAATGTCCGCAAGTCAAGGGGAAAGTCGATGGTTGAATGATAAAGCTTTGAAATTAAATTAAAACAAAATTGAAAACTACATAGGTATTTCTAGTTCATTTTATTTTCGTTTTATTTGAGAAACACGATTGTATTAGGTATTAAAAAGTGTAAACGCTGTGGGTTTTATTAGATAGAGTCGTTATCCAAGAGTTTACCTTTTAAGTCAAACAACAGGAGCTTTCTAGATTAAGAGGAATTATTGTTTACTTTGGTTAAGGTGGCGGTCAGTATATGGACAAACAGACACTCTCTAGGGGTTTCACTAGGGAATCCACTCATTCTGAAAACCAATGGAACAAAAGCAAGATTGCGTTTGTTCAATTTTAACAGTGTCTATTCGCACGCACTAGTTTCACAAGTTTTGTTAATTTCGTACTGTTGTGCGTAGAGCGATTCGCTGAAGAAAGGAATTTTTCCTCGTTCCTAGTATAATATACCGCTCACTCAACTTCGATTTGTTCAACAAAATGGCACATATTATGTTGTGTCGACACTACCAAAACATTTATCAATGTTGTATGCAAGTTAAATTTGTATTTTTGCTTGTTGACTGGATTCTCACTTCAAATCGAGAAGCAAAATTTTCTTCTCAGAATCGTCAAATATTCAGAAAACATCCAGATGCTTCTGGACGTTTTTTTCCTCCTATGGAAAGTGCTATAAGTCAAAAGGAGCAACTTTTTGATAATCTTCAGCATTATTACCTGTGAGGATCTTCAGAATTTTGTTTTTGTCATTGTCATCGTAGCTATTTGAATGAAGTTCCGAATATTAACCTTTATTTGGCAATTTTTACGAATGTAATGCCAAACACATAAATTATAAACACAGCAAACTGTGTTCAACAAATCAACCGTTAAAGTGAATGAGATTTTAAAGTATGTTTATGAAAACGTATGTATATAAAATATTTTAAGCAGACAAATATCAAAGCAACAATTGTTGTTTTAGAATTCTGTCCAAAAACTAATTAAATATTTCATTTCGGGAGATGAGAGCAATACAAAAATAATCCATCAGCTTCCTGCTAAATGGGTGTAGGGCCAGAAATTGCTAAGACGCATTTGTCACCAAAAATTACAACAACGACTGGTGCAAGACTCTCTGCCAGAGATGACATAAAACTTGACAATTGACGACAATAGACGAATTCAGTACGAAGACAATTGGCAGAGTGACAGTATTTTGCCACTAAGCGAAAGAGCTGCATGCAGCATGCTCCTAGAGGTGATCAAGTATGCTGATATAGAATGTTGCCTTTTTCAATTAAGTACCTTGAAAAATTTTGTTTTCACTATCGAAGATAAAGTAAAACAACCCTGGTACAATAGGCAGGACGTATTCCGTCTAAGTTCAGCATCACAAGCCTTATATAAAAAAGGTGACATTAATTCTCTTTTCAATTAAGTTTTTTTTTCTGGCGTTATTCTTACTCAGTATTATTTTACAAATCATCATGGAAAGGCTCAACCCTAATAATCTCCAAATTATTCAGCAAAAGCATGAAAACAAGAAGCACACAAATCTCAACCCAGTGGATATATAGAGAAACAATTTCAGTGGACATTTCTAATTAAGCATTTTTTGAAGTTATGTGACGTAAAAAGTCATCGCCGATACGCCAGCTACGATCCAACGAAAGATAACTCGCGTAAATCGGCAAATACCAGTTGCATATGTGGATGTACTAATCTAAAATACATCGTGGTGGCGTGGAACAGTTGCTAGGAATAATGTTTAAAAAGTAAATGTCATACACAGTTCTTTCAGGCCATAATAAAGTTTGTCCCTGCTTTTAAATAGTTTAAACTCCTATGCCTTTTTTCACACAGAAAGCTTAGATTATAAAAACGCAAAATAAAATTTCTTAAATAAGTATATTGTACAATTCCTAGCATTTTGTAAGATGTGAGCTTGCTTTTGAGAAAAAAGTACTAGGTGAACACAAAACACAACTTTTTATTCTCATCTTTTGTAGCATATTGATGTTCTAGCTTCCCAAGGGCGATTATTTAGCACGGCGCATCAGGTATTTGAGTTTTGAAACTACCTTTCCAAGAATAAAGAATAGCTAAAAGACGATTTTGTTTCATTGGTAACCGCGCCACTGGCATGTTTGTCTCTAAAATCCAGTTGCAAACCTTCATTTTTTAAAAAAGTTTAAAAATTGTTCAACAACTTTTATCGGCTGTAGGTCGTGAACAAAAAAAAAATCATGCCATATGGAACAGAAGGTATTAGTGTCAGGGTCAACTTCGATGCCTATTATGTGACGTATGTCGAGCTTGTTACATTGTGTACAACAAAACTAAAATACAAAGTTTTTGAAATTAAATAACTGCCTCAAAAAAAAAAACCATGAATCGAATCTTGATTTAGTAAAATTCATATGTTGAATTCGTTGCCTTTGGTTTTCAAATCAAAATCAGCAAACATCTTTCTATTCTAAAACTCTGTAATTATCTTTTTTTTTTTAATAAATAACCTTGAAAGAGTGTTTATAAAACGTATATGTTTTATTAACTTTGCCATTAACTGCTGACAGTGCCTATATACCTAATGAACGAGGTAAAATCGTGTACCTTATCCATTTGTCATTTCAAATAAATATGATTGTGTATAAAGGAAAACTGATTTATTGAAATCAAGATACCCCATTTATGTTCTTGTTTTAATTAAAACGAGGAGTAGGTAGTTGATTTTTAAGAAAAGGTTCATTTTTTTGTTTTCTCTCCTGAAAGTTACACACCCCACATGTAGAGCAAATATGACGTTTGTTTATCGATTGGTATGGGATGGGACATGGGATGTGCTACGACTACGATACGATGGCGATAATGAAAGAGGAAAAAGAGAGAAATCTTTTAATCCGAAAATGAGAGAAAATTTCCAGTGGCATTTTGTAAAAACAAGAACAAAATTTAAATAAGAAAATTAAATAGGTAGGTACCCAACGATGGCATATTTTTCGTTGGAAACGGTTGTTTTTTGAATAATTTTTTTTTTTTTTTAATATTAGTATGTCAAAATTGCCTAAAAAAAGATGTGGGAGGATTGAGTATGGCATTGAGTATTAACGAATTATTATATTACCTTTTTCATTTACGTACGATTTTTTATGGAATTCAATACGCTTGACATTCAATATTTTGTCTATGGCATGCGCCTGCTTAGTAACCAAAGAGAAAAATACTCAATCTCCTTTGGAAAAGTAAGAAATTAATTTTTTTTTTTTAAATACGAACCCAATTAGAATTGGATTTCATTAAAATAATTACAATTTTGTTTAATTTTCTAGATTGTACATCTTAAACTAAGAAGCTTGTTTCTAAGCTCCAAAAAAATCAAACTTCCAATTTATTTTCAAAAGGATTTTTTAAGATAACTAATTTTCTTAAAAAAAAATATAACAAACATTCTCAACTATATGTGAAACATGAAATTATCAAGCGAAAACTTTATATGTATGTACTATATGTAAACATAAGGCAGGTAACGAGAAGAAAAATGGAAAAAGAGTTCTCATTCCAATGAAAATGGAGGTCAAATCCAAGTTGGAATTGTATCATCTCAACGAAACCTTCATTATTCACTGGTTCAAGGAAGTATTCCACGAAAAATGCTCAATTGAGACTAAGGTATTCAGGGTTGCTGCTTTCAGTTTATTTAAATTAGCAGTTGTTGGGTTGGAGGACTCAAATATTTTTTTTTATTTTTATCAAATTATAATCAGGTTTTTGAATTGGAAAGAACTTCATAACTATTAAGCTTTACATAATTTTGATGGCCCTTGAAATAGTTTTCAGTGGCGGATTGCCAGAATTCGGAGTAACTTGGTCATAAAGTAGTGGATATCCAAGCTGTCTTCAATTTTACAATATTCTTTTTCAAATACAAGTACATTATGTACTTAGTTTTTTCATCTATCATTAACTGGTGCTAGACTTCCAAGCTTTTCCAGCCGTGTGCTTTACCAACATTTTATCTCAAACTGACACCAATAATTTCCGGTTTTGCTTGCCTTACTTTTAAGAAACTTTCAAAAATTGTGTCACTTATCCGAAGAGCAACTTGTGGCAACTTTCCAACAGCAACCAGAGTATGTAGTAAGGAAGAAAAACGGACAACGGACAATAAAACAACGTATAACGGTACATAAACTTTGGAGTTCTTGTTAGTACAGTGAACCAGAATATTAAAGAGTTCTCAGATGCAGTTAAAAAATGTATTGTTCCGAACAAAAAGTATACTGACTTTTAAAGGTGTATTCAATTTGAATAAGGAATACAAGTATTTTAGGAAAATGTCATTACAGGACAGCTGGGAGCTAACTGAAACATCCAACGAACTTCAACTGTAGGTTATCCCAAAAAGTGTCGTCTTTTTTATTCGAAATCCTTACTGCAAACAATTTTTTTTAACAAACAAGTGTTTCAACTCTATTTGGGTTGGATTTTTAAAATAATGAGCTAGGTACGGCTTCAATATTGAGTTGATTTTTTGCCAAACATATTTCTGTACCTCTTACGTGGTGGATTGAGTTATTTAAGGGTTCGGACTTTTTTTCAGATCAGCCAAGATTACTCTTGGAAACCTTGGCAACTCTATTCTCTGATAGATCTGTGAATTGCGCAGTTTAGCCCACATACTTCCAAAAAGGTTGAATTTTATTTTTTTTTAAACTAAATGACATACAAAAGTTATGCTTTACCGAAACTTATTCTTATAAGTTTTATTATTGAGAAAATCAGATTGGAATTTTGTTAGAAGGTAGGCAAGACTCAATTTTATTGTAAGTTCATGTAATGTAGGTAGGTACCATATATATGTAAGTACAAGAAAAGGTTAAGAGAGAAGAGAGAGAACCTCTGTAGATGGAGAGGACAGAGGAGAGAAAGTAAGCTTAGCTTTTATTGGAACTTGGAAGTCCACGAGGCAGAGAAAAATCGATTTTTTTTGCAATGTCGGGAGGGTGAATTTGGAAAATCGAATTCCTATATACCTCCTAAGTCCTAAAACGAAAATTTTTGCAAAAATATGTTTTTCATTTTGAAAAGAAAATTTATTTAAAAACAAGTAACAACTTACGCTTTGGCAGCACCATCTTCATCGAGAGCTACCTCCATACCAGTAGCTAGTTCGGTATCGACAACTGGGGCTGGAGCTGGTTCAGCCACTTCTGTAGGATTTGAATTTGGAGGTGGTGCTGGGACATCTTCATCTTGAGGATCACCTTTGACAGCGCCCATCCATGATGTGACTTGATTTGTTAAGCCCGAAAACATTGTTAATTAGAAAAAAAAACCCTTTTTTTCTAGTTTTTTATTTTTCTTTCTTTTCGATCGAAATGTCGAAGGGAGCACTTGAAAAATATAGGTACACTTCACTTTATACTATGTATACTATAATAGATAAAAACTTCACTTATGGTGTTCAAGTGAAGAAAATTTTACAAAAATTCCTTGAGAAGAATGAAAATTGCACTCAACCTTCGGAATGTAGGAAATCGGTAGTAGGTACAAACCTAATCGGATTTCCAATACTTTTTTTTTGCAGAATGGAAAAAAATCTAAGTTTTTTTTTATTTTATACTATATAAATTGAGTCACCGAGAGGAGTTTTTGATTTTTGTCCTGTTTGAAACGAAGGTCCTCTGAAAACTGTTGGTTGGAATTGGAATAAAAGAAAAACTATGTCGATTCGACGAACGACGACGACGTTGACTCTGACTGGAGAGAAAAAGTTTTTGGAATTCGATGGAAGTTGGTCTCTTTTATGTAGTCTAGCTCAATTTTATGTTGAGATGTATAGCAATGCAATAATTTTTTTTGTTATTGCGCATGCAGTAGAATATTTTGAATGTATTTCTTTGAAGAAAAAGTAAAAATCACTTTGCGACGTCGCAAGAAAATTTTGTTTTGTTTTTAATAAATTTTTATATGTAAACGCGCTGCGTGTTTTTGTCGATGAAAAAATATTGACAAGTAGGAAGTGTAGTACAGTAAGGAAGGAGATTATGACAGCAGTGGATTGATATGGCTGGGCTTACACAAAAGAGTGTGAATGTTCATTTTGTTTCAGATAAAAGGTTCTAACTAAATATTTTGAAATCTACCATACATTTCTGTTTCGTAGATACCGTAAAATATGAAACTTGTACTAAGTGTTCTGATGGTTCTTTTTGACTTCCTTGTCCTAGACATAAATTCCACAGACAAGCGAAACAGACCAGCAACCACTACTCTCATATAATTTGTTATTAGTCCATGGCAATGTGTGAATGAATCGAACAAAGCATACATCCCTGTATCCCTGTGTGTGAACTTTATATTGCTCTTGTTTTTTGTCCCCATAAAAAATGGACGGTAGAGGAATAACAAATTCATAATAAAATGCACATCTCCTGATTTTAAGCTTGTAGGCAAAAGGAGAGAACCAAACTTCAGACTCTGGTCTGTTTATGTAGTATGCAATCCGGACGTCACACAAGACAGTTGCAATACACACACATTTTCCATTCCCATAGAAAAACTTCCAGCCAACTGGAACACATATAGGTATCTCTTACTATTAATACATGTAGCAAACTTGCTTCATTGTATATAAATAAACTATAGTATTCCCACTTGAGGTGCGACATCTATCGACGAAAAACTAAGCTCTAGAATAACATGGGAAGTAACAACAACAATTTCACCCATTTGAATTGTTGTTGTTGCTTCCCACGGTATTCTAGAACTTCGTTTTTCGTCGATAAATGGCGCACCTCAAGTTTTACTACTATATATAGTTTATATATACAATGCTTGCTTGCCATTAGCTGGCATGTGTGGCGTCAGCGTAATGTGGATAATAGCAATTAAAATAATACATTTTCATTCGATCAAAAACTAGCTTATTTCGAAATACGAAGAACAAGTGTTTCATTTGATTTTCCTTATTTTTGATTGACACCAGGCTGTCTTCTTTTTTTCACTTCCTTTCGATTCCTTTCCTCTTGTTTTGTGTACTTCTGCCGTTGCCTTGCATTTCGTTTTGATTACTTTGCCATTGTCTTGGATTTTGTTTCCAAATTGACATTATATAAAATATCTGTCTAATTGTTTTCAAATTAGGTGCGTTCGATTTAATTGCACATAATTTGCAACTTTATTTTACGATCTCCAAGTTTTATCTTGCTTTTATGCCTTTTATGTTCAGTGCCCACTGAACATGTTCATCCGAAGTCCCACTGCACTGTGATGAGAACTTTTGTTTGTAAAGTACATACGCCACTGTCTATAGGCACGCAGCAGTAACATCTATTTCGGAAGTATGGCAATGGTCTGGTTGGCATGCTTCATGGGATAACGAGGTAGTGTCTTCTTATTCGTAGCAGTCAGTTCCACTTCCTCATTTTTCTTGGCACACATAACATAAGTAAACTTGGGAATTATTTATTTTTTATATTTTTTTTTCTTTCCTCGATTGAAATTGACATTAAAATGTAAGCAATGCCGAAACTGGCGTAAATGGTGCTCTTGGTGCGTGTGTACAGACACTTTCATACAATCTTAACAATCGTTTTGTTGTCTTTTTGTTTAATTGAAAATATTTTTATTAGAAGCTACAACAAAGCCATGAAACGTAATTCATACTTAACAACTGCGGACATTCAAAAAGAGCAATTATTTCTAGTTCAACTTGAACGTGAATTAAACAATGTCTTGGGAAAAATAAATGAAAATCTCAACACCTTAAAGGTAGGTTTGTCAGTATTTGACTTGACAAGGCTTACATCGAAAACAATTTCGTTTTGTTTAGGTTGAAGAGCTCCAACTAAGGTCACAAGCTGTAAATATGGAGATGCCTTCTTCATCCGCTCCACAAAAGGTCGAAGCCATCGCTAAATTAGAAGCACAACCCATCTTCAATGATATTCCGGAAATAGTCAATCAACAAGAAGTTGACTTAGATATTATATTAAAAGGCATCAACGAAGAAGATGATGAAGAATAAAAGAATGGACTGTTTTTATAACTATTTTTAATCGGATTAATTAGTTTATAATACTACCCTAGAAGCGATAAAATAAATGTACATAAAAGCAAATACAATCATGTAGTTATGTGTTTTTAGTCCTCTGAAGATGAACCGCCTTTTTTAGCACCCTTTTTCCGCTTTTCGTTTTTTACTTTTTTGTGTGATGAAGCAGCCGAATTATCAGAAGATGAGCCAGATGCACTTGAAGACGAAGAAGAAGACGAAGAATCTGAAGAGTCTGATGATGAACTATCATCGTCACTGTCCGATGATCCACTCCCACTCGAATCAGAATCCGAACTAGAATCTGATGAGCTCGAACTGCTCTTCTTTCGCTTGGCTTTTGGTTGATTAGCTAAGCCTTCAGCCTTTTGTTGTGCTTTATCGGCAAGATTCTTGTTGAGTTGTTTTGTTCTTGAGGTCCGATGTACATATTTCCTTTTTGTTTCTTTGCATTCATAGCTCCAGTGACCGAATTCGAGGCATTTCTGGCATCGAACTCCATTTGGAAACGCAGCAGCTAGCTTGGCATTTCTACAACAAAGAACAAACATTTATTTAGGGATAAATTGAGTTTATATTATAATTTACCTTTTCTTTAGGGACAGTTTTCTCGCCGCTAGGCCAACAAGGGCCATTTTACAAAATCGCAATAACTTTTCCGACACAATTTTTGAAGAATTTAATATGCTGAGTCAAAAAGGAAGCTTATTTTTATTTGAAGCCCACTTTTATTTGGCTTTGACGTATAATAACTAAGTTGTTTGATGATTTATTTAATTAATTTTGGTAATCTTTCAGACGTAAGTTTTTAATTTTTAATTGTTTTGGAAGAAAGAAGAGCTCTGTTTTATGTTTTTTATTTTTCTGTGAATGTGTCAAAAAAAATGTACAGCGTGTTGTTGGTGTGTTCAGGAAACGAAAGTTTCGATACCCGAAGGCGAGGGTTGCCTACTCACTTTTCATGGAGCACAGTCATTGCATTATATAAACTATAGTATTCCCACTTGAGGTGCGCCATCTATCGACGAAAAACTAAGCTCTAGAATAACATGGGAAGTAACAACAACAATTTCCACCATTTTAATTGTTGTTGTTGCTTCCCATGGTATTCTAGAGCTTAGTTTTTCGTCGATAGATGGCGCACCTCAAGTGGGAATACTATAGTTTATATATGCAATGCAAAAACCACTCCAAACTCTTCAATCAAGTGTTTGTGAACTTCATCCATAGATGGCGCACCTAACGTTCCACCTAATAAGAGTAGGTACCTACTATAGTTTATAAATACAATTACATAGCCCAAAAACAAGCATTGTATACACATATATGTAAAATCTATATAGTAATATCAATTAGGAGTTTTTAGTATTGTATTGTTCTGATGCTCAAAAGCACTGCTTCTTTTCCAATAGTCTGAAATGAGTTAATGCCTCATTATGCCGCTCCGCGGATAGCAAGGCAGCCTGATGGTTGATGTCAATTGGAGAGTGTTCAGAAAACCGATTCCTTTGCTGTAATTTTTAGGAATATTATTTGATTTTTCTTTTTTTATAATGCACATACGCGCTCAAGGGGTTTGTTATAGCCCTTTTAATGATAAGTCACAGCGCGAGCGATAGGAAGTTAGGAAGGAAGGAAAAGGAGGTGTCGATGAACATTGATCTTGAATGTTTGAAGATCAAAATGGCAAGGAAAAATTGTGCCAGGCAATCCATTCCACATTCGTGTTGTACGACTAAAGAAAGAATCTCTATATTTCACGGTACGTCCGAAATTGGGCTCAAGTGTAAACTGATGAGCGTTCCTAGCAAAACGAGTATTACGGGGGAAATGTTTAAGGGGTGGAACGCAGCTGGCTACCTCGAGTGAGGATTTTTTTGTTAAAGAACCTGTAGAATAAGGAAAGAAAGTTCGAGTGACGGAAATGTTTCCATAATGTTTCTCTCTCCTATCAATTTTAACGCTTTTTTCTGCAGTCTGTCGAGCAGGTGGAGAAAACTTTGAGAAGCACCTGCCCAGAGATGGGAGTTGTACTCGAGTTTAGGGCCTATAAACGCTTTGTATATTGTAGCCAGATCAGAAGGGGTGAAAAACTTCTTGCATCTATTAAGAAAGCCTAAGCATCTTGCAGCAATATTGGCAATCTCAAGTATATGATCATTCCAACGAAGATTGTCACTGATACACATACCGAGTACTGATAGCTTTTCGGCCTTCTCGATGCAAGTACCATTCATGGATAATGGCATAGGGGCGGTATTTTTAGCTTCAACGACAAAAGACAGCATTGAGTTTTCGACGCATTAAACTCCACACGATCTAGTACCCCAATTCACAATGCTGTTTAAATCGGAGTTTAATAAGCTTATCATACGATTTAGTTGTAATAACAGGTCCGAAGGTGAAGGCCGTGAATTATCAAACGTATATGAAAAACTGAGGGTTGATGTCAAGAATATTGGGCCCGTTATTTGTTTCAGACAAATCAACTAGGGCCAGTTGCAGAAATTTGGGGTTGAATTGAACTACAAATCAACTGAACTCGGGTCAACTCCTGAATCAGGTTCAACTTTTATTGCGTTGCACAGTTGTGAGTCAAGTGAGAGTTAAATGAACTCAAGTTAACGCTTATGTACATGAAGTTTGAGTATATATAGGTATGGCTTATGTCACTGTCAGATAGTTTGTATTATATCAATCCATCATGGAATATTTCAGGAGGTTTGAGATTTTGTTTGTATATAAATTAAAATTTAATATTTATAAATGCTTTTTTACGGAGCAACGTTCAAAACATCAACGAGGAAGATGAAGAAGAGGATTTTTTTGGAACTAGCTGCTATAATAGCTTTCCCGCGGAGACTGAAGGTGATAAGAGACCGGCTGGATCATTTTAGTACTTGGAGAAATAATGATTTTTTTGATCGTTTTCGTATGTCCAAGGAAACAACAATATTCGTTCTAGGCTTAATAAAGTGACAAAAATAAAAAATGCTATTCAAAACCGTTTAATATTAAGAGAAATTCATTTTCATTCTATTTGTACTTGTAGGTTGTAGGCTTAACCATTGTATATATAAACTATAGTACTACCACTTGAGGTGCGCCATCTATCGATGAAAAACTAAGCTCTAGAATACCATGGGAAGCAACAACAACAATTAAAATGGTGGAAATTGTTCTATTAAATTAAAAAAATTTTCCTTATTGAAATTCACTTTAATTTGTGCTTTTTAGGTATACTCGCGATTGACACAATGTTTAAATCTTCTTTTTTAGTCCGGGGTATTTGGGGCTGGAAAGCTATTTAAAGGTTAACAGATAAATTGGATATTGTAATGAGTCCTCTGTTTCTGAAATAAATATACTATTTGAATTGTTATAGGGTAGGGTGGGGTAGATTCGACACTTTTTTTGAATATTGCAAAAAAATTCTTCCTAAATAAACATTTGAATATTTTTTGGATTTTATACGAAACTATGCTTATTACACTACAAATATGCATCGCTATTGAAAAGTTTTCGAAGCTATGACAATTTAAAATTTTTGTTTTAAAGTTTTACCTAAAATGTGGATGGGACACTTTCGGCATGATTGTGGGTGAAGCAGAAAACACTCTTAATTATAAATTAAACACTTAACTCGTACACAAGCAAAATTACACAAATTTACTCAAAAACAAGTCTAACTACCGCAAAAGTTGAACAAGAACTGTCACTATACTCATGTAATTTGTAATGCATGCATGCAGTGTTGTAGTATTTGTCTTCAAAATATATCTCTTATGACAAACGGTTTTTCACGAATTAAGGAAGTCGAAAGTGTCCCCTCGTCAAAAGTGCCCTACCCTACCCTACGTATACTTTTTTTGTAAACGAATAATTTAATTCACTGGGTATGACAGTTTTGTTTTGAAATCTAAGATAGCAGCATCTCCAAGCATGTAGCGTTTGAGATAGAACAAACTGTCTCAGGATATTTATAGCCAAAGGATTTTCGTAAGAAAGTAATTTCAATGTACAAGTCGAAACCTCTGGGTGTGCTCAGCACCAGCTGTAGAAAAATGGTTTAGCCCTGAACCATGGTTTAACTCATTTTCAAATTTGTGTTACCATGATGAACGTTAATCTGTGGAACTTAGATTTTATTTTACATAACCCAAACGGGATAGACTGTGCACAAATTTTCATCGTTTCATCAGGGATCAACGACTGTTGTATAACTGGTCCTTTTTTAGTTTTATTTATTATTTTAGCATTACGCCAATAAATTCAAAATTAACTCAATAAAATTTCGAAAAGCTCATAAACGTTAATACATATTTGAATGTATTGAAAAGCTTTAATGTCTACACTCAGGCAGGACATAGAAACAAAAGCGAGGGTGGAAATCATGTTATTGTAACTTCAAACAGGAACAAGGACACCGCTTGGGAAGATGAAAAATCAATAAAATACGAAAATTGCAATCGCAAAGTGCATAAAGTGAAAGTCGCATTTCGTTCCATCCAAAATTAAAGTTTACTAAAGTGCTCTAAACAAAACAATTTGTTTTATTTTTTATTTAATCATAAAAATAACATACGTAACGTCGGAAAGGTTATAGAAATGGAAATAAATGTACCATAAACCATACTAAATTAAATTTTCATCTCAATCGGCGAAATATATCCTCGGGCTTTTTTGTTTTTGTTGTTATCCTTTTTTCATCGCCTTTTATTTTTCTTCTGCAAAGGATGTTTTAGCAAAAATAAACAAAGTAGTTGTTGGTACTGCCTAAAAAGTATTTTGTTTTAAAGAAAATTAGTTAGTTGACGATTTTTTAAGAATGGTTGGAAAAACTTTGTTGTCAACTGAAGCAAATACGATGAAAGAACGCCCAGTTTTCATACCACCCCGAAAAAGACAGACATCAAAGAAAACAAATGGAACACAAAATTATGTTGATCACATAGTTGCGGTACAGGTATAAATTTTCTTAAATATTTTTATTAACTTTTATATCATATTTTTCGAAGTAACTGGTTTATAAATTATTTAAGTGATTTATTTTTGTCTTTTATAAATAAAAGAACATAATGCATATGGAGCATATCCTTGTTGGCTTATGCTAAAAAAAAGGGTTGCCGAAAAATTTATTGAATACGTTTGTGAACAAATTTTCAAAAGCCTGTTATGTGAGATCAGATATCCGTCCTTATATGTATGTCCAAATTTTGGTTATAATTATATCACCGAAGAAACCGAACTCAGCTTGTATTATATTTTTCGTTCCGATACAAAAAAGAAATATTATCCCGATCCCAAGTAGACGCATTAAGAGGTTTAGAGTCTGGCCAACCATTTGTATGACATTTATATGTTTAATACAAAAAATACAACATACATGAGGAATGTGCATTTTAAGATTTTAATGTGGATCACAAAAGGCTTTCTCGGAAACGGCTCAACCGCTTTGGATGAAATTTGGTATTTGTCCGCCCATTTTATTAAAATCCTGTAAGAGATTAACTATATAAATTTCATTAAAATCCATGTATTTCTTATAGAAATAAGAGTCTTTTTCAATTCTTACCTGCAGCAGGTTTTTCCTGGTAGGTATTATAAAAGCTGTGCGTAGTGCGTTACTTGTAATGACGCTTTTTTTCTTAGAATATACCCAAAATTCATGCCCCCAAAAATTGCCATCCTGTATAGTGTTTAATTCAAATTTCAGCAGCAGAACATTCATAGCGCAGAATATTCATCGCAGAGTGTCATAATTTGCATGCAATATTGCCGAATGCGTTGATATTGATGATATAGCTTTTACAGTTGAGTATAAGCGGTATTCAATAAGATAAACGTGTGAAAATCCCTTTTAGCACTTTCCATTGGTTTCACTCTAGGAACCACTCATTCTAAAAACTTCTATTCAATTTTGACACAATATTGTAATCACGCTTCACGCGCATCAGTTTCACAAGTTTAGCCAATGTCAAATCCGATTCGCTGAACAAATGAATTTTTACTTGTCCCAAGTCCTCGTATTTAATACCGCTCACTCAACCTTGTTCCTGGGCTTCGACGACCAAATCATCAGATTTGGATTCAATGACATGTCATTATGTATCGACATTGCCAAAGCTTTCAGAAGCGCTGCATGCGAATAGACACTCCCCAACAAATATTCTCTGGCTGACATTTGAGTTAAACATGTATGTGCTTTTTGAATGGATTCTGACTTCAAATTCAGAAGGAAAACTCTGTTCTCAGAATCGGCAGATTTGTCATTTGCTTGCCAATGAAACGGTTTTAGAAGACTTCCGGATGCTTCTGGGCGCTTATTTTCCTCAAATGGAAAGTGCCATTTGTACCGTTTGAAATTGACACATTTTGTGAAACTGGTGCGTGCGGATAGACATTGTGTACAAATTGAACAGTAGCAATTTCGCTTGTTCCATTGGTTTTCAGAATAAGTGGTTCTCCGAGCGAAAATTATATTTGGCTTGTACTATTTATGTATGTAAAGGGTGATCATTTTTGTAAAGATGAAAACCCATTGCTTCCAAAGAAGAAAGGAGTATTGAAACTATGAAAAGCGTATCTTCTCATAGGCGAAAGAGATTAATAAATTTATTTTTTGAGGAATAGAATTACTGAAAGCTAATCAAAACCCCAATTGATAATGTTTCGTTTGAGATTCTAAAAAAGATATTAGTTAATTGACAAGTAGTTTGAAGGGTTATAAGTGTAAGAAATGCTATACGATCAGTATCAGTATTTGGCGGGAAGTGAATACTGATATGAAAGATGAGTGTTAGCCTCAAACATTTATTAAATCAAAATATAATCGATCTAACCGCACTTTCGTTGACGAAAAGCATATTATAAAGCGAACCCCAAAGATAAAAGACCCAAAAGTCTTTTATCATCATTCCTTCTACAAACCTTAGAAAGTCTGATTGATAACCATCTATACGCAATAGCATTGATACTAGACTTTTGTCGACGTCTTAACATGCTAACTATATGGGGAAATTGTTAGAACCTGAGTTGCATTCACTTGCCATGTCGAATACTCCATAAGAAAGAAAGCACTTTAAACAACGTCAAGACATCAACATTCTGTACTGTAAACCGTATCACCTCACTCGGATCTTACAATATGTCCATTGTGTTCAAAGGGTAAGGTATAGGAAAAATAGGGAAGGCGTGAGGGATGGGAAATTTTTTAAAACAAAACTAGCTTAGTCTTACCAAACATTAAGTTCCTGACCCAATTGTTAAAGGAGTGTATATTGGCGTTCTCACAATAATGTGGGCACAAGAAAGTTAATTCCATAAGAAAGATGTCATGTACAACGGCGTTGACACAGCTTTAATTAACCTAAACTTATATTTGATTGAAAACAATCAGCCAAAGAAGGGAATATATGACACAACATGGCGGAATTCAACCATCCAAGAATTACAAACCCGCTACCTAAAGCAAGGAATATGGTTCCCAGAAGGTAGCTCTGCCCACACTTTATCTTCTGCTCTCTCTAAATGCTTTAAATCGCATTTGTTCATCAATTTGTCAATTCGTTGGACGCTTTCCTACGTGTACAGAGATTTACCATGACCATTTTAAAACAGGGTGCAGCTAGCGATTAGAGTTTCTAATTTTACTCTGACCAAGCCAACTTGCATTATACCTAGACCTACCACATGGCGTACCTATAGTATAGTAAGCAATAGACTGCTATTCCAAATTTTCTAGGTTCAATCTCGGATTGACCTTAGATTTTTTCCATATTATTGCCCCTTCCTGCAGGGTTTTAACATTTACATTAAAATGCTTGAGCAAGTGACAAAGCCCTGGCTCACCGGAGCTGCTCGTACCACTAAGTTATTTATATTATTTTGTTAGCTGATTCTCGCCTGTTTTTTATGTATAAATATAAATAGGCAAGCAGTTTTTTTGTGGTACCAATTGCGAGTTGGTTACCCAACCGATTGAGATGATATTATATAATATATCGTTGGAAAGGTGTTACTGAGTAGGTGTGATGGGAATATTTTGTTTTGTAATTTTTTTTTTCGGAAATACAGGTAAAAATGTCTTGATGTGTTTTTTACCATTTGTTTCGTATAAATTCGCTGTAAATTTTTTTTCCCACAGTTTTGGGCGTTTTAATGGCCGGGTGGTTCTAGTTTTTATAACAACTGTTAATCATATAATAATATATATTTAAATTGTTTTTTTAGAAACAAAATTTTGTGTAATAAACCTATTTTAATAATTTTCTACTTTCATTAATTTTAAAGAATCGACAAAAAGTATCACCATCTTCACCAGGCCTTGAGGATGACCTAGTCAAAACATCACTTATACTCAAAAACAAACAACCACTGCCACAAATTCCGTTGGATGACACAAATATCTCACCAACTCAACAACAAACCAAGCCAATTTCAGCAAGCTCGGATAATATTTACGAAGGTGAAGAAAGTGAATTACAACATTTCGAAAATCTACCTCCTGTTTTACTGCCAACCACACGTCGTGAAAGTTCCACCGTAACACCCAGTAGTTATTCAGAAAGTAGTCTAGATGCTAAATTGAGTAAGTCTCAAGACTGCCTCAGTACTCGGTCTTCCAAAAAACGCGTTAATATTCGAACAGATATTAAACATGTTCGAAACAGTAATCAAAATTCACCGGAAATAGCAAATTACGAAGATTTGGAATCTGGAGAAACCAGCGTACTCAATGGAGATGACTTCAGTTTGGAAAGATTCAATACAAAGCGGTCCGTTGATAGTCATTATTTGACAATGACAGGTGACTTGAACCATCAACCAACAAATAATATTGTACTCGAATTTTATTTTTCAATTAACAGGTACTATTAAGAGAGGTCGAAAAAAGGGCCAATGTGTGGATCTTCAAATAAATATCAGCCGCGAGGAGCTGGAGCAAATAAATGCAGTCGCCATTGCCACTGAAACTAAAAAGAAAGCTAATCTCTGGTGGACCTGTTCTCTAACAACGGGCCTTCATATTTTTTTCCTATCGATGCTAAGTCTTCCATTTGTAATCTTATTCTCAGCCGTGTATTCTTTTTACATTGGAACTCTTACATGGTACAATGTATTCAACTATTTCAACGAAGAAAAAGGCTTGGCTTACAAGTTCCTTGTTTCCCCATTGCTTGTTTTGACTTATCCTGTAGGTATTATAGTGTGCACTATAGGACTAGGTATATACGCTGGGATTGTCCAAATAAGCTTGCAACTCAACAGTTGGCTAAATGAAGTTGCTGACATTGAAAAGGGCTTCTATGGATGGCTTTGTGCATTTTTGCGTCTCTCTGACTGTAGTCCTTATGAGGTTGTAATTTTAACGGACATTCGTATGCCTGAGGAGAATCCCCATGCAAACACATCAACTGAAGAATTATCCTTATAAAGCTGTCTAATATTATCAAAACTGCTTTTGTGAATGAAAAGTTTCTTAGAACCCGTCTTGAGGAAAAGCTACTCAAAACTGGTGCGGTGGTTTCATTTCTTTGATTCTTTGAATGGTGATAATAATGCGGACCTTTGTTAATTTACATTTTTAGAAAATATTTTTCAAAAAACACATTCTGCGCAAGCCAAGTTAGTGAAGACCCTAAGCTATGTAAATAAAATATTTAAAAGTTTGTATACGCTTAAGAATTTATGCTCTTAAATAACGCATCTCTCCTAAAAAAAATTCGCCCAGAATTAATATTACGTAAAAAAATGTAAATTACAATATTTTGAGAGCTAAATATTTGATATATTTTTCATATCTATTAAAAATAATACAACAAACAAAAAAACATATTTTTAAATAACGAAACATACCTTAAATGTAATCAAAAAATAAAAACTATTGTTCCAAAAGCCAAATAATAATTAATAATTATTACGTTCGTGTAAAAAAAAAAGTATTTTAAAATTAAAACAAAATATTAAATGAACATGTAAGCAAGCATCTTTTTTTACAAATTTTATTAAAAAAAAATATAACTTCAACTAAGTAGACATTAAATTGTGCTTGTGAATAGGTTTAAAAAAATTTGTATTTTGTTTTCTTTTTTATTGCATATAATATAGGTATACATTAAAAATATGTAGTTTTAAGGTATGACGTCATGTTTATTATATGGTGTCACAATTTTTTTAATACTTAAAACTTTTATGTAACATTTTTGATAACTGATGGATATTTTAGTTTTGAATAAAAATTATTCAAGTTAATTTTCTTGGTTTTTTATTTCACATTTCGCCAGAAGATTTTTGGTGGGAAAGTTTAGTCCTTTTTATTTACCGTGTGGGAATCATGGTACAGTTGATGTTCTGCTTGGTTGTTAACCCAGAGTTGTGGGTTCGAGCATCAGCCTGGGCAGCAAATTTTCCATACTTTCGCAGCTTCAACTGGATGTCACCCACAAAAATTCTTTAATACTTTCTATTCCCTCTCCCTCATACTAATACCATGCAATTTGCATTTAAGAGGTCTTAAAGTGAAGGCATAGTTAAAATTATTAAGATATTATAAACCGGTGTCATAGCTGGACATTGCCTTAAGGTAGACATTTTTTGATTTTTTTTTTTTGAGGTAGCGTCCGCTTTTTCATGTAGTATCACAATGGACCTAGTCTTGGTCTTAGTCTCACCTAACCTAACTTAACCTAACCTAAGAGATATCACAAGCACGGTTGCCGTTCTCCGAAAAAAAAAATTCTACCTTAAAATTTTCCAAAATCTACCAATTCAAAGAAAAATCTACCAAAGTTCAATTTTATAAAACATCACATTTATTTTAGATAAAATAAAAATTTCAATTAAAATATCTCTTCAATAAATCATATAATAATAATTAAAACATTAATAGTAATAATAATAAAAGTAATAATAACAACCATAAATAAAAATTGTATTTAAATAACGAAAAATGTAATTCAAAAACATAAATTAATCTCATAAATAACGAAAAACGTACTTAAAAATATAAAAATAAAGTCTCTTCATTTACATTAAATAATATTATAATAGTAACAAAATAAAATGCACGACTGGGTCGCACGAACTTGCTCTGTGGGTGCAAAAGTACGACGAAAACAAACTTTTCGATCAATAAGAACAACTTATTTTTGAAAAATTTGGTAAAAACTAAAAAAAAATTGGCTAAAACTGGAAAACTCGATATACGGGAGCTAACGTTAAGTAACCTTTAGTATATCAAATTTAGATGTCGTCTTTTGGGTGATATAAATGATATAAATTTCCGCTTATGGCCAAATTCATAAAACTGATATTACCAATTTCCGCTATTATCATGTGTAGCCAAAAACTAAAAATGCAGTTTACTTTGAAGTATTCTATATATGTTATATAAAAAGTTTCATAAAAATGGGGGGAGCCTTTTTTGAGTAAATTAGAAAAAACGAAAAAATTGGCCAAAATCTAATAGCTCTTTGTATAGGAGCCACCATTTAAAACAAAGAAAATGAAAAAAAAACCATGCCATCTGATAGGAAGCTGAAAGAAACTATACCAAACAAGGTTTAAGTGAATTCGATGCAACCGTTGACAACTTATGGCCATTTGAAAAAAAGCCGTTAAGAGCAGATCTCCGTTATTTGCATTTCTAGCCAACAACTGAAAACGCAGTTCTCTTAAAAACACATTAAAAAAATATAACACACAAAGTTTAATCAAAATCGTTAGAGCCGTTTTCGAGCAAATTAGAAAAAACCAAAAAATGTTGGCTTAAATTTATCGGCTCGTTGTATGGAAGCCACCGTTTAGAAAGGCTTCAGTGAAAAATTTACTAAACCATCCTATAGAACACTATGAAAAACTATGTCAAACAAAGTTTGAGTTGATTCAATCAAGCCGTTGAGAACTTATGGCTATTTGAAAAAAGCCGTTAAAACCTGATTTTCGTTACGACCATTTGAGGCAAAAACAAAAAACGCAGTTTTGTTAGAAATGCTTAAAGTTAGCTAAATTTTAAATTTAATCAAAATCGTTAGAGCCGTTTTCGAGAAAATCCAAATTGAAAAAAACCGTTACTTGAAAGGTACCAGTTTGAGCCGGGCTAAAACGAAATAAAAAAAACCTCGACAACCGTTTTTCTTCAAACTACTATATATCAAGTTTGAAGAAAATCCGTCAAGCGGTTTGGGCTGTATGACGTAAAAAAGCGCACATCCGCACAGACGCACAGACAGACCGACGGACGGTATGGCGAAAACCACTTTTTTGGGCTTCACTATCATTGATATGTCATGTTTGATTAAAACCTCGATTTTATTTTCTGCAAGAAACCAATACTTGCCCTATTGAGCACGTAAAAATAAGTAATAAAAGAAAAACAAAACTAAAAAAAGTCTGTTCATTTACTTAAAATAACAAAAATAAGTCTTTTCATTTATCATTATGTATCACAAAATATTTTTATAACATTTAAGACAACGTTTACATTTGATTGTTTAAATAAATAATCTAATTTGAAAACTAAATTTAGGGCAGGTTTGTTAATATTTTCATAAACATTTGCATTCGAAAGTCGAAGGGACTAAAATCTACCAAATTAAACATGAATCTACCAACCTACCAGAGCAATTAAAATATACCAAATTTGGTAGAATTCTACCAAAACGGCAACCGTTCCACAAGCAAACCACAGGACAATACTTTGCGATGTTAGAAATGAGAGAAGTGAGGATGCTGGAAGCAAACATCAACTGCCACAGCAACATGACCAACACTCAATACAACCGCTCTCAGTGACCCAAATATAGTGAGTTTAAACGTACATATTTGTCCCCATTGAGACAGTGGGTTAGCAAATCGATTAATTTAAAGTGCGACAGGGAGAAAGACAGAGTGATATGTGCTATCAATGATTTTGTTTTTACTTGCGATTGATGATGTTATGATTGCCACGGTGGGTGGGTGAAAATATCCATTGGCTTATTTCACTTCACACCGTATGACCTTGAAGCTAATTTGAGACCAACGTGAAATCTGTGTTGCTTATATCCCTGCTAATACGTGCAAACGCTCGGCAAACATTTTGAGCAAATTAAAAGCTTACGTTGATCATTGCCCACATGTATAGGCTGAAATTTTGTATAAAAACGGTACTTTCCATAGGACCTATGGTAAAAGTAAGTAGCTCAATTTGTTTTAGAATTTCGAAAAATTTATTTTTTTTTAAATTTCAAGCCCCACTGTCACACATTAGAGCAAGTTTGTGCGACCCAGTCGTGCAATTAATTTTCAATAGAATCGTCAAGGTTTAAGGAAAATCAAAGAAATCCAACAATTTTGGATAAACTGAATCCCAGAATTTGGAGTCGTGGTCATAGCTCGCGGATCTGGATCATGCTCCAGGATGCGTTTAATTGTTGCACATTCTTAATAAGAAACAGACAAGCTTCGAATGAAGTTTCCATTTCATAATTAATTGAAAGCATTTAAAAATAAAAAAAATTGTTGGCACAACAGCTCCAAGCGAGGCTTAGGCCTGTGACTTTCACTCTCAACCATTCCTGTGTGTTCGTCGATATTCTGCAGGAATAGAAGGGACCTACAATTTACCGCCAAATCCGAACGGCTAACACAGAAGCATTTTCCATGACATTAATTACTCTTGGAGGATTTGTCACTTCCTCGCAAGAGGCAGTACCCCGCAAAAGAACTTAGGTGGAGTCGTCAGGGATCGAACCCACTACGCCTCGGGGTACTACTAATTGAAAGCATTTGTGTATACCTAAATTTCCATTTCACCTTCAAGTGGCAGTCAAACGATACTTATGAGCTTACTTGTAAAGAAGGGGTTGTTTTCTGAAGAATTTATAAACCTGCCTGTTAATAATAGCATTCTAGGCTGATTTCAATTTAAAACTCAAATAAAAGTGACATAAAAATGATATAATCGACATCTTAAATCGAACAGACACACATAGCCATAACACCCACATGATTTGTTTATTTATTTTTTTTCATATTTATTAATTTTCATATTTAGTGTACTTTTTCAAAATAAAATCCATAGCACGAGGATTGTCATTTGGTACCATATGTCCAGCTCGGTCAACCCAAATCATAGCAAAGTTCCCAGCTTCTTTTTGATATCCTTCAAGGACTCGATCAACAACAATACCTTGCCTTGGTGCAGATTCATATGCAGTTTTATTAATCCAATTCATGTTGTCGACGAAATTAACTGTTCCAGCTGTAGCACAAATAAGATCCAGTTGTCCTGAGTAGACAGCGACTTTCAAAGTTGTTGAGTTAAGAAGGGTCTCAACTAAAATAAAAAAAAATTGATGTTTCACCGTTTGTCGTAATATGATAGAAATGTTTACCAATATCCACAGCGGGTTTCATAAAATCACCCATTAAAACGTTAAATGTTGAACTACTTTGTGATCCCCAAACAACATTGGATGGTATATTCAAAGCCTTAGTTACTTGTCCACGCATTAAATTTGTCAATATTTGATCACGGTTTTCATCAATGTCAAACTTTACCAATGTTCGGTACATAAGTTCTGAAACAGGTAAAAAGGATGTAAATATTCTCATCAAATCTCAAATTTTTGGCTGCATCCCTAATATATACCTTCATTGCTCAGCAAAGATCTTGTATAAGCCTCTCCATTTGTTGGCAACAAAATGTTATAGAAATCCACTCCTTTTGATTCATCCAACAGAACACGCTGAGTGTCACTCCAAAGTAAAGTGGATTGGGTATATTTGCCCTTTTCAAGGGCATTTCCAGTTCTTTCTGCAGATTTCATGATTTTGTCGTGGCCATCTTGGTCAATCATACCCTAAAAAATAAATTCTTCGGAATTCCAGTCCAACATTCAAATCATTCTCTTTTCTTACCATGTTTAACAAAAGTGGAGCCCACGCATTCACAGAGTCCATCGGTGATACCCAAGGATCACCAAGTGCTACTGTCTGTAAATTACTTTCAATTTCTTTCTTTTCAATAGCCCTATACAATTCTAAAGCAAATTCTGGAGCCATTTTTCCACCATAACTTTCACAGAAAATATGCAAAGGAACAGTTTTGAACTCTGGATGAAGATCATAGAATCCTTTCATTAATTCAACCAAATCAAGGGCTATTTGCTTATTGGATTTTGTAAGGTATTTTGTATTGTCCACATAGCTAAATCCACTGCCAACAGGATTATCAATTAAAAGAACATTCATGTCCTTAACCCAAGTATGATTACGGGGCTCCAATTCCAAGGTTAGAGGACCAAGTTCTTCAAAGTTTCCATATCCAGTTGATGAGGCTCCTGGACCACCTTGCAACCAAATTGCTAGGGGTCGATCGGTATATTTAGAAACATTAGCTGTTGTATAATAGAGCCAGTAGAACATGTGTGCTCCTTTGCGAACATCAACATAGCCATAATCTTGGTTACCCGGTCCAAATCCTTCCTTTGCTGAGGTTACTGCAAAATTTCACAAATACAAGTGTTGAGTAGTTTATATAAAAGAGACTGTTTTATGTCCGTAAATTAGTTTCCAAAATTTGTAATCTACACATGTATCTTTAACCAAAATATTTAAATAAGCTGTTATTTATTAGATTTCAACTTTGATAAAGAACAAAATTAAATTTCCCAGGTTCTTTACTAGCCTTGAGTACCTATAACCCAATTTTAATGTTATCTCTCTTACAAATTTAATCGAAATCAGTTTAGAAATTCAGATTCGTTTAAACACAAGTAAGGATTTTTATCACACAATTTAACGTGTCATTTATTATATCTTTTAGAACTATTTAGCGATTTCTGATTGACGACACTCGCAAGGATCGTTGGATAAGAATTATTTAATATTGTTTTCCTAAAAATGCTTTCACTTTAAAAACACTTTTAAATATTTTTCATTGTGAAGAGTATCGAAAGAAATGAAAACACTTTTAAACTTACTTTCAGCCAGAAAGAAACAAGCCGTAAGCACGGAGGCTATTGCCACTAATCGGACCATTATGCCGTGGTATATAAAAAGAAATCAGAACTGAGCCACTTGGTTAGCTGGTTTTATATTTATTAGACGACATCTATCGGTTACACACTTTTGTCAAGTGCCTGAAGTTGTTTTTTATTTGTTATCTGCTTCAACTTTCAATTGTTGTGCTCGTTCTATACCCAAGCAGTGTTTTGCCCTCATTTCTTCAATGAGCTGAGCACCACATAGGTACAATCGATAAGAAGTTTTTCTTATGGGAATATGGGTAACGGTTTGGGCTATATGATATCACCAATTAGGCTGAAGTTCTATTGACGGTACTGCGTCATGCTAACAAAAGAAATAAAGATACATCCGGAAGATGTGCGTGGCATACTGGCGGTTATTAAAGTTTTCGGGTAAACATTCAACAGTGTTGGCACTCTCATATAATGGTGGCTTTAATTGTTTTCACTTCAACGTAATCAGATTAACATTTTCGACAATATTCAGTAGCCAGCAGCTTTGTTCTTTATACCCAGGTTTTTCGCATCTCAAAGACACATTAGAGGATTAGGGCTGCTGGTTGTGTATTCGTCCAAGCTCACAATACTAAAAGTTTCCAATCAAGGAATTTACTATGTAAATTGGGTGATATTCAGCTGAGTAACGCGAGCCTTATTCTTGAGAAAAATAAGATACAAATTTATTTCACGAACTTTTACAAGACCCTTTAAAAAAAAATGGTTAATGTATGCTATCAAATAGGAACCGTGCATTTTCCGGGATAAAAATAAGCCTGTGTCATTTTCTGACCCTTAAAGATGTCGATAATTTGCTCTATGAAAAATTGAAAAAAATCAATTCCACGGGAACCATACCAAGATTTCAGACTATAATCTATCTGTGCCGAATTTCATCGAGATCCGTTCAGTCGTTCAGAAGTGATTGAGTAGCAAGCTATCACATTTATAATAACGGGTGATTCATCGTGAGGTTTGATTTATAATGTAAAATAAAACACATGCATTTGAAAGTGAACTTGGTTTGAATTAAGGGAAGCAAATAGTCCTTTAATATACCTACCGAAATAAGGGTTGGATTTTTGAAGACATATGGACCAAGGATTCCACCTGCCCACAAACCACATAATATTATTAGTTTTAATGAATGTTATGGTAGCTCTTGGCACTTTTTGGGTTGCTCATCGGACCAAGAACGGACATTTTGTTTATTAACGTATCCAATGAGCCAGAAATGGAGGATCCTCAGTGTACGAAATTTCACGATGTAAAACCGAATCTCATTAGTTTCATGAAAACTATTCACTGAAAATAGAGACGCTGCAGTGGTGTGAGTCTATACATGATGATTTGCCAAACGATATTGAACAAAAATGACAGAGCAGTTTAATAGCAGTCACCCGTGATCTGTCAAAAAAGCCAACAGGAAATAAGGCAGGGTGATGTTCTCTGACCGATTTTGTTTTCATTTCCGATAGATGATGAAATTAATGCCAATGCGTTAAAATGAGAGACTATGTATTCAATGGGATCCATTTATCAAGTCAAGCCATTTGCACTATGCTGATGATATGTGTTTAGTGGCAAAAGGCACTGCTCCCTTAACCAAATGCGTTATCCGCCTCAATAAAACTTAAAAAATTGAATCAGCTCGTAGTGCTTTCGCTAAGTTCGTACTAAGTTAAAACTCTTTGAATCCAAAGTGAAATCTGTGCTGCTATAAGCCTGTGAACCGAAGAAATGCTCTACTCTACCAACATCTCCCACCAGCTGAATTTGCAGCCACTGTCACGGCTGAAGTATCGTGCTAGTTACAGAGAGAGACGGAAAGGTCCTATGTTTCAGGAAGAGTTAAAGGATTGCTGCCAACAGCATTTTCTGATAATCAAGAAGAAGAAGGAAGAAGATATAAAATGCTTCAGGTGCCCTTGTATTTAGAAGGGTTCGAAATCGCCCCTTCACCTTCTCTGGATTAGAACCTGATGTTTCTGTTAAGAAGTTGAACTTTGAAAATAATCTACTTGATAGATAATATAATAGACTTCAGATAAACACGAGTACGAGTGGAAGGAAAATCGATTCCATTTGAATTGTCATAATAACATACCTACTCAAAAAAATGCATTGTTCTTACAGTATAATAATATATTTTAATTATTTTTATTCTTATAATTTAATAAAAATCCAATCGAGTCAAATTAATCACAAAACGTTTAAAAAAATTGATTTGGAAAAGTATTTTACCAAAGACCGTTCCACTGCAAATTTCTTAAACTTTTTTTTATAAAAATGCAATTATATGTTTGCCTGATATGATAGACAATAATTCTGAAAAAAAAATTATCCTGTATATTAAAATTATTTTATAGAGGCAGCAAATTTCTCGGCAATAAGGAAATCAGTGACATTTTGTATTATTTGATGTTGTTGTTGTTCCTATTTCCACTTTCCTGAATGCCAATACTGTCTACAGTCACAAGTTGTAAGCTAATTAAGTATGATATGGTTATGGAATATGGTTTCAGCATTTTTCACTGAATCAAATTGGTTTCTTCTGGTGGTGAGCGGAAGATAACCCCTACGCCCAACACCCAAGTTTGGGCAAAAAGGTTCCTTTGTAAGCTATTCCCGCTCCTTGTTGTCCTGAAATACGGAAAATGTCAAAGTAGTTCCCTAATTTTTCATTCTGCCTACTTGGCAGTGTTGGCCCAAAATTAATCTGATTAACGATTGAAAATTAATGATTAAAAATCATAATCAAACAATTTGATTAAGATTAATTAATCATAATCAAATTTAAAATGATTAAAATTAATAATCTTAATCATTAATCGTTAATTTGATTATTCGATTAAGTATTAACTTTGCCTAAATAAAATGTACCTATAATAAAAAAAATTGTGTGGTTTTATGAAACCACGATGCAAGTGATACTTTTTTCCGGAAAATTATTCGATTTAGGGTATTAAAATCACGCTTTTTATCTTAAACTAACAGTATCGGCAGATAGGGCGATGGTAACTAGATACAATTAAATTTAATCAATTAATGATTAGTGATTAATGATTAACACCAGTAATCATGATTAAAATTACTTTTTTAATCATGATTAATTTAATCTGATTACTTTTTTAATCGTGATTAATTTAATCTGATTAAAATTAATCAAATTAATTAATTGATTAAAAAATTAATTGATTAATGCCAACATTGCTACTTGGTTAGTTGGTTGGTTGGTTGGTTGGTTGGTTAGTAGTTGGCCTAGTTGGTTACTTTTTAAGTGTCAACCGTTAACTCTTCTCTCATTTTACTTTCGATTATAGGTACTATAAGGGAAGTTATGCATTCGTTAAAAAAAAATCTGACAATGAAACAAAGCGTAACGAAAAATTTGCAATCTTATGCCCTTGGGACTATGCTACAGTTTTCAGAATTATTATTCACATAGACCATGGAGGAATTCAAATTACAAAAACCAAGATGTTTACATTGCGTGTGTGAGTTGTGTAATGAAATGCAAGAAAAACTTTCCTCTCAAGTATTTTTCCTCTATGGCAATCAGATTTACCAACGTGGAGCTGGCATGTTAAAATGCTTATCTATAATGACTTAATACTGTTCCTCTCGAGTTTCGACTGTGATTGAGTGAAGCCTCACTCCTAATGTAGTTCATACATTTTGATTCAAGTCATAAATCATAGCACTAATCTTAAAAAAAATCTTTTTGATGACAAGTTTTTAAGTAGATACCTACTTCTACATCCTTATCTACAATTTTGTTCATACCTACTCTTCAATTATTGTGAAGAACTAAGCTTTTGCTAAGCCAGTTTTTGTACTTCAAAAAGAAAAATATTACCTTTATCACTTTTCTTATCATATTCGATATTCACGAAACGCTTCAAGAGTCAAGCGGTATTTTTCGATAACGGTTTGACGAAAGTGTCAAAATCACAAGTGATAATGCTTGAGACAATGTTGGCATTAATCAATTAATTTTTTAATCAATTAATTAATTTGATTAATTTTAATCAGATTAAATTAATCACGATTAAAAAAGTAATCAGATTAAATTAATCATGATTAAAAAAGTAATTTTAATCATGATTACTGGTGTTAATCATTAATCACTAATCATTAATTGATTAAATTTAATTGTATCTAGTTACCATCGCCCTATCTGCCGATACTGTTAGTTTAAGATAAAAAGCGTGATTTTAATACCCTAAATCGAATAATTTTCCGGAAAAAAGTATCACTTGCATCGTGGTTTCATAAAACCACACAATTTTTTTTATTATAGGTACATTTTATTTAGGCAAAGTTAATACTTAATCGAATAATCAAATTAACGATTAATGATTAAGATTATTAATTTTAATCATTTTAAATTTGATTATGATTAATTAATCTTAATCAAATTGTTTGATTATGATTTTTAATCATTAATTTTCAATCGTTAATCAGATTAATTTTGGGCCAACACTGGCTTGAGACATGTTAATGACACTTACATTTTTCCTCTTCTGCTAGACATTTGTGTTTTGAAAAAAAAAATTTAAATTAGTTTAAAAAATTCTTTAACTTGTTTTGATTAGTCTAAGAGTTTATTTGGAAAAACAAAGTATGCATCAAATTTCAAAACCAAGAGAAAAAAATATTGAAAATCGTAAAAGGTTTTTAGTTTGTATCTGATATATAAAAGCTAAAACTTTCTTAAAAATATTATTAAAAATCAAAATAGAATTTATTAAGTTGTAATTAAATAATTTTTATGAAAATTTTTATTAAAATTCCTTGTACGTATATTTTAGTATTAATTAAACAGCACTCAGAAAGTTTTATCAAAATCGTGGGAGCCGTTTTCGAGAAAATTAAACTTCTTCATCACGATTGCATGGCAGGTGCCGTTATGGCCTAGACATAAAACTTAAAATATTTTCCGAGGGACGGCCAAAAAAATAAACTAAAAACGAAACTTGAAGCATCCATTCAGGCAGTAGAGGGGCGAACAAATACATACAGACATGCAGACGGAATATCTAGACCCATTGTTTTCGGTGCCGTGAAATAACGGAGAGAGAAATGACGCCAAATTTTGGAATTTGGAACATCGCTCGTGAAATTAATTTGCAAGTTATTAGTTTCATGAAAAGATATTAATCATGACTTTACATTGATAAGGAAGTCACAAAAAGTGTGTCTGTCTTTCTGCCTCTTAATACCACTGCAGCCTTAACAGATACGTGAGAAAGAACTCTTTTGGTTCCTGAAAATTGCAGTCGACGGCAATACTTTAGCTCTTTCTGAAGCAAAGGGCTCCAGGACTCAGTTTCCTTCAAAACAGTTTCATAGATCTTCCAATCTGTCTTTTACGTTGAGAATCCATTGAAAAACTGCTTCGCTATAGTGCCTTAGGGCATCCTCAGTGAAGTCCAAATCCAAAACCATTTGCTTCGTGTGATGTCATAGTTCATAGTTTGTGATCAAGGAATCCTTAAGTGGTAAAGCAGATAATGACAAAAACTTGCAAATTGCTCGAAATGTTGGCAGAGCTTCACGAAGTTCAAGAAATTACGGGAAAAATTTGTTATCTTCTGTGACGAAAATTACCCACTAAGTTGAAGGAAATACTCTTTACCTCGGTTGTGAGTTCGGCACTTACAAACGGTTAAAAATGTTGAAAAACGACCAGGACGTATGAGAGTGACATGAAGATGCTTCGTAAAACAGGAGGAGTAACAAAACTTGATTATACATATAAAAAGGACATATGTATGTATGTACATCCCAGGAAGCCCTACGTCAAAAATAGATGGATAGATAGATATAGATTTTATTGTTAAATAAGCATTCCTATAAATAAAATATTACATGATATGCATTTGACTAAGAAATTAAGTAGGGGAGGACGGGGCACAGAGGACCACCGGGGCAAATGCATTCAGTTGGGGCACAGAGGAATTAGGATGTCCCTTGTGCCCTGAACCTGTTTAATTTTTGATTAATTTTGTTGCAGATGGTACCCAACTAAAAATGAAGTTAATCAAAGTTTCAAGATGTGTTTTGATCAAAAAGAATAAAATAAATACCTACCTAGATAAGAGTTTATACAATCTTATTACTTTTTGAGAAGAAGATTTTTCATAGGAGGCACATAGGCCCACCTAGTTCCTATGTGCCCCGAGGACCAAAATCACTTTTTTGCACATTTCATTTTAAAAACAAAAGTGATAAAATTGCGATAGCCATTATTTACTTAGTTAATATTAAAACCTTAAGGTAAGTGGTGAGAAAATTTGAGCCCTTTTTCTACGTTCAATCAATTCTAATAAACCGGCAAACGTTAAGTGGTCCCCTGTGCCCCGTCCTCCCCTATGACATGGCTTCTCTGCCGTCTGCCAGATTGACAATTTTTATATACCGTTACATAAAATTGAACTAAAATATAACATTTTTCCTGTATAATTCTATCAAGCGCTGCTTTAAAATCCACGAAGATCACGTACAGTTTTTACTTGCGATTATAGGTACTATAAGGCAAGTTATGCATTCGTCGAAAAAAAAAGTTTTGAGATAACAATCAAACATGACATTACGATGATAGCGATGACGAAAGAAGATGGTTTAAAAATTCTGTCCGTCTGTCTGTCTGTATGTGTAGAGACCTACAGCCCAAACGGGTGGGCCGAATTGCTTCAAACTTGGTATATAGACTTTTTTAGGTATTGTACAGAGAGGAAATTGAAATTTTTTTTTTTAGCTCAAAAAATAACGGTACCTGCAATACAACAGTTACGTCAAAGCTTATTTTTCTCAAAAACGGCTCTAACGATTTCTATTAAAAAAAATCAGTGTTGCTTTTTAAGTACGACCAATCATATGGCTGAAAAAAAAAGTTTTAAAAAATGGCTAAGAACGGTACTTTCCATAGGACGGTTTTTTTTGCTTTCGACTAACTCGAAAACGACTCAACCGATTCTTTCGAAATTTCACACACATATAGCTGTAGGTAGCTCAATTTGTAAGGCATACCAATATTTTTGAAAAATATTTTTTTGTATTCTTAAAAGCATTTTTTAAAAAAAATTTAAAAATTAATATTTTGAAAACTGCTTATTAAATTTTTTTCTAAAAATTTTAAATAAATGTATTTGCTGAATACCTATAAACTGGCGTTTTTGAATTTTTTTTTTAATTTTTTTCAAAAAGTTTTTCAAAAAAAACTTTTTTTCTCAAAAACCGCTTCACAGATTTTTATAAATTTATTATCATAAATTCAAATGTATCCAAAAAATAAAATGGCTTACATTTTTTTTCAGCTCAAATTAGTTTAAGTATTTATTTAAGAATTTTGAAAATTTTATTTTTATCAAAATCTCAAGCCCCTAAACCAATGTCACATATTCGAGCAAGTTCGTGCGACCCAGTCGTGCATTTTATTTATTTGGCGCTAGCTGAAAATTAGCGATGCTTCTCAGTACAAAAATATGATCCACCGTTGAGTAGCCTGGCCTAAAGCCAGCCTTTAACTCTTTCAAAAGCTTTTTTTCATCAATCCACTTCGATAACCATCTTTGTAGAATTGCAGTAAAAATTTTGTATGATGCATTGAGAAAAGAAATGCCCCCATAATTTGCAGGATCTGAAGCACTTCATTTTTTAAATATAGGAAAAATCAGTGCTTTCTTAAACTGTTGCGTATAATCCCAGAATCAAAAACATTATTGCAAACGATTGTTAGGTTTTCACAAAAACCATTAATATAAAATATTTATAAGAAATAGAACACGACTGGCTCAGCTGTTACTGTTACCCCGTCAAAAAAGTAATACAGGTACAATGTATAACAGTACGATTGCTAGGAAGAAAGAAGAGAGGCGGTCCTTAAAACTTCTGATACTAACAAATGCAGCTACACCAGCATTTAGTAAGCCTCAAAAATGAAACAATCCAATACCAAGAGGATTTTCGACGCTTTCTGAGGTCAACTTGGCGAACCGCACAGGCAGTGTAGGGCAGACAAATGGAGAGTTGTGATCCACCTGAGATCGAATTGGCGCCGATAAGAAAAAAAAAGTATTTTTTGAATTTCTTTCTAAAAAGTGTTTGACAACTTTGAAAAATTGATAATTTTATCATTTCCTAAACCATAGACTAACTAATAAAAAAGACAGGCCGCTTCATAGAAGAAAAAAGGAACTGATTTGTCTTTATTATTAGTTAGTCTATGCTTAAACTTATCCCAAGAACAAAATGAACCATAACAACCAAAATCTTGGGGAGGGCAGCCTAAAAAGGAATAAGAAAATTATCGAATGCAAAAGGAAAATAGAACACTATGAAATATTGCTCGTGGAAACGATCGGTACCTAACCAGGCTGTTAAAAATAAATTTTCAAATCAAAAGGCAAAGTAAAAACGTTTATTTTACGTAAATATCATTATCTACAATTTTTAAGCTACATAGCTATATGATCCCTAAAATGGCTTAGTGTTATTCTTGTTTCTAGGCTGGCAATGAATCATGACCTTGATAGCACCTCCATGTCCATAACGAGAAGTTTCAAAGGCTTTTGCTGTTTCTGTTATATCAAAGTGGTGGGTAACTAAACGCTTGGCATCAACTTTTCCTGATGCTACTAGAGCAAGCGCTGTCGAGTAGCTTTATAGAAAAGAACAGAATTAGTATCTTTTACAATATTCATGTTTTCTCAAATGACTTACTCGTTGCAGTAACGGAATACACCACGAATATCTACTTCCCGAGAGCAAGCATTAATTAAAGGCAATTTACTTTCATTTCCTCCCATTCCTACAATCACAACACAGCCTCCAGATCTGGTGCTCTGTAAATATATATGAAAGGATTTTGTTTGAACAACTCAAATACAAAAATTAAAATGAAGTACTCACCAGAATGGCCAAACGTGTTGTAGACTCTGCTCCACAGCAATCAATTGCCTTGTCAGGTGAGGTTGGAACCAAAGCTTGAATTTCTTTAACTGTTTGTTCCTCAGTCTTGTCCTTAGATATCAAAACGGTGTGAGTAGCCCCAAGGCTCTTGGCAACGTCCAATCGGTTTTGGGACAAATCTGTTATCACAATATTTGAAGCACCCATTGATTGGGCAACAAGCAAAGTCACAAGCCCAATAGGACCAGCTCCTAGAATCAGAACTTCTGATCCCAGGCCAATATCAGCTCTCCGGCAAGCATGGACACCAACTGATAATGGTTCTAACAATGCTCCCTCTTCCATTGATACGTGAGGTGGAAGCTTGAAGCAAAAATCAGCAGCGTGGCGATAGAACTTTGTAAGATTTCCATCATATGGTGGAGTGGCACAAAACACCATATCTGGGCACAAGTTATATTTGCCAGTCTTACAGAACTGACAAAGTCTGCAAGGTACACCCGGTTCAATAGCAACTCTGTCACCAACGACCAAATGTTTGACATTCTTTCCACATTTCACAACTACTCCTGCTGCTTCGTGGCCAATAACCATAGGTTTGTTTACAACAAAATCACCAATTCGACCATGGACTAGATAATGTACATCAGATCCACAGATTCCAACACAATCCATTTCCAATAAGACATCTGTGACAAACGAAAATTCTTGCATAAGAAAATTTCTGAATAAATTTGACTTGAATTTTAAAATTACCATTGTCACTGATTTCAGGAATTGGACGTTGTTCCTATATTTAAAAAAAAAAGTTGTATAAAATTATAAATTAATTTAAAAAATTCGTTTTTTAAATGGATTTCAGGTCGTTATTAACTTAGTTATTATTCTAAAACCCGCTTAAGTATATTTTTTCAGAATTTCGAATCAATTTTTCTATGATTAAATCTGGGTTGGGGTCAAAATAGACTGTATGGTCAAATTCTGTAATTCAAAATTCTGGTTACACAAAATTCTGTATTTCAAAATTCTGTATTTAAACAAAATTTGTTTTGATAATATACAAAAGTGCGCACTTTTCATTCAGAACATCAAAATTAATTATATGATTAACAATATATTCCAACAAAGATCAGCAACAACAAAGACAACAACTTTTTCAAAATACAGAATTTGGGCATGAGTAGATTTTGAAAAACAGAAATTTATACTAACAGCATTTTAGATAAACAGATATTTGGCATACAGAATTTTGAAATACAGAATTGTAGTCATGCAGTATTTTCAAAAAAAAAAAAAGCAAAATTTTGGTCAAACAGAATTTTGACAACAGCAGGTATTATGACCCGCTCCCTTAAATCAATTCAATCAGACATATGAAATACATAGTTCAAAACTCGGAAACTATACAGAATTAAGGTAGTTCCACACTATCCCACAGTGTAGTACGAAATGTCAAAAAAAAAGTGGGAAGGAATGTGTGATGGTTTTACATTCAATCCTAAAAAATATTTCAGATCTAAACACATGTCAAATCGTATGAGATCTGTGCTGTCATATTCTGTTTCCACACTTTTATACATCTGTTTCATCACACATTTTTGACATGTCGTATTACACTGTGGGATAGTGTGGAACTACCTTTAAACTGATTTTAATTGAAGTGATTTGATTTTGTTTCAATAAATTAGAAAACAAATTGCAACTATTACCTAATACCTAATAAAATACCAACTAATTTAAATCAAAATTGTTTCTCCTTGAGAAAATCGTCAAAAACTTAAAGAAATTTGGCTAATACTGAACAGTTCGTTATATTGAATGCCCTCGTGTCAAAATGTCTTATAAAATATATACTTTACCAAGTCTGAAACACTAAGAAAATAAAGTTAATTTATGTCCAAATATGTAATTAACCCAGATTTCCGTTATTTGCTATTTTGTCCAAAAACTAAAAAAGCAGTTTATATTTCATAAAAAATTTAATCAAAATCGTTAGAGCCGTTTTTGAAGAAATTAGGAAAAATGAAAAAAATTTTGGCTTGTTGTTGTTGTTTTTTTTGTTTTTTTTTTTTTATTAAAATTTACACTTTTTTTAATTTTTTTAACTTTTTCGCTTATCAATGTTACATGAAATCTTATGCTTTTCGAGTAATTAAAGTTTCTATAAATAACTTAAACATTTTACATAAGGGTTTAAACAATTTTCGGATTCGAGTTTTTGTTGTTGGTATTTTTGAATTTTCTTACAAAATTTACCATAATAACGTATACTTTTTTTTACATAAATGGAAAGTAAAGATTTCAAGAAATAAAAAGCAAACCGATTTTTTTAAAAAAGCAGATATTTTGATAATTCGATTAAAAATTAGGATATTAAGTCAAAATGTGGTGAAAAAATTAATATTTTTAATCGAAAAATTGGAGTGCGTTTGAGGTATAAAACGGCAAGTTTTCACCAAATTTCGTGAAGTAAAAATGTTTTTTTGTAAAAGATAAAAATAAAAACCAAACATTTTAATTTGAATTTTTGACAAACATGTACATTTTGAGGTTGTAGATCTTTTAATAACCTACAAGTTAACTCTTTTCCACAGAACTTCTAGTTTTGCCGAAAATCGAGATAGACCGTTTTTTATTCCTTAAAAACCTTTTAAACCCCCCTCTCGCCCACATCCCTACCAAAAATCGACTGTAATTTATTATTCCTTTCTATTGATATATTCTCTTCCATTTCCAATTATTGGTTTCATCCTACTTTAATTTTTTTTCACTTTTTACCATTTTCAAAGGCTTCGGCACTGGTCTATACATAATTCAATTAATTATAAATAATGAACCTATATGCACCAATTTATGTATTTTTAAAGTGAAAATCGCTTGAAATTTGTTCGTCCATCTATCGCAAGTTGCATTACAGCCAATATTCCGGTGGCAGCGCCGCACCGATGGCTCGCAGCAGATAACCGTGTAGTATGTATTTATATTCTCACTCATTCGTGCACGTGCTCCGCAATATTTGTGTGTTTTGTTCCATGTATTGATATAATTTTTTTTTGTTCCCTTGATGTTGATGGGCAACAGTGAGTCAAATAAACTGGTTAACAAGGGAAAAACCAATACAATCTGAAAAAAGTTTCACTTGCATCGTAGTTTCATAAAACCACATAATGTTTTTTATTTTTTAAGAACCAAAACCATAGGTACAATGATGAATGAAAAAAATAGTCGTGCATTTTTTTAAAAGAAAAATGCCGTATATGGCTTAGAAACAATATGACCATTTAATTTTTTGGTAATTCAAAGTGATGATTGAATTAGTGTTCGGTTTAAAGCTGAGTTCAGACAGCCTGGGTGTAGTTTTTGACATAAAGCAGAAATGCATTGACATTTTTCAATGCGTAATATAATTATGTTCATTTCCTTGTTCTAATATATAATCAAATAACAAAAAAAAAAAAAAAATAGAACTGCAACAACTGCTTGAAAGTAGTGCATTCTTTTTACTTTAAGTCTTTTAAATGCTTCAGAATATTGTTTTATTTTATTTTATTAAATAAGGATTGAGGTTAGGAATTCTACTTCAACGCCTTTTACAGCATCTACCCAACCTCACCATCCACAATGTCGTACTGGACTATAATACTTAAATGTTTTTTTTTTATGCCTGCAGTTTTGTTAAATAAAAAAAAATGTGTGTGCGTAATTCACACTCGGTTGAAGTGAAACTTCAAAGAAGTTAGTATACCTAATTAACGAGAGAAGGAGATGAAACACTCAGCCACCCAGCACCAGTTTTCGGATTACTTTCAAACCTTATGTTATGTATGACTAAATGCTTTCAACACGTATCTGTACAAATACAAAAGTTTCAACAAATATTCAAGCATACAGACGTACCGACTTTGCGTCCTTTTGACTCCCTTTTAAAGTATGAACTCCAGGACGCCACTATTTAAAACAAGTCAAAAAAATATTCGAAAACTGACTATTTTCAAAAATTCAGGATACTTTTTTAAAACTTAAATAATTTTTTGAATGCCAATTTTTTATAAATACTTTTGTTATGTATTTGTTTGAATTTTACATTCTTCTTGAATAAAGTTTATTGAAACCTTTTGTAAAGCTTTTCTTGTTAGACAGCATTCAAATCACGTACCTATTAACTAACATACTAACTTAATCGTACCAACGCGCCTGCTCACTCGCTTTTGTTTAACATAATGCTTAGTAGACCTGAGTGAGAGGCAAAACGTATGATAGGAGAAAATGAGAGCTAGAATATAAAATACTGTGTCATAAATTTTTTTTTTTCATTCGTTCTCTTTCACAATAGATCTTTAAGGTCGCAGTGCGCTTTTCCCCAATTTAATTCATTCATGCAACTTAAAATAAAATGCATACGATGAAACATAACACAGTTTCCGAGCAAAGAAGTTCAAACTCTTGTGTTTATGTTGCGCATTTTTATTTATTAAATTCAGTCGTTTATAAACAGAGATGTCCGTTATTTGTATTTTTAGCCAAAACAACATTTTAAAAAAAACATACTGTTTTCTTCATGTCTATTCTTTTTTAACGAATTTTGAATGCTTTCGTAATATGTATAAATAATCATGAGAAAACTGACGATATATCGATATATTGATTTTTTTCACCCGATAATTATCGATACTGTTAAAGAATATCGATACGATAAATATCGATATATTTTTTACTTGCCCATCCCTACATTGATCAAAACAAACAAATGCCATGGAGCACGTGCATGAATGAGTAAGATTATAGTATTTATATTCTCTCTCGTTCGTGCACACGGTGAGCTAATGCGAGTCATCGGTGCCGCCATTTTGGAATACTGAGCGTTACTTCCGTCAGAAAAATAGTATGTATATTTCTGTCTCATTCTTTCCTGGCTTCATCCTACACATTTTTGTATTTGTGTCTCTTACATGTCGTTTTTTCGTTGCATCCGGTTTGAAATCACAACGATTCTAAAGAAGTTTCACTTCAAAAATGCTCATACGCCACCGAGTACCTTAATATAAATTGTAAGCAAAAGTTGTTTTTTGTAAGCATTTTTCAAAAAAAATTCAAATACGCCAATTCATAGGTATTCAGTAAATACATAGGTAATTATGATTTTTGAAAAAAATTAGTGAGCTGTTTTCAAAATATATTAATTTTTTTAAAAAAAAGCTTAAAACACAAAATACAAACAAAGCTAAAAAAAATCGGTCCTATGGTATACCGTTCATAGCCATTGTTTTTAATTTTTTGCAGCCAGATGATAGTTCATATGTAAAAGCTACACTGATTTCTTAAATCAAAATCGTTTTCAAGAAAAATAAGCTTTCGCATAACGGTTATATGGCAGGTACCGTTACTTTTTGAGTTAACAAAAATCAATTTTCCCTTTGAACAATGCCTAAAAACTAAACAAAACAAACAAAAACAAAAATACTGTCAAACTAAGCTGGAAAAACAATCTTAAGAAATGTAAGATAAACATGTATCAATTTATTCATGTATCTATCAATAAATAGCTATTGAAAATTGAGTAGCATTGACAAAATATTATCATTATTCGCTTGAATACGAAACACCCTGTTTGTACACAAAAATAAAGTAAACAATATCAACCGACTTCGGCGCAGAGAAAGTACTTTATCAAACAAGGTGAATTTGGGTAGAAAGAGAATAATTATTATTAAGTGGCAAATATGCACGTGTTCCTCTAACTTAAATAAAACAAATAAAAGTATTTATTGGTCACTTAAACAATAATTTTGATCCTTATGTAAATAGATACATTTGTGGTTTGTTTGTGTAATTAAATGGTTACATAAGGCTTCTCTCATAAAGGTCAATGTATCTAGCGGTTGCAAGTTAAGTTTTTTTTTTTTATAAGACAAACAGAGAACTGCCCTCAATGTTTTTTCTTTGTTAGGAATGTTTTTTGGATTAGGTCAGTCGACCAACATTTTCCTACATAATGCGATGGTCCAATCGTATATTTTGATTCCTATGGACAGAAATACGCCATCGTATCAAATGAAAACGTTGTGCAAGCTCTTTTTTATTTTTAGTATTTTTTTATTAATAGGAATTCAAACTAATAAATGTATATATACCTGCTTTAACTTTTATACGTTCTAATGACGTTTTCAGTATTATTGTTTGTTTGTGCATTGTCTATCATAACCCATCAGCAAGCTTAGGAATAATTGTATGTTTTCTAGGTCATTTTAAATTTTAAAAAATAGCTTTTCCTTATCAGAAAGTCAATAGAACAACAAAATAGATCCACTTGATTGATGATAAGATCGAACAACAATCTTAATAATGCACTTGAAGCAACAATTTTCTTACCAATCGCATATCCTCGACGCCATATAAGACTGCAGTTAGATTATCCTTAGCCATTATATCACAATTTAGTTTTTAATGAACCTTTTTATTTAATTTTTATTTGAATTAATTTTTATTTTAGTCACACACAATTGTACGTTCTGTTTACTTTTCTATTTTAATAATGCTCGTGCCTCGTTTAAAGCGTCTCGTTGAGTTCGCTGTTCTGAACCGACTGATTCTGATAATCTGAATACTTCATGTATGAATGACATAAGTACCTTGACATTGCCATTGATTAAGTAAACGGAAACAATTCATCTGAGAAAAAAAAGAAAGAAATTTGCTTGTTAGATTACTTGCTTTTGTTTTTTGTTTGTTGATTAAAATAAATTAAATTTATAAATGCACCTAATTCAAGTAAATACTAATTGCCTGCAATAGTAAAAATATGGTTTCATTTTTAGGGGTTTAAGGGTGCAGGGTGTTTTGGGATCAACGGTGAAAATATATGCATTTTTAATTCAAAAAAGAAAATAACTGCACTTCTGGGCGGTCACATGATTATTATCTATAAAATCTATAATACTTTCATAGTTGCGTTTTACTGTTGTGCTCTTTGGTGCATAAGAATTCGTATCTGATAGCAAGCAAGTTTCTATAGCAAAGGTCACACTCAATTGATTTCATGGAGTAGGTCTCTTTAGTGCCTGAATACTGTGGAGCACTTACTCATAGAAGTTACATTCAATGAGCATTTAAATATTTTTACATATTTGCAATATTCCCTTTGCTCTCCTTAAGAAATTGTCACCATTCAGTAATCTCCTGAAAAAGTTTCATTGGAACAAAGAAGCTCCTTTAACAATTCTGAAAAGTAAAGGGTGTTTTTTTAGACGTGTGGTTTTCAATCTGGCAATAAATTTTTGACAGCTGTCACTTGATTTACGCTCAGTTTGGGTTGCCATTTACTAATTATAATAGACTTGCTCCTGAACAACGTTTGCAAATCGTGCAAATTTATTTTGAAAATTATGGTTCTGTTTGAAATACGTATCGTGCACTTTACGTACATTTTACGGTGTTTAGCGATGAAGCTCACTTTTCGTTGAATGGATACGTCAATAAACAAAATTGCCGTATTTGGAGTGATGATAATCCTCAAGTGTATGTTGAGACACCGCTAAATCCACAAAAATCCACATTGGTCCATATTTCTTCAAAAATGAATGAATTTATTCGAACCGCGGTGGCCACTTGCCCGAAATTATTTTTAAAACATACCTAATAGGAAACCCTTATCTTTATAATAAAGCTAAATTCTTGTCCATAAAATTGAATTATATGCGTTTTATTTCTTCTTGACATTCAGACGTCTAAAAACAACACACTTTATATTTTGTTATTCTATCTATCCATACATCTATATTTCTCTATAAAATCCAGAACAGCTGAAACGATTTTGATAACATTTTCAGGTAATCTTTCCATTAGCCAAGCTGATGATCCTGTGAGGTTTAGTAGCGATTGGATCGACAGAATTATGTTTGATTTTTTGCAATTTCGCGTCAAATGCTTATTGATATACACATACATAGATCCAATTTGAGCTACTACTGCATTGAATAGAATGCAGTTTTCACCAATACCTTTATAAATATGGATACTCTTAATTTAAAATTTCATAAATTCGAAGTGACGGGGCAAAAGATAGGACATCAAATGTCTGTCCCAGAATATTTCTCGTTAAATGTCTTTTCACACACAGCAATGCCACAAGTTACCCAAAGTGTCTACACTGGTAAAATTTTTTTTAATAAAAAAAACTGATACTTCTGTCAGGCAACTTAGCTGAGCAACAAAGTTACATGTAAGGAGTGGCTAAGATGGTGAAACTAAAGTCTGTTTGTCCCATGTCTACTCAGCAGTTAAAAGTTTGATAGCTTTTGGTGTAACATCATAATTATCTGATAAGTCGAGCTCTATTTTTAATTTCGGTTAAAGTTACACAAGACAAGTTGCGGATCCGTACAAATTAGGGTCTGTATTTCTGCCTTGTTTGCATATCATATTTATTTGAGCTGAATTGTAAGCATAATCTATCTCCTGGTTTGTATGGATTTTGTTGGACAGAAATTTTTTCGTTAGACATTTAGCTGATTTAAAAAAAATAATTTTAGCAAATAATATGTCATGACAACATTTTTAAAAAAGGCTAGTCCATTTTGAATCCTTATACGATTAACCATACAATCTCGAGTTAAAAATTGTTTTGAGCTATCATTTTTGCAGTGTGGTTCTAAAATTTCGACACAGAGAGAAAGGCTATAGCTTAAATAAATCTCCCACCAAAATTATGTGTCTTTTATTTTGTTTGTTCTTGCACTATTATAATAATAAAGTTCACTTATCTTCTGAAACAGACTATAATTTATTGGTTGATGGCGTAAGGGTCGTGATAAGTTCAGCCTTTTGTTGGTTTATACTTACCTAACTTTTCTAATCCACCCTACAAAAAACTGTAACTTTTGTCTTATCAACAAATAAATTCTTGTTTAATCATCTAAAATGTGTTAAATTTTATTTTTTTATATTGATAAAGAAATCTCATTAAAAAAAGTTTTTACGTCAATACTCTGACATGACCTTTTGTTGCCATTGATGTATTTAAATATGTAGTTAAATTAAAAATACAGATTTGGCTCTCTGCGGCTGGGTATAGAAATGAATTTTTAGCCAAATATGCACAATTATTTTTGGCATCACCTCTGTGCCAACTTTGAGATACATAGATTATAACATTTTTCTTTAAGATCGAAAGTAACGAAGCTAGTTCTTAATAGTTTTTGTAGAACAAAACATAAGTAAATAAATAAGTTTTAATATGAAATTAAGTAAATATAGACCAAGATACAAAATACAAAAGAGTGCGACCGGGCCGCACGAACATGTTTAAATGTTAGAAGTTGCTTATATTTTTTTTCAAAAATAAAATATTTATTGGTTTTAGAGTTTTATCGAAAAAATAAAGTTCGCAATAAAACTTCATTACCATATGTCTATCTAAGAACTTTTGTGGTGCAAACTTTTTGAAAAATGTTTTAAAAATTAAAAATTTTAAAAACGCGAATTTATAGATATTTATTTGAACTTATCATTTCTGAAAAACCATTTAACGAGCATTTTCGAAAATATCAAATTATTAAGAAAAGGTTAAAAAATACTTTCAAAATATACAAAAAAAAAAACATTTATTAAAAACATTGGTATGTAACACAAATTGAGCTACCTTTAAGCTTATGTATGTATGTATATCAAATTTCGGAAGAATCATTTAAGACGCTTTCAAGATAGCCGAAAAAAAATTCTGTCCTATCGAGTGTAACGCGTTCTTAGCCATATTGTTAGTAAGTTATGAATTAGTGATGAGATAACAATCACGCATGACATTACGATCATGGAGAAGTCGAAACAATTGTATCAGGAAATGCAGTCTGTCTGTCTGTTCGCACCTCTAGAGCCTAAACGGATGGGTCGATTTGCTTTTAATGTGGTATTTAGTATTTATTTGGACTTCACTCGGAAAGAATTTTAAATTTTTTTCTACTCCCAAAAACAACGGTATCTGCCATAAAATTTTAAAGAGGAAAATTGATTTTCTTGAAAACGGCTGCAACGATTTTAACTAAGATTTTTCAAAATTTAGAACCGCTATTTTCAAATCAAGTTTTCTCGTAAAATATATGGGGCACATTCCTTATCTTTTTTTTTTTTTAACTTTGCTCTGCCTCTATTAAAACGCAAAACGCAAATTTCTTTGACGCAACAGAGAATTTCAATATTGAAGAAAAATATTTTAAAGACAATTTTCATACAATATTGACTTTCTTGAACAATTTTTACTTTTCAAAAATTAAAGCCAATTTGCTGAAAGTACCCCGACCCGGGGCATCTTCGGCATTTGATGGGGATCATTCGGCACTTAATTTTCTCCATAAAAAACAAGCTGTTCTGTTAAAATTCTTATTATTTTAGATTTAAGGATATAAAACATAACACAAAAATAAATTTTAATTCAATAAAGCAAAAAAAAAAATTGACGAATTCAGGTCCAAAAGTAAAAGTTTAAAAAGATCGCACGGGACAAAAAGTATGTTAAAATAATGAATAAATAAAAAATATATAAATTCATTAATTTTTAGTTGAAAATGGTGAAATCAATCCGGGTTATTATTTTAAAAATATTTGACTTTATTGTTTGTTAAGTCAAAATAAAAACTATTTTTTTCGACTTCTAGAAAAAAAAAACCATATATATAGTCAATCCTCTGAAGCTTCCTTAGAATCATTACAATTATTGGGCTCTCTGAATCGCATATGATTGTTTTAATCCGTCTCTTTTTTCGTAGTTTCGTAACATATCTATATTTAACAAAGAAAATACATTCAAAATAATGCAAATATAATGGTGGGGCACATTCGGCATCTGCTGAAAGTGACCCGACTTTAGGTGCTGAATGTTCCCCATCTTCTCAAATTTTGTTCTCCCACAAAAATTCTTGTCACTTTTAATTATAGCCTTATTTCAACTTCACATTTCACTTCACAACATAATACAACTGCTTGCCACAAAAATCTGGATTTAAAACAATGAAATTGACTCAAAAAATATCTTACTTACCTTCTGCACAAAATAGCAATGGAGAGAGCAGAAAAACAAAAGTGCACCTAACTTCTTTTACTGTATAACTGCAAATGCCAAATATTGACAATGTTCATATATTAAACAATAGATGCATTCAGCGTTATAATCGTTGCTTAATTTTAAGTGCATCCTATAAAAATCGACTTTGACGAATGTGCCCCGATAATAAATGTGCCCTAGTTTACCATACATCCGATTTAATAAAATATTGAACACAGTTATTTATAACACAATTGATATGAAATTTCAAAATTCTCAAATTTAAAGTCAAAATCCTTAGATCCGTTTTGGAGAAAGATCAGCCTTAACATATAACTCAATTCAATTTCCCCTCTACAATACCTAAAAAACTCTTTATACCAAGTTTGAAGGAATTCGGCCCACCCGTTTGGGCTGTAGGTGTCTATACATACAGACAGACAGACAGATATACAGATGGACATGATTTTTAGGCCATCTTTTTTCGTATTCGCTGTCATGGTAATGTACATTTCTAAATTATATTCTAATTCTTCATGGTAATGTCATGTTTGGTTGTACTACGTGACTTCATATTTAACTTTATTCATTATTTTATTTCATGGTTGAAGAAGAATTCAATAAGAATTCGTTGTATACAATTTGTTTTACGATTATAAGAACTATAAAAATAAAAACATACAAATAAAACGAGCAAAACAAGATGATAAGGACGTCAAACGTTAATTCAGCATACCGACCATTTATGTGTATAATGTGGGGGATGGTTTTAATAAAGCTTTATGGCACGGCGCGCGATGAAACTACTTTGAAGTCCGTTAAATTCAAATATTCCAATTAATGTTGAGATTTCTAGCAAATAATGTCAAAAGTTAATATTTGAATAAACAATTTGCTTGTTAAAAAATGTAAAGAAACCATCCCAACAACAATAACAATGAAAAATAAACATTTGTGATGTGCAAGAAACTGGCGATGATGTTGAAGAAGGTGTCACCTTGGATGATTTTTTCCTGTGATTATATGTAGATACAACTACATACACACATATATATTGTATTTGGTGTGGAGTTTGAAACATAGAGAAATAATACCGTTTGGTATAGAAAAGTATACATATACAGGGTGATTCACGAATCCCAGCAAACATTTTTCTTCACTTAAAATGAAGGTTCACTTTATGTTCAGCAAAAATGAAGAATCAAAATTGTATTCGAATTAAAAAGAGATCTACATTAGATTTTCATTCACATATATGAACAAAAATGATTGTGATCAAGAAATATACAAAAATCTAATAAATCTATCAAAATTTCCTTCACTCTTATGAATAAAAGTGAATGTTAACATACAATTGTAAAGAAAAAGCGCTTAAGTACATTCATTTTGGTGAATGTTTCTCTAATCATTTATATATCATTTTCAAAGATTCATATATGAATGCCCATTTCTCAGGAGATTTGATTGGAATTGAATCGTTAGTGAATTCATATCTGAAGGTTTTCTTCATTTAAATGAATCATAATGATTCATTTTTGAAGGAAAATGTTTGCTGGGATGTTGTGCCAAAAAGCTAGAACGTGTAGGTTGGGTTGAGACAAGAACAAAAACGTATGGAAAGGGGGGGGGGGTCTATTCCCCGCCGTAAATAATGTTTTTGTGAAGAAGCAGGTTCGGTTATTTTTGAATACCTTGGCAACAAAAAGTCATAGAGCCATACGGTTTTCAGTGTTGGACTTAAAATTAATGAGAGCATTGAATTCTGAGAACGAAAATAATATTTAATAACGTAAAATTTTGAAAAAAATAGTTTTAAAATTTTTTTCAAATTGTTGAGTTTGAAAATAAATATTTTGAAAACGATTCAATAGAATAACTTCATTTAAAATTACAATAAAATAATAAGTTTTTTGCTATACAAAAAGGTAAAGCATGACATTGTAGGATTTACCGTTGTTTTAAAATAATTTGTTTTCAAATTTAAGTCATGTTTTTAGAAAATTGCCCCTCCCGGCTAAATGGAGGGGAATAGACCCCCCTCCCATACGATTTTTTTCTTGTCTCAACCTAACCTACACGCTCTAGCTTTTTGGCATAACATTCGTGAATCACCCTGTATATTCTGACTCAGAATCAAAAGCCTAGGCGATTTAGCCATGTCTATCCGTCCGTCCGTATGTATACTCTCTAGAGATCACACTTTTTGAGCTAGAAAACTGAAATTTTATGTATAATCTTTGGTTCAAGAGTAAGGATAGGCCGGTAAAATCTGCCCACAAACACGCTCAAAAAAGTCACAATCGCCATTTTTGTTAAACAACCTAAATACCTATGGCAAAATTAAATTATTTTTTTTTTGCACAGTTACTATAAAAGCACAACGCTGACGCAAGCCTTAGGTGGGTCTTCTATCAATTGAATACAAAAACAAATATTTCAGTGAGGGCGTGGCTGACGTCCACTTTTCATAAAAAACATTAAAATATTGTTTTTATAAAATAACAATTGTGGGGAAAACTTTGTATACCAATGTGCAAATGTCCACCCTAGCGGCAATTTTATGTAATTCTATTAGCTCAACACGAGTTGACATTTATTGAAAAAACAAACCAAGTAGGTATGTTGTTTCCCACCATTTCGAGATAAGTTGTGTGGAAAGATCTGAGAATTAGAAGATTTAGGGTGTAATCACACCTTTAGCACTGCACTCTACCTAAATGGAAAAGTCGAAGTATGATAAAAATAACGTACCTATAGCTAAACGCTCCTATCTTCCATGGAGCTATGGCGGCCGATACTTCCGGCATTTTCGTTTCTCTTTCCACGATATATGATTCGTTCTCAAACTGACGCTTTGGTTGTCTCTTTCCTCCAGTACTTCTAAAATTTCTCGAATGTGCAAAAAGTAATAGAGCGAGAGCGAGACGTCTGCCAAAATCTTAGCAAAATAATCCGTACACACTGTGTCTCCTGAAATGGCATGCCAGTACGGGATACGTTTTTGGTCAGCCAAGATAAAATGTTCACTACTTCAGTGCATGAAACTTTATAATAACATTATTATTCTCGAACTCAGTTCTGCCGGTAAGCTACAGATAAGTAAGAATTCAATTAGTGTTTGTTCAGTTATGCCTATCACCAGGAGAAAACTCAAATGTCACCATTGTATATGAAATCTATAGTAGTCTGGGGAACGAGTATGAGATAACGGGGTTTGGAGACACATAGATGTCGCTGATAATTATCACATATTTAAACCTTTCCACCTACATTTTCTCTCCAAAACGAGAAATTTGGAAAAAGGTTTGGAGGCTCACGGTGTCGCCACAGTCGATCCTTCTATCCATATTACTATAGATTTCATATACAATGATGTCACTTAAGAAATAATTTTAGTGGAGTTATTGGTTCATCACATCAGAAAAAGCAAAACGTCATATATATGGTCCAAATAGGGGTAGTATATATAAACGTCAAAAACTGATCGGTTTTCCATGAGAAACATGAACAGAAAATGATAACGCACCGATCGAACAAAAAAAACTCCTTAAACTTCTGGAAAATCAAAACAAGAAACCATGTTTATGATTCTTCACCTTGAACCTAGAAATAAACAGAAAAACCCAAAATATAACTCAAAACAATTCAGTTGACAACGTTTCCATATTATTGATTACTAATTCAGACATAGTCTACATGCAAGTAAAGATTAAGTTACATTACGTATCTAAAAAGAAGCACTACTCTAGGAACATATCCCTAAAGAGAAACAAGAAATGATCTAGTACAGGCAGAAGGAAAAAGAGTTTCCTTATATGCCCGCGGCCATACATAGGTAATGGCGTGGGTGACGATTTTTGCATCATTTTTGATCGGTAGTGAATTTACTCCCAACGTTTATTTTTAACTTCTTTTAAGAAGGAACAAGGAAAGGTATTGCTGAAAGCAATTACCAAAAAAATCTTGATTTCCCTCAGAAGAGGTAAGCATAGTTTTTTTTTTATTTTGGTCGGCATTACTATAGGATTTATGGGTGCGACATTATTCTTTTTCACGTGTTTCCTCATTCATATTTGGAAGATTAGTAGTTTAATGGCATTTTATCCATTTTTACTAGGGTTCCAGTGTAAGCTGGATTCTTTTATTGATTTGACCCGTAAGGATGTCCTCCAATGTGATGGAAAGAATCTTTTTTATATCCACCGGGATATTGATGTTATTCCAATAATTGGAACAGCTTATCCATCATGAAGGCTGTAGAAGATTTTCATTATAACACTCATAACTCATAAGATAGAATAATAATCGCCAAAGATTGATTGGAGCAACGTGGGAATTTATTCATCGTTCCGAGTAGTGTCACGCACGTAATTTTTGACACGGACGACCTGTCTTAAGTTCGCATAATTGAGCCCCCGAATACCCTGCGAGCGGAAGCGCTTTACTTCGCAATAAAAAAAAGTATACCCCGTCCGTAACTATATCAGTATACAGGTAATTTTTGGTTTTTTGTTTATATACGAAGACGAAAGAAGTGGTCCTTGGAATCCTGGCGCCAAAGAACGCCCATCCACGAGACGCTGCTTAGGCAAGGAATTCACTTGCAACATTATTGGTGTTCATACACTGACGCCCGACGTTGAAGCGCCCACGGACGGTGGTGTCGCGCGTTATTATTTATGCCCCTTCAGGCATTACATCCATTTTGTCCATATATGCATGTGTATCCTTAGCTATTAAGTTATTTTTTTTGGTGTTGCCTCATATTTGCTTCAAACATTAAAAGATTAAGAGTGATTCATGAGAGTTTATACTAACCTTTATTAATATATACATAAACAATTGCAGTGTGACTACCAAAGAGTCAAGTTAAAGATACTTTTTTGTTAAACTCATTTGATCGATTTTGGGAAATAGTTTATTCGAGATTCACTTCACTTAAATTCATCTATCCGACAAACAATTTATAATCTATTCACGGTCGCGGTTCGGGTATAATCATATTATTTGATTCGTAACGCGGAATTTCGCCGATTCTGAGTGAGAATATTCCTGACACGAAGTCGTTTAATTTTTCCTTGGAAACTAGTGAAACTACTCACTTCGATACTGTGCGTACCGTCTATTTACACTACCATTTCAAGGTATTTCTTCGGACATTTATAGCACTTTCTATTGGTTTCACTCGGGGGACCATTCATTTTGAAAACCAATTTAACAAGCAAAATCGCTTCTGTTAAATTTTAACACAATGTAGTATTCGCAGGTGTGCGTCGCTTGATTCGCGGTGTAAAGGGATTTTTATTGTTATCCCGTATTAAATACCACTCACTTATCTTCGTTGCTGATCTTCGATGTCTTCATCATCAGATTTGGATTCAAAAATATGTCACATTTATTGACATTACCAAAACTTTCGGCATTGCTGAATGCGAATAGATATTTCCCCAATGATTATTCTATGGGTGACATTTGAGTAATATTTGTATTTGTGCTTCTAGGGTGTATTCTCACAGCGTCTGGTTCCAGCAGTGCACTCCTGAGATCAAACCGTCTGATTCATAATAATAATTACCTTACTTGATTCTATTGCTTTAAAACTATATTGATATTAAACTATATTTAATAACTTTATTAAATCATACATATACTTTTTGCTATCTATCTATTCCCTGAAGTCTCCTTCAAATCATATAACCTTTGGGCCTACGTTACGTCACATTGTTCGTCTTTTCGTGTTAACTTAAGATTAAAATTATCTTTTTACACTCGGATACCAAATTTCTTAATACCGAGCAGGTAAAAAATATTCACATAAAAAATTATAAACTTTTTTGTTAACACCACGCGGGAGTGAAGCGAGTCTGGGCAACAATACAAAGTCGTTCGTTTCTTCCATTTCGATTTTTGCTAGAGGTAATAAGATCCTCTCGCCAACAATTAAAAAGTTAAACTATATTTAATATATATATTAAATCATACATATACTTTTTGCTATCTATCTATTCTCTGAAGTCTCCTTCAAATCATATAACCCTTGGGTTTACGTTACGTCACATTGTTCGTCTTTTCGTGTTTACTTAAGATTAAAACTATCTTTTTACACTCGGATACCAAATTTCTTAATACCGAGCAGGTAAAGAATATTCACATAAAAAATTATAAACTTTTTTGTTAACACCACTCGGGAGTGAAGCGAGTCTGTTCAACGATACAAATTCGTTTGTTTCTTCCATTTCGATTTTTGCTAGAGGTAATAAGATCCTCTCGTCAACAATTAAAAAGTTACTTAAGATTCTTTTCCGAAAGATGTTATCATTTTCGTGATCTTTGGTAGAAGAAAATAATTTTTTTTGAATGCCAATCTTTGATTAATATTAAAATATATGTTTTTTCTTGAATTTAAAGAATTTTGATATATGAAAAGAAAGATTTTTGAAACTCTTTTCTATTTAAAATGATACTAATGACACTTCTATTGAAAGTGTTATTTTATTTGAATAAGATATTTAGATATACAAAATATATACTAGAAGATTTAAGATTATATGGAACCAAACCCAATTAATAAATAAGATTTTTTATAATGTTTTAGAAATAAATCATCAGTTTTTTTTATGTTTTGGACTAGAAATAACTTTATCAGAAGTTGGAAATTTACAGCTATGCTGAATTCAGAGTAAGTTTTAAAGGAGAGTGGACAGCTCTTGTATAAGATGGAGGTAATAACAACATGGTAAGGTCGGTTAGGGTTGTTAATCAGATTTAACTACATATTTTTTACGTTAAAACAATTCTAGGATTCACGAGCTTTATTTTGATACCAATAAAGGCCCAGTTCTGTTTATTAAATCGTCTTAAAATCAGATATCAATATTTTCACGGATGCATTTCAATGATAGCTATAACTTGATCCTTAGTGCCTTACATTTTTGCTTACAAATTTTTAGGACACGCCCACTTTTAAGTGGCGTTTCCGTCAAGTCTTAATATGCATTCATTTTTTAATGTGTTTTAACTATCGGTCGAAGTTTTGAAGTAAGAAGATGAACACTTGGTTTTGTATTCCTTGGTTACGTAGCAGAATGTGGTTTGAAAATTGTTTGAATACACCCATAATCGCTATTTCCATTCAAAATCTAATTTTAAAAAGTTTAAGTTTTGTCTTGTTTTGTTCAAATCAATCTGCAAACATAAAATTGAATGTCACTGAGCTCATAGTAATTGCCCTGACAGTAAAAAGTCTCAACTTTGGCCGTGGAACACGCCTTTTTTTACTGCGCCAGCAGTTATTGAACATCGGCCCCACAAAATCAATATTTTATTGATTTTTGTCTTTTCTGCTACAGAAGAATTTTGTTTCTGAAACTAAAACAGCGGCTGGCTACGTTAGGTGAACGCATACACACGCAAAAATATAGGGAATTTGGTATCCAACAGTTCGTTGAAAACGCACTGCAGCTCTCGCTAATGTTTTTTAATGTAAGCTTCAAACGAAGTTTCTTCCTTATTTTTTTTTTTAAATGGGTCAGGTTATGCCAATATAAAACTCATATCCTCGTTAAATAATGTCAAACTTGGAGGAAGATCCCTACTGTAAAACAATTTTGTTCTTCAAATAATTCCATAAATCATATTTCCAATTCATAAAATCTTATGAAGTGGTGCATGGTACTTGAAAAACATTCATCTGAGGTGCTCCTGTTAGGCTAGGATATAGGAAAAGTACAAACACATTTCCGCATTCTTAATTTCCATCCAAAAGTTAATTCAAACAATTCAAATTTATTCAATAAAGTAAAAAAATTTCTATTTTGTTGAAACAAAGAATCTTCTAAATCAAATGAATCGAAAAGCTTGCTCTTCTATATTCCTGCCATCAGCCCTAAACCGAGGATAATGTCTCCTTTTATTTTAATCTTCTTTCTTAAGTTTTCGGAATGTCGATTTTTTCAAACCATCAAAAGAAGACACATTTTTTAATATTTATTTTGATCTCTTTATTTGTATGTATATATTCCGTACAAAATTATAAATAAGAAATTTCTCATACAGAGCATTTCATGCCAAAATATTTTGACAAGAGTAATAAAGCAGTATCGAAATATTAATATGTATATAAAGAAAGTCCATTTTGCATAAATTGTAATCTTACAAGTTGATTATTTTGTTCAGTTTTTTTTAATATTTGTTTGTAATTCCTTAAAAGCTGTAGAATTATTTTTCCATTGCAACATACTCTCCCCTGATTCTTTGTCTTTAAACGCCACACACACAAATTATGTACGCTTTGCGTTCCTTATAAATTGACTAGCGAAATAAAGTAATTTCGAAATATTGGCCCATGTGAATAAACAAATTTAGTAGATTATAATCGTTAATGTTTGTGCTAATGAACATAAATTATAAATGAGATAAGAAAAAAAGCTGGAAAAGGTTTTGTCTCCGCATTTTTTTATAAGGAAAGATTTTTAATTACATTATATTATGTCGCTTGCATCAAATAGACTACAATATAATGTTTTGTCGTCAAAGCTTTGCACATACAAATACATATTTCGGTTATACCCTCCCAAAATTTGCTTTCGGCTCTTAGACTACATGTATTGGAAAACCAAATTGAATCGTTTTAATTTTTTTTAATTTGTTGTTTAAATTGATAAAGGAACGGAAACAGCAGTCCAAGTTATGTAAAACTGAAAATGTTGATCTTTTTGATAATCCTCGAAAACTATTATGTTTTGAGGTGTTGATTCTATTTAATTTTTAAACATGATGTTTTTCTGTTTACATTCTTTTAATTCACATGGCCCAGTATTTCTGGTTAATTTTTTTGTTTTGATTTGTTTAAAAATTTTCTTTGATTTTTTTTAATAGTATGTTAGTTGTTTCTTATTATTTAAAAAAATATTTATTTTAGGCACTCAAATTCTGTATTTTACTCTTCTCTTCAAAAAAATGTATATCGAATCATTCGTAGGCAAATCATCTCAAGATTCATACACAATATTGTTGTATGTTTATGTATTTGAATTTTTTGTTTAGGATGTTTTGCTGGAAGCAGCTCGTTTTACAAATGTATTTAAATTACAATATATTGGTTTAGTAAGTGGTATATATGTATAGATTTATAAGAAGTGTGTTAATGAGTTACTCAAAAAAATAATAAAGCTGAGATTCAAGAGCAAATTAAAAGTAATAAAGTTCACTTGGACGGAAAGCCAAAATAAAAATCAAACTGTTTTTATTTAAATTTAAGTTAAAGAAAATATTACAAGAAAAAACAAGAAGTCTCATAAAATGCACAAAAAAATGTATTAGTATAAAAAAATATGTTTTCTATTTTTCATAAAAATATAATATGTATAAATATTTGTGTAAAATAAAAAAAAATGTGATGACAATTCCGATCACAGCACCCATTCTTGAAAAAATAATTATAAGAAGCACTGACAATAACGTTCTTTTTTCACATTTTGTCTAGTTAGCTATTTGTTTATTTTACAAAAATGAAAAATAACTTTTAATTAATTAAACACGTCTTTTGTGCGTTTTTTTTTTTTTAGTTTTTCGCTTGTTTAGCTTGCGATTTTTGTATTGTATTTTTGTGTTTTTGTAAATGTTTTGACATGAAATTCGATAGCACTTTAGAAATTAGTTGGTGGAGCACTTGGATTGAACTGGAACGTTGGATACCTTGGAGCAAAATTAGTATCCAACAGTTGAGTGTGTTCGGAATCTTCTTTGTTTTGTAGTGTAGTTGCCTTAAATTGACTCTCAGAAAATTGTGGCGGAGCTGAAAAAATAAATACCAAAATTAAAACCAAGTCATAAAAGTTTAAGCTGATGTTTAATGTCTTTTTTGTTTCTTTAAAAGGGTTTATATTTTATTTTGCTTGAAAACTTTGATAAGAGGAGATTCGAGGCGGCAATGATTTGAAGAGTACTGATAGCACGTCATGGAAAAACTTAAAACTTAAAATCACTTCATAAACAACAAGTTTCTGGAGAAAAGACGGATAAGAATAAGGTTTATTTTTAACCAAGATGGTAATTTTTTTAAGCCTAGCGCAAACTTTCATTGACAATTACAACATTACCCAATTCACAGAGTACTGTATAACATACATTTTTTGTTATTATTATTTTATCATCACCCTAAACGACAGTGTTGCTCCACTAAACGGAAATTTTCAATAGCTCGAACTGAGGAGAAGTTGGGGACAAAGGTAAGGCTAGTTTCAGGTGATTGTAGCTAGAAAGGGGTATAAGTTGGCACATTTAGTCTAAAAGAGGACCGTTGTGATACTGATATTGATTTTAGGTGGTATTCCTTAAAAACTTAGAACCAATTTGACCTTCTTACAAAGCTTTTCTTTTATCAGATAGCAGATACCGCTTTGTGTGACTTGTCGGAGGACCAGATTGCCAACGCCGCAAGATGAACATCCAATGAAATTGTCGAAAAAGAAAGGAACAACAACCATCAATTAATGGATGTACGTACATGGTATTTCATTGTTCGATGCAAATGGTTAGGAAAATTTTTAATGGAGATATTTTAAGAAATACATTTTGCCATTTAAATTTTTGACTAGAATTTTTTTTTTTAAACATGCTCAAAAAATATTTCCCTAATTATTGTCAATTAGTAACACTCTAACTATGGTACTAACTGTTAGCACCATGTAATTTCCATTGCTGCAATGATCCCTGAGTTAAATAAGATGGACCGATCCACAAAAACCCTGAGTAGCGACAGTAACTCAAACAGCAATCCCTTAAGAGTGTACGTCACTAGGCCTTGGTTTCCCGGAACTGTTCGTGTCCCAAAAAATGCATTATTTGTTTGATCCATCATTATATACATAACTTTTTTCAGAAACTTGTAGTCAACATTCTTTAGCAAATTAATTGTAGAATGGAGTATACGTTCAAAAGTTATAATAGGATAATGCGTTGACCATGTCAACACCCTCCGCGTAATTTTCGAAGAATCAAATGAGCACCAATGACCACTTTACTATTTTGAGAGGCTTTTGACCGAGCTTACCAAGGAAGCATAATGGAGAGTTCTTCTTCATAGAGGAATTCCCAAAAAATCTATCTATCTATATATAAATAAAATTCAAAATTTTTGTGTGTTTACGCTATAGTCTCGAAAACTATGCACACAACCCTTAAGTGCTGAAAGTAATTTATTCTAAAAGTCATAAGGAAGGTTTATAGAGCGGTCCCCCTGCCGATAGACGACGCTGGTATTTTATCATCGCGTGGAATTTTACGTTTATATAAGAAAAAAAAACAGGAATTAATTTTTGTATAAACATACGAGTAAATGAAATAATAAGAAGAAAAATCGAGAAAGGGCGTAACAACGTACGCGTAGGGCTAGTATATTATAAAGGTAAAGGAGACTCTCCAGCTGCGCGGGGCGTATTGATGTATAAATGTTTCCCAATGAGTTTTTTATAGCCTCTATAAAAGCAACAATGATCTGATTCAAAATATTGATTAAAAGAACACGTAGTGTTTCGGCTCCGGAGAACGCTTGGTCTAGAATCAATGTCTAGTGTCGGAAAAAGTTGTAAAGGGGGAATTAAGCTTATCACTAGTTTACGCCTTTATTAAGCGGAAATTAAACATGACGAAGACTCGTCTTAAAACATAATTTTTGGTCATGTCCTGATTAAAAAACTGTTAAAAGATGGTCATTTGTATAACGCATAAATAATGATTTTGACGAATAAAGAACCAAACCGTTCTCTTGAAAATAATGTAGCTCAGTAAAGCAGAACATTATCTGCATAAAGCGGTAGCATTAAATATAAGCTGCTATATGATAGTCAAAAACATAAAACTTAATCGAACTAAGATTTAATTCTTTTGGAGCACCCAGCTTCACTGGTAGAAGTGCTAAAAAGGAACATCTGTTTGAAGGCTGTCGCTAATAAAACTCATTTGTCGTTTTTCTGTCGTTTTCCAAAATAAATCAACCGCAACAAAGAAAATTATGGTAAACCTTGGCAAAATTTATCATCAAGCAAACGGAGTTACATGTCCTTTTTTAAAACTGTTTTTTATGTCTTTGTATATAATGAGAATGACCATACTAATGCTGTAGCTGTGGAGTTTTTAATGAAATTGACCATCGCAAAGTAAATTTTGACAAGATTGATAACTACTTTGAAAGGCAAAATTAGTTTTATAAAACCAACAAGGTAAGACATCCCCAACTTAGAATTTGATTTGTATCTAGGTCATACGAGTTGATTTCTATCCCAATTAATTCTTCCACTTCAAAGCCTCCGATTTTATAGTAGTAACGAAGCTGCAACATACATTAAATATATTTAATAATCGTACTCCAATCGTTTTTTGTTCTAAAATAATTTACACTTCTTTGTAATTGCTAAGTGCATTTGGGCAGTATGCAGCATTCAGGAAGTTAGTTATTTATAAATCTAAATTGGCTTTGAAAACAATTGCACATTACGAACAGCAACAATTGTCATCAGTATTTAATTCCAGTTGTGTGATAAAAACTCACATGAAGTTGAATACATCATATAAGCAAAAATTATTTGCCTTCCAAATTTGTCAATGATTATTAAATAATGTGTGCTCACTTATTTCAATTGAATTGCTAATTGAGTCATTTCATATGACTTGTAGTTTCCTTTCGATTAAACCCACAATGGGAAGAATTTGATTTGATTACTTAATAATATTCTGTGGGATAGAAGTCATGTCAAACCCTGCTGTTGCCTTTGCAACCAAGAAAATGTGTGTATATATGAAACTTACGAATATTAGGATAGAGTTGTCCTCCTGCACTATCAGCCATATTCCAGCCCAAAGCACCACCAGCACCATTTGGAGGGCTAGCTGGGCTAACTGGTTGTGTTGGAGCCATTGATGGGTCTTCTGGGGCTGGAACATCAGTATAAGGTGCCGGTGATTTAAAGGAAGCCAATGGAATTGTTCCCAAGGTAATTGGAATATTTCCTGTAAGATTTCTATGCGGTCCACTCACATCAACCTCAACCTGTAGTAAAAAAAATAAAAGCCCATTTTTAATAATAAAAACTAGCATTTTCTTGAAAAAAAAATTACATGTAACTGATAGTCCAAGTCGATGATACCACAATTTAACAAACTTGATGGAGGCAACGGTGGAATTTCCAATTGTTGAGTCCATGTTCTTGACTCAGAGGCACTTACTGGGCCCACACTCAGTTCGGATATTGTAATCTTATCCTTTTTCGTTTCACGTCTTGGTTGAGTTGTATGGAAAGCAACTACTTTGCGAAGGATAAACTTGACCAAGGTGATACCAACATTGCTGGCATTATCACACTCGCATGTAATTGGTATTATTTGACCAGATACAAAACCTGTCACTGGAAGATTGACAACGACTGCAAGTGGACCTGAACGGCAACAAAAACAGCAAAATGATTTTTCCAATTCCAACTTGAAAGGTTCCTAATAAAAATCAAAGTAATTAAATAGATCTTTTTTAGAAAGCATGCAGATTTAAATTTACTTTAACCCTAGGATTGAGATTCAAATCAATAGGCGAGACAACAGTAAATGCCATTTTCACATCCTGATCGAATTTCCATGGACGATCAAGAGTTATTTTAATTGTATAACGCACATGGCCAAACTCCCCCTCGAAAGAGGATGGCAGAGTTGGTGGCAAGGCGCATGTGAATGGATAATTGTGAGTACCGCTTGGAAGTTCAGTTTCCGAACCTGGGGACAAAAAATAGTTTTTTTTTTAAATACTTTTCTAATGTGGAAGAAAGCAAAAGCAATACTTACTGTTCTTTCCTCCCAAAAGATAATACTGTATTTGAAAGTATTCTTCATGGCCAGTTAAATTTTCGGTTTCTTCTTCATCTTTGCCCTCGCTATTTGTGACACGTTTCGACTCCGACCATTCGGTATTGGCTTCTCCGAGGAAACGAATGATTATTCCTTAAAGTTGGGAACAACAATTTAGTTTAAGAATTTGTTTCATTTTTAACTACTAAGCTCCTTCTTTTAGTTATTTAGCTAAGAACAACAGATAAGTATTGGGTAGCTATCCATAATTTATTTTAATAGAGACCACTAACAACAAAGTCTCTTGAAATCAGTAATAACTGGTTTATCCAGTTTTCTTTTATCAAAATATTTTATCAAAACACCTATTTAAAAATATTTATCTTTTCTGGTTATAACTCATCATTATCAAGTCCTCAAGACCAATTAGGATAATAAGATGCCATCAAATGCCCTCCATCCTTCAGCATCTGTAAATAATACCTCAATTGTGACCACATATGTCTATTGGTGCGTGCTTTTGCTAGGACTCTTCATGTTGTCTTTGGGCTCCCCCCTCCCGTTGTTTAATAACTAAGGATTCAATTCAAAGACCTTCCTGTTTTTTTTAGTAATTTAGAAGTTATTAATACCCTTAACATAAATAAACACAGTGCGAGCGTTTAAGATAGTTGGATAGGAAACCAAAAAAGGCCGCTGTGCACATTGGATTTGAATGTCTGTAAATCACAATTGGAGTTGAAATCGAGCCATTCATTTAGTGTGGCTGAAATTTGAGTCTCTATAATTAACAGAACGTCCGAAGTTAGCCTCGTATGTAAATGATGGCCATCCCTAGCGATACGAGTATTACGAGGAAATTGTTGGAGGGGAGGAATGCATCTGGTATTCGGTATCGTTGTTTGGCTTTCTCTGTGGGTGACCAGTCCATTGCCATTTTCGCTTCTAAATATCTATATCCAGATGAACTTTGTAGATATTACGAAGACAGTGATTCCTAAAATCACGAGATATTTGACGAAGAAGTAAAGATTGAACCTAGAGTGAAACGACATTTGAAAATTGAAGAACCAGTAAAGCAACGTTTTTAATAACATTTGATTGACACACCACGTTTGACACCCACTTGTGTGTACATTATTATCGGCATGATCTTTGGATCAAGCTTTTTATATTTGTACCCTGCCATTCATCTATATCAACGACTATTGTTGATGCATTTCCACTTTTTCTATGAATTTATTATACTTTAGAAATGTTTCCCAAAGACATATTTAAATCATGTAATCTCTGGAAATTCAAGGATTCATATTCCTTTTTTTGATTTACTACTGCATGTATCATCCTAATCCAGTGTAAGTCTCATGATTGCCTTTATCAGGGTTTTCGATTACTATACTTAGTGGAGACAGGTTGTGTATGACCTCTATTGCTCTCATTGCTTTGGTTATATATGTACATGATAGTCTTTGCATGTCCTCTTTTCCGAGTATTTTTCTAGTTAGCGGTAGTCCTGTGCGTTTATGCCAAACTTCAACTTAACGGTCCATCATTCATCGGTGTAGGGGTCAATCAGTTCACTTGCGAAAGGGTTCAGACGTTCATAAAGAATGGCCGACAAGATTTTATAGGCGACATTTAGGAGCCTTATACCTCTGTAGTTGTCACAGTTTGGAGTATCTCCTTTCTTGTGGATAGGGCACACGCTGAGGTTCCATTCGTCAGGCATACTTTCATCCGACCAGATTGTACAGATGAGTTGGTGTATGCTCCTCACCAAGTCATCTTACGCTGCTTTGAAGAGTTCAGCCGTAAGGCCATCCGCTGCAGCAGCCTTGTTGGACTTTTCTTTTGATATTGCTACCCGAACTTCTTCTTGGTCGGGTCGACGGAGGTTTGGTTCATCATCGTCCAAATCGAATGAACCATTCTGCCTGAAAGGATTAGTTGGCTGTCTTCGCCGTTTAACAGTCTGCAGAAGTGTTCTTTCCAAATTCTCTGCACCGACTGCGTATCTACTACGACATTCCCACCCTCGTCAGGCTTCCGCTCGGGCTTTGTAACCCTCGGACGTATGTTTTACCTTTTGGTAGAATTTTCGAACATTGCTTCTGCCGTAGCACCCCTCAATACATTCAACCATTCGGGTTTTCAGATCTCTTTTTCTTTCTGAAAAGCTGATGATTCTGGCCTGCAGAACTGACAGATAAGCTTCGTCATTGTATATATTAAACTATAGTATTACCACTTGAGGTGCGCCATCTATCGACGGAAAACTAAGCTCTTGATTTTAGAGGTTTTGTCTAGATTACCATGGGAAGCAACAACAATTTTTTTTACGTCCCACCATTTTAATAGTTGTTTTGTTTCCCATGGTAATCTAGACAAAAACTGCTAAAATCAAGAGCTTAGTTTTCCGTCGATAGATGGCACACCTCAAGTGGTAGTACTATAGCTTATATATACAATGACTTCGTTTTTGGCAGTGTGTGCGAGCCTGCACTCATCATCGAACCAGGAGTTTCGTTGTGGTCGCCTAATCAAACCCTAAACGTCAGTTGCTGCATTTTTGATCGCCACAGGGCCCCTGGGTTGGGTGCAGGCGGCGGGCTTGTCGAGAGATAAGGGGAGACATGGTTGGCAAAGGTTGTGGCGGTCTTTTGCTATTGCAGCTTCGCGGTCCTGCGGTCTGGCGGAGATCCGCATTCACACTTAAACTACAAGGTAGTGGTCCGAGTCTATGTTGGCCCCTCGAAAAATGCGGACGTCCATGACACTGGAGGCATGTCTGCTATCAATCGCAATGTGATCAATTTGGTTGACGGTATTTTGATCAGGAGACCGCCAGGTCCCTTTGTGTATATTGAGGTGTGGAAAGTATGTGCTAGCTAAGATGACACTTCGCCCCGCAGTAAAGTCGATTAGCCTGTGTCCGTTACCGGAAGTGTTGTCGTGCAGGCTATGCTTTCCGACGGTCGAGCCAAAGCTACCCTCCTTTCTTTTACTATGGTGAATTTGGTTGTTTATATTAAGGTAATCCCACTGTAAGACACTATTTCTCTCTAGTTGATAGCCCTCTTTGGAATATGTCAAATAAACCCTATTTCAAACTTTCTAAAGGTCATTTTATGTGTTTTAAACAAAACTCAGACATGAATGTCGTGTAAAATATTGTGATTGAAACACATTTCCTCTCAAGAACTTATCGAATACTCTTTCTATGTCTCAGAAATTCCAAATCTCTTTTGCGTTTAAACTCAGGAGCTCTTTTCCTAAACTGTTATACAGTTTTACCGATCCCATTTAGACTATATTCCCTAAAGAGAAGAAGTTTTTGTCTTTATTTTTACAATTTGGAAGAGCTTATGGCTGGTTTTGAATTGCTAGGCTTATCTAAAAATAGGAATATAATCACTTTTAAAACTATAGTGTGACGACAGAGCAACCTATAACGCCCTAAGCATTAAAACTCCGAAGCAATGTCTATTGATTCCCTTTCAAGAGTTGAACTTTTTTTCTTGTTTTTATTTTCAGTTCAATAAAACCTATTGACTCAGTGATTAATCTTGCGGCAGTGATATCAGTTTTGTTTTTGTATACACTGCATCAACATGACTAATTTGCATTGAAAAAAAAAATATTATTTGCTCAGAGATGCCTACTAAGCAGAAGCAGTCTATAAAAAACACAATGAATATAGCAAATTGAATTATGTATGATGTCATTGATCGTGGGGCTGAGGCAAATATTTTCTTCCACAACCGCCTAGCCTAGCCTTGGTTTAATAGACAGAAAATAGACGGAAAAATGATTTGATGAAAAAGTAGACAGGGCACTTCTTTAAGTGGCGCCGCACCGGGCCGGGCTATAGGACGGCACATTGAAGTGACTATTGTTTATCTCAAACTGACACAGTCCTCTTCGAATATCATAGCTTAAGAATTTTTCGCAATAGGGGAGCGGGAGACGACCAGACAAATAGAATGCTCTCAATAGTTTATGGCATTCCTGAAATTTTTGTTAAACGCAACGAGTTTGGGGGAAATATTTCTTGTTTTTGAGATGAAGATTGCATTGTTGGCGTTTTTCTCGTCCCCGATTGTGAACAATAATTGAGGATTTCAACTAGAGTAGTCTAAAATAAAACAATTTTCTCTGCCGTGGCCGCTCCACATCCGCCACCACCCTTTTCCTGTATTTTTTTTTTCACAGACAAGACAATCTAGTCATTCTGATGGTGATTCCATCCATACCACCACCCGCAATCAGGCTATCTCTGTTGCTGCTTCGAGAATAAACGCAGAGAATTTAATTTTTTTTTTTATCTTACCTCTGACTTTCTTCGGCGAATCGAATGTTAAATTAACTTGTCCATTGACAGTCTGGCCAGCATAGTATGTGTTCCATGGATTGTCCAATTGAATTTCACACCCTTTAAGACCCATTGTTTTTCAAGTTTAATGTTTTTATTGGTTACAAAAAATGTATTCAAGGCTTTCTTTGAATGTTGAATAAAAAATTTCTGTTGTCTGTGAAATTGGGGAGACGACAGAAAAAAAATATGCACTACCAGAGCATACACAAATATACAACACACCCAGAAGAAATTTTGGAAGAGATCAGATAGGTAAGCGAGGATGAGTACCAGTTTGACGTTTGGAATCAACGCTCAGCGTCGCAAGGTTGTAATGGAGTAGTTCAGCGAGTGAAAATGGACCAACGCACTTTTAGCTTTTTTAAATATGATTGGCTGTGTCTATCAGCACGCAAGAACCAATATCGATATACCCATAAAACAGAAGAGTCTCCTGTGGTGTGGCATTTCAGATGGTTGTTGTGTCAAAAATAAGTGTTAAAGTGTCATGTTAGAGATTGTTAGGATTATTACTATTTCAATTAAAAACGATAAAAATGTTGATCTGTCAAACGAAATTTAATGGTAAAACGAAATAAAACGCTTAAAAAAACAGTGCAATAAGAAGTCACCTTAAATTATACTCAAATTACTTTTTTACCATTCACCCTAATAAGGCAAAAACCGAAATGTCGCACAAACATTTGACCTTTATCTAATCGAACCGGTGTATAATCCATTTTAAATTCATTTTATTTGAAATTATAAAAATACAAAAGTCGAATTGAAAATTCAAGCAACTCTTTGGTACTTTTGACAGATCAACATTCTCAACACAATGTCGTGAAGATGAGTTGGATATTGTTATAGATTTTAATTAACTTTATGGTGCATAAAAGAACGAGGCAAATGTAACATATTGTCGCAATTTCGGAATTTGAGAACGACAAAAGTTGAATATCATTGACAGTATATAGTCAATAAAATCGATTAAACAAACACACTAATGATGATGTCGTAATGAGATGAAACGCGTCCATAAAAATTAATTGAAAAAAACTGTCATATATGTGGATATCAAACAAAGTGTTTTACTTAACATAATGCTTTCATCATATGCAGAAACATGTAAATTCTTTATGGTGGATTTATATTGTTCTGCATCTTGATTTCTGCATAAAAAATACAAATATGATACTAAGTTTTTATTATGTGGGCCTTACACCACGCAATATTATTGCTCAAGATATTAATCAAAAATATTGCGTGAAAATGCGTCGCCCTTACACGATGCAATATTATTGCAAAACATTATTGCTTGCTTTCCTACAGTTTGCCTGACGACGCAGTATGCTGCCCAAAATATTGAAGAAGGTCCAAGAAATATTAAAATTTGTTAACATTCCACAATATATTGGGCAAACCGAAATTACTGCGCAGTAAAGCCCTTACACGTTCAATATTACTGCGCAATACCAAGTAGTGCAATAATATTGCGTGGTGTAAGACATTAGGCATTAGGGTAAAAAAGGTGATTTCGTAGAAAATTTCCAAATTTGACTGCACTTCCCATACAAAATAAAAATTTTTTTTTTGATTTTTATGATAATCAAGGTTGCAAACTATGTGAAAAGGAATTAAACGCAACTAAATTGAAAACTATTGAGCAAATATTTTCTAAAATGTCAACTTGAAACAAAATCCAAGGTAACGGCAAAGCTAGAAGAAAAAATGAAAAGGTTGTACAGAAAAAAGACAGCATGTTGTCAAATCAAATGTGCAAACCTAGATGAAAAGACTTTTTTTTAGCAAATTTTCAAACATCCTAATTCCGGCCCTAATGAAAACGTAGTATACAAATCATATTTGTTTGATAGAGAGGGGAAATGCAGAACATCTTGATAAATCAAGATTATAGGAAGTAGAATAAATCCAGATCAATACAAACATGTTGGTTTTGAAAAGTACTAACATATGTGTGTTTATCTATTCTCCTATATAATGCCGTATAGCACTCTCCCGCTTACTTTTCTTGAAATTTGCAGATCAAGATGTTGCAGAACAATGTAACTTCACCATAACTGTGTCCTATTTTCTTTTCTTGCTCATGTGACTGCTTGTTTAGTATTTATAATTTGCTGAATGTACCCATCTTCCATGTTTGACGTACACTACTAGCGCTCCATGGCCACTTTTCATAACTCAAATAAAAATGTCAAATAATTTTTGTGTTTTACTGTCAAAAGTGCCAAAAGAGCAAGAAATAAGAAAATTTGTCTTTATTTCTTTAACTTTTGGATTCAACCTTAAACCAATATAAATACACGCTGAATTAAACAACTAGTAAAAATGGATAATCTAGGAAGTGAAGTTGGTCAAAAAATGCGGGTACGTAAAGTGATGGAAAAACAAATTATAAATCTTTTTTCACTTCTATACGAAGACATACTGCATGGAGTGTCTGCTCTAATCAATTCATATTAAAATTTCTAAATTTTCTAGAGTGCTGTCAAAGCGAAACTCTTGGAACTTGGAACAGGAGGCTCCGCCGGCTACATCGACGATGAACTTCCCGACTATGTTATGATTATGGTAGCAAATAAACGATCCAAAACACAAATGATATCCGACCTGAATTTGTTTCTTGGCACACAAACAGATTTGTTTGTCACCTGGTTACATGAAGTTTTACAAAAACTCCAAGAAGTTACTTTACCAGCTGTAGGTAAGTTATGAAGTTGAAAACAGGTTTTCTTTAAACAAAAAAGTGATTAATTTTCTAATAAACACACAATTTAAATATTATCTCTAGCTTTGCAAAAGAAACGAAAAACTACCCAAAAAGATGAAGCTACTTTGAACAAAAAAGATAAAAAAGACAAGAAAAAAGACAAAAAAACACTAAAAAAATCTTCGGAACAAGAACCCAATGAAATAACATCAATCACAGATGTCTTTGCGGGAGAGTTTCTGGAGAAAGCAAAAAGAACATTCGAAATCGATGCCGAGGCTGTTCAAAAAGGTAAAAAACAAGAACAAGATTCACCAAGTCAAAACGATGAGACCGATGACTTTAATATACCAACCATTTCGGAGATGTCATCATCTACCCAACGTGTTATCACAAGTGAAACGCGCGAAAAAGACCTCGCAGAATTGGCTGATATCCAAAAGAAGATCTACGCTGCAAAGAAACAGTTGAAAATCCTTGATGATGTAGATGAAAGTGAAGATGAAGATTTTCTAAATATAAAAGAAGACGGCGAAGAGTTTGAAGAAAGTAATGAATTGGCTAGGGAGAAGAAAAAACAAGCAAAAGCTAAAAGTCCGATTGTTTTTGATAAAAATGAAGAAGAACCAGTGGTTCCTCCAGTTCTCCCCAAAGAGACCAAAGTAGTAGCTTCATCTGTTGACAGCAACCAACCAGATAAGCTTCCTACGTCGAGTAATTCCTCGAGTAGCCGAATGCCTGTCGAGTTTGGTCATCATCGACGCGAAGTGGATCGGTGTGAAGAACCTGCCCCCAAAGAATTAAGAAAGAAATCAATTCATGAGCGACTGGGAAATGTAACTAGAGGTAAGAAATTGAAGTCGAAATTGCATAATTTTTTTGATATAAGTAATAAACTAGGGAAGTACAGATCTAACTAGACAAAGACCCACCTCTTCTTGTTGAAATTGAGAAAAAATTAGAGCCTGATACCAAATTGCAAATAAAAAAAGCGTAAAGCTTGGTCGAATAGTGAAACCTTATTTCCCGAAAGTGTTTGTACCTTAGATTGGAGGTGCTGTTCTTCAAAAATTATCAGCCAGTCCTATTCGGGGCAAACTGCTTCTAATGTTTGAGGTCCTCTTCCTCCCTGCACTGTGCTCTATCACTTAGAAGACAGCATGCCCCATTCATCGGAATACTTACTTACTTAAGGTGGCGCAGACAGGCCATTGCGGACAACTGCCTTAACCAACAAACCTCGCCAGATAGGCCGGTCCCTAGTCAGTGGCCTCCAGTTGATCACACCAAGTTGGTTGAGGTCATTTTCCACTCGATCACGCTACATTTGGTGGGGTCTTCCAAAACTGCGTCGGCCCTCCGAGTTGGAATTGAGGACTCGGCGGGCTGGGGCGTTTTCGTCAATACGCTCCATATGGCCCAGCCATCTGCTGCTGTATTTTCAGCTTCTTAACCAGGTCAATGTCGCTGTATAGCCCGTACAGTTTTTCATTGAATCTTCTCCTCCATACTCCATTGATACATACAGGCCCGAATATCACCCGAAGAATCTTTCTCTCAAAGCACCCCAGCCTGTATTCATCCGATTGTGTCAGTGTGCACGCTTCTGCCCCATACAGCAGGACTGGGATGATAAGGGTCTTGTATAGTGTCTCCTTGGTCCTTTGAGAGAGGGCTTTACTACTAAGATGCCTTCTTAGCCCGAAGAAACAGAGATTGGCAAGAGTGATTCTTCGACTGATCTCTTCACTGATGTTGTTCTGAGAGGTTATAGTGGAACCCAAATAGACAAAGTCCTTGACAACCTCAAAGTTATATCTGTCCATTGTGACGTTTTGTCCGAGCCTACGGTGATGATCTACTTCACACGAGGACAGCATATACTTTGTTTTATCTTCATTTACAGCCAGACCCATTCGAGCCGCTTCCACTTCAATACTTGCGAATGCTCCACTGACAGCGCGCTTCATTCTTCCAATAATGTCAATATCATCAGCATAGGAGGAAGAGCTAGTGGAGGACATATTTTCGGATTTAGGAAGGATTTGAATATCGACTGTGATATTGAAACTTACCGCACAATGACATATATAGATATGAAAATTGATCAAAAAAACTTACGTCTGCTGCCAACATATCTAAACTGTAATCATTGGGATAAAGATTTTGAGGAACTACAGTATTTCATGACATGTGGAGGAGATAACTCTAATTTGCTCTTGATAGGAGATTTCAATGCAAGATTGGGTGAGGAAAAAGGCACTGAAAATAATCTAACTGGAATCGTGAGGAAGTCTAAAGATAAAGTTAACAACACAAATGGATACAAACTGCTGGAACTCTGCGACTCCTATGGATTAAGAATTTTAAACGGATCTAGCCAAGGTGACCAAGATGGAGAATATACGTTTGTTGGAGGCCAAGGTTCTTCTGTCATTGACTATAGTCTTATAGGAGGTGAATGGAATAATCATGTTGTGGATTTTGAGGTGGCGAATGAACCCTTTTCAGATCATATGCCAATTGTTGTATCCTTCACTCAGTCCGATATAGTCAACGAAGCAACTAAAATTATGAAACTTCTACCTAAACTAAATTGGAACAGCCGAAATGAGCACGCATATAAAGTTAAATTGGATGCTGCTTTACAAAACCATGATGTCGCGAATTTTAACGAGCTGGAAGACATTATCAAGAAAGCATATCCTCACAGCAGGAAGTCTCAAAAATCTAGTCTTCAAGGATGACTGGTTTGATGAAAGCTGCAAAAAAGCAAGGGATGTGTCGTATGCGTGGTTGAAACTTTTTCGCAAAGTCAGTACCAACGGTATAAAAGAATTATACTTGTAATCCAACCGGAAATTCAAGAACGTGTGTGAAGAAAAAAAAAGTTGTATTTTGAATCCGAGGCTCGTAAGCTAAGTCTTGCTATGAACTCTTCTGATTTTTGGAACTTAACGCGAAATTTAAATGGTAAAAAATACATCGTCGACATTAACTTGAGTCCCCAAGTCTTACGGAACCATTTTCAGCATCATTTAAACCCAGCAGCAAACGAGATTACTAGCATTTACTACGCACCACCTGGCTTTTATGATCCTATACTAGATTCACCGATCACAGAACAGGAAGTTTCTCTAGCCATCGATAGGCTCAAAAATTGCAAAGCAGCTGGATCGGATAGAATACCTGTAGAGTTTTATAAGTATGGAACGATAAACCTTACTCAAACGCTAACTGGATTAATGAACAAGGTAATGGAAGATGGGCTTATACCGAATCAGTTTAAAGAGTCCTTAATTTTTCCTATTTACAAGAAAGGCTGTACAATGGATCCTGTGAACTACAGAGGTATTTCCTTTCTAAATGCCTCTTATAAAATTTTTACCGCTGTGCTTTCGAGTCGACTCCAAATGTGGATGGCATCCAAAAATCTGATAAGTGAATTTCAAGCTGGCTTCAGAACAGGTTACTCTACTACTGACCATATTTTTGTATTTAAATGTATTGCTGATTCATTCCTCAGTCAAAACAAAAAGCTTTACGTCCTTTTCGTAGATTTTAGGGCAGCTTTCGACACTGTTAATCGTGATGCCTTAATGTATAAGCTGTACGGGCTGGGCTTAACCTTCAAATTTGGGCAACTCATTCAAAATGTATACCGGGTCACGAAATCAGCAGTATGGCTCAGAACTATCAGAGTGGTTTGAAACTAAAACAGGAGTGAGACAAGGTTGTACCCTAAGCCCAGATCTATTCTCCTTGTTTATAGACGACTTGGTTTGTTATTTACCAGGAGGTATTGAATTTGTGGGATTGCAAATTAAAACTTTGCTTTTTGCAGACGATGTGGTGATGTTGGCATATTCACCTGAAACTCTCCAGTTAATGATTAATAAGTTGCAAGAATATTGTAAACGTTGGAATCTTGTGGTTAATCTGGACAAATCCAAAGTTATGATTGTAAAGAAGGAGGTGGCAGAACTGCCTCTAATGAGAAATGGTTCTACGATGGAATAGCTATTGATGTTGTTAAAGAATACAAATATCTTGGAGTGACGTTCACGCAAAATATGAACATGGAAAAACATTTGAACGAAAAACTCATAAAAGCAAAAACTGCAATAAATGCTACTTGGAAAAATTGCTTCAACAATAAGTTTATAAGTCACAGTAGTAAATATCGAGTCTTCGAAACAGTAGCTGAGTCAATCCTCTTCTATGCTGCACAAGTGTGGGGATGTAAAGAATATAATGCGGTTGAGAAGCTTTTGAGATTCTATATCAAAAGAAACTTTCATCTCCCTCCGAACTCACCGAACTATATGCTTTTGCTGGAAACTGGGTTGTCCCCGTTGTTTATAAAGACACTCAAGCTTCAAATTGACTACGTGATTCGTGATTCCTAAGAGGGTGGCAATTCAAATGGTGAGGAGCAAAAAAGGATGGTTTGAAAAATGGAAAGATTTAGCGGAGGATTGTGGAATGGATCTGAATATAAGTATAGATGAACCAAGTACATGGAGACCAATATTGTATGACCTGATAAAACAAGTGGATCTAAGACAGAGAGCAAAATGCGAGGAAGAAGCTGCAAGTTCTCTATAACGAACTGTTTACAATCGCCTTGATTATTCTCTTATTGAAAAAAATTACTTCAAAGATGAGTACCAAGTAGAGATAATTTCAATGATGTTTCGTCTACGAGCTGAAATGTTGGAACTCAATTACATACCACATAGGAGTGATCTGCCAGTTATATGCGATCTTTGCAACACGAAGGAACGGGAAGACATCATACATTTCTTGGGATATTGTCCATTCTTGCGAGAAATAAGAAGAAGTATATTCGGAGATAATATTCTAACAGATGAATACTGTATAGCCTTGCTAAACCAAATGGATGTGATGAAACTGTACAAATTTCTGAAAATTGCACTTAAATATAGATACAGAATAAAAAATGGTGATTTTTAAATAAAATTTAATTAAATAAAAAAGAAAATTGATCTAAGATATCAACTATTAAATTAAAATGTTATGCATGTAGATTTTAAATATAGTATAAATTGGATTGTCAATCGGGCAGACGGCAAAGCCATGCTCAAAAGATTTTTGTAATATAAATATTGTAGAAAATATAAACCTTTAAATAATATGCAACAATAAAATCAAATCTAATCTAATCTAATCTAAAAATCATCAGCATAGCCAAGTAATTGAACGGATCTAAAAAAAATCATACCGCTGGTGTTGACATGCGAGTTGCGTACAATTGCCTCAAGAATAATGCTGAAGAGGTTACATGACAGCGCGTCACCCTGTCGTAAGCCTTTCTCGACATTAAATGAGTCGGTGGTGTTCTTACCAACCTTGACGGAGCAGCGCGAGTTCTCCATAGTCATCCTGCACAATCAAACGAGTTTAGCAAAGATACCAAGAAGTGACATGGCTCTGTATAGCTCGTTCCTGTTCAGGCTGTCACAGGCAACTTTGAAATAAAGAGGATTTTGAGTATCGATCTGGAATTCCTAAATCTTTTCTAAAATCTGCCGAAGTGAAGGTTTGGTCAACGATTTACTTACCGGGTCCGAAACCACACTGATAGGGGCCAATCAGTTCACTTGTGAGAGGGTTCAGGCGTTCACACAGAATAGCTGACAAGATTTTATAGGCGACATTTATGCCTCTGTAGTTGGCACAGTTCAGAGAATCTCCTTTCTTGTGGATAGGGCATACGGTGCTGAGGTTCCATAGGAATTGCCGAGTACATAACCTTCTGGCTAGATCCATGTCGTCGTAGAACACTAAATCAGTCCAAAGATTGTATGCTCGTAGTAAGCAATCAGTTCCTTATCCGATCTAGATAATGCCCTCTGCCCCGCATCGAGAATCACTGGCATTAAATGAGTTTTATAGAACATGTGTTGGGTTTTTAGAATGAGGGATTGATTACACTATTGTTTTCTCATCCCCGAATCCATAGTTTTTGGAGGTAGATTTCGCTGAACTATATAACGCCTTTATTGTCGTTTGACATAGGACCTTACTGAAGCTGTTTCTGCTTGAATGTTGTCGAACGCAGCATCCGCATAATTCTTACAATCATGTCAATTATCTACATCAACACCACCACTTGTATATCGACCACTGAA